>CM060248.1:14590524-15085782 GCA_030684275.1 Acipenser oxyrinchus oxyrinchus
TTTTTGACATGTTTTTTAAATAACATTCCAGCATTCCCCAACTCGCACTTTGAGCACGAAGCATTTTCACCATTTGGTTCTTTGCATGTGTAAATGCTTTGTGGATCAGGGACCTCACCACACCATTTGTAGATTTTGGTCACTATTGTTTCTCCCTGAAAGTTACCCCCACATGCTGGATTTAATACAACACGCTGCTGTGCTTAAACGCGGAAATTACAATTATTTCAATCAACAAGGCAATGCACTTTGTTAATCGAAAGCAAGTAAAAGCAGGAGTTTTAAAGACATATTCAATTTATACTAACATTTTCCTCTGCTGTTTTTGTTGTGCTTTACAAAAAATATTCAAATCTGATACCACGTTCATGGTTACCCTGACTTTATATCACCAAGTACTAAATGCTATTTTAGGTGCATTAACAAATCAATCTAGTATGCTGTGCTGGTCTATGGTTAATAGAAAGCAAGAAGGGCCGATCTCCATCAGGAACGAACTGTTTAAAAAGACCCCCCGCAACTGCTTCTGCTGGAAAATAAATTATTTTAAAACTAAACTTTAAAAAATCTCCTTTTTAAAACCATGGTTGTGCTTACTTTTTTGCCCATGTTATTTAATGCATTGTATTTTTCTGTATCGCTTTTGAAGCACACGTGCACGAATCCGTGGTCACGTTTTCATTAAGTTTCTCCTTATCACTTACATTACAAACTGTCACGAGCATTTCTGTGCTGCAATAAACTTCCCCTTTAATGTCTCAGTTGTGCGTTCTTTGCTCTTCCCATATTAGGAATTAGGTAAGGTCACATGATTATGCCTCCGGTCCAATCACGATGTTAGGTTTAAGCTACTCGATTCAAACTATTTTGTGAGTTTCGGATTTCAGCAGGCGAGTGAGTGGTAAATAGGGAAAAGTAGAAGTTGAAGTAATCGGTGTGTAAATATGAAATCATAGCATATTACTGAAATAAAAAATCTAAGCGGTAAACATGGAAGGGAAAGTAATTGGCCCTGGTCCGTACCGAGCTACAAAACTGGTAAGTGCTCTGCTTCTCAGGTACAAAGTCTGGGCAGGTCGTTGTGTGGCTATGCGGTTACGTATGGTTCACCAAGGAATGTAAATCTTAAGCGCTTTCATTTTTAAGTTCTGCATTTCAGGTTTGTTTAATTATGATGGTAATAACTGTAATGGGTAATTCCATGACGAAGCACCCCAAACAAGTTGGATTTTAAACCCCACCGTCTCCTGTTTACACCGAACTTGGTTCTTCGGGTTTTCAGGCAAACAAGCTCACATTTACATTGTGAGACTGATTAGGTAAAGGGGTCAAAAGATAGAGAGCTCAAAATGTGGTTGATGTGTACCCTTCCTTAACGTTAACCAACCTTTTACTGAAAAACGGTTTGTGCTACAGACCCGTGAGAGGTGTCATTGTATTAGAAACCTCACAGCAAATCCAAAAAAATACGTTCTTTGAAAGAAAGCAAAAGAAAGTTACACCTTAATACAGATTTTGACCTTTGACTTTGCAGTGAGACCCCAAAAATAAAGAACAGCTCAAGGTCTCGGCTTTGTCTGTGCAAAAGGAAGGTAACATTCTTGGTTTGCTTTGAACAAATAATAACCTAACCTTTGGGGACTTTTATATCCAATTCATGCACCCTGGTGGGAATCACAGCAGTATCGCTGGCCAGAGAAAGGTGACAAATGCTGAGTACCCCATGGCAACATGGTTTCAGACTCAAGATCTCAAAAATGAGAAACTGGAGAGAGAAGGGTTCATTGACTGGTGTGACCTTTGTTTCAAAACTGTAAATTTTCACCTGGAATAAAATGTGATGACTCTTTTTTCCCACTGTTGTGTCATTATTAGGTTTCTTAGAAATGGGGGGGAGGACGGGACAGATTAGGTTCTGATTTTTTTCAAAGCAAACCAAAAATATTACCTTCCTGAAATTTTGCATAGACGAAGCCGAGACCTTGACCTTTTCTTGGTAATGTTTTTTATTGTATTTACATTTTTGGGGTTTCACCACAAGGTCAAAGGTCAAATACTTTGCTAAGGTGTAACTTCCTTTTGTTTTCTTTCAAATTTATTTTTTATACATATTTTTGGATTGGCTGTGCAATTTCCAATAAAATGACACCTCCCAAAAGTCTGTAGCACAAACCGCTTGAGTAAAAGGCTGGTTAACGTTAAGGAAGGGTACACATCAACCACATTTTGACTTCTCTAACTTCTGACCCTTTTACCTAATCAGTCTAACAATGTAAATGTGAGCTTGTTTGCCTGAAACAACCCCAGAACCAAGTTTGGTGTAAATCAGAGATGGCGGGGTGTAACCTGTTGGGTGTTTGTCACGGAATGACCCGAATATGACACTCCAGTAAAACCAGAGCATAGGTAAAGAGCTGTTTCCTATGTCAATAACATAAAGGAAGTGTCAGTTCAACATAGTACATATTTGCAATAGTCTGAACTGGGGTGGAGTCATTGTAATTACTGTATTATAAACAAACCTTTATTTTACGGTGCTTCAAATGCCCCTAGGACACAACATCAGTCTACACAAGTTACTGTAATTTCATGACATTGATCCGCTTTTTACCTGACTTGACCTTCTGTCCAGCCAGATTGCTAAGCTCTTTCCTTTCAAGTTAATAACCAATGCCTTGTTGTCTTTCTTTATTTAGCTAACACTTATTTTATTCTGTTATTTATTTTTATATTTTTGTACGCTTACAGTGGAATGAAACAATTAAGCTGTTTCGCGCTGGCATGCCATTGAGGAAGCATCGGGTTCATTTCCGAACCTATGAAAGCTGTTTCGCTGCTTCCGAAGCTGTGGACTGGCTACACAAGCTGCTTAAGAGTAACCAGAACTTTGGCCCCGAGGTCACCCGTAATCAGACTGTACAGCTGCTAAAGAAATACTTGAAAAATCACGTGATAGAGGACATAAAGGGAAGGTGGGGCAAAGAAGACTTTGAGGACAATGGACAATTGTACAGGTAAGAGGAACAACTGGCACCACCCAGTCCTCTTTACTGACTTGAAATATTTTGCCATGTATATGACAATTTGGGGTTACTTGGTAACTGAGTTAACTGTTACATTCAATACTGTTCATGATGGAAATAATCTCAACTCTGTCTTTCCACCTTAATACAAAGGCACCAAATCCATTATGCTTTCGAGTCTCTGAAACTGAAGATTGTAAAGCAAGATTGCAACTGTTTTTTAGAAAATATGTGTATCTGTATTTAATTTAGGAGTACATTGTTATGTATAGATGCCAACTACAGTTAATATTCTTTCTTATTTAATACAGGTTTCCTCCATCATCCCCACTAAAGCCATACCCTAAAAGGCCCCAGTACACTGAAAAGAATTGTATTCCCAAATTTCCGAAATGGGATGATTATGAACCAATGTCTTCACAGGATAAGAATCCAATGAGGCCACTTGTTCTGGTAAGACATACATACACATACTTTAACAGTCTTCAAATTAAAATACAAAGAACATACTATATTTGTTGGGTGATTTATACATTTCACTTGTGTGTGTGTGTTTTTTTTGTTTTTTTTTAAGAATTCAGAGTTGTGGAACAAGCGGCACAGCATTGCGATTGGAGAGGTGCATGAGTGCAAGCTGGTACACAGGAGAGAAATCTCACCCAGGAATGTGGAGCACATTTGGAAATCGATGACTCTTGCACAGTATGTAAAACTCGTGGTTTGTTTTTTCTGAGATGGGCATGTGTTAGTGTGTGAGAGCCTTTTTTTGCTACAGTATGAAGTGTATTGAAAGTCGAACATACTACTGTAGTTCTCGCACCACAAATGTAAAATAAACCAACGAGCAACAGTTACACAACTCTATAGTTAGCAACCGTGATGAATGAGAAGGCTGTTTATTTTGACTTGGCTTTCAATTGTACTTGTTTCATACTGCCATTGCTTTATACTGGCCCTGGTAAAAGAATCTTGTGGTCTGGCACTGTCATATACACCCCGTGCAACTTTTTAAGAAGTAAGGTAAAAAACGTCACAAATTAAATGTAGGCATTTATCAAAAATGAACTACCTATTGCATCTATTTAAGTGGTTGTTAGCATAATTACCCAACTATTCTCAGAGCACAGGCTACTAATGCTTAGGTATAGGGGCTGATCGTACCAAGAAGGAACTAATAATGTCAGTGTCACTAATAATCAGAAATGATTTTTTTTTATTTCAGGACAAATGTGTCTACATACCTCACATTTTGAAAAGGGACTTACTGGTTAAGATTGGTATATTTGTGTAGTTATGAATTATATATGTATATATATATATATATATATATATATATATATATATATATATATATATATATATATATATATATATATATATATTATTTTAAACAGTTTACAGAAGATAGTGGGACTGGAATCCCTCAATGGTGTGCTGGACTCAAAACTGATAAACCCCAAGCATATACTTTACAATGTGTACAATACCAATAAGCAAGGAGTTGTGGTTCTGCAAGACAAATCCGGTAAGATATCTGCAAGCTGCAATGAATGAATTTGACTTTGATTTACATATTAAACATGTTTTACTTCACGTTTAATATGGAACTTTCATCATAAAATCTTAATCCACAGACTTAAAAATGGGTCTGTTAATTTTGAAAAAAATGTTCTAACCCATTAACTAACATATTGCAGGGGTATAAGGCCCTTGATATGTGTGTCCATTACTGTAGCTAAATTCCTAAGATGAACAGTACACTGGTCTATTATTATTTATTTCTTAGCAGACGCCCTTATCCAGGGCGAATTACAGTCATAAACAAAAATACATTTCAAGAATCAATGATTCAGTAAGTTACAAATTTGGTTAGGCAATGTTGATAGTAAATTATACCGTGACTATACTTTACTGTAGAAGGGCCGTCAGTAGTTTGTTGTTTTCAATGTTTCACATTTGTGAAAGTCAGGTAGTAAAATAACGGGGGGGGGTTTACAACTGATACTCATGGGCTCCAGTGTTCAGTTTTTTATACACTAACTGTTTATCTCTCTAAAATCCTTCTACTTACTGAATGTGACCTCTAAAAAAAAATTACTGTCTGTATATGTACGTTCAGTTTTTAAAACCTGCTCATTTTTTAACAGAAGAGCTTCCTCATTGGGTTTTATCTGCCATGAAATGCTTAGCAAACTGTAAGTATCATTTTAACACTCGACTTGCAGCAACACTGCCTTCCTAAAACTTCTTGAGAGACAGCATTCCTCTTATCTGTAAACGTATATAAAATCCCAAAACAACTGGAATGTTTTGGTTTAATACTGCATACATGTAGTATTGTGTTTTTTTGGTTTTGTTTGGTTTTTTCTCTCTCAGGGCCTAATGGTAGTGAGCTTAAACAGCCGATGTATCCTGGGTTTGAGAGAGATGTCTTGAAAACAGTAGCAGATTACTTCCACAAACTGAAAGAGCCCTTGCTCACTTTTCAGCTCTATGATATTTTCGTCAATATCCTTGGTGAGTCATTATACAAGACTTAGAATTATCAGAGTATCAGTAATAAGGCTTCATTTAATGTTTTTCACTTACTGTATACTTTGTAGGTTGATCACTTGTTGGCTATATAGTGTGTGAAATCTTTGTGAATAAAACAGAGACTCTGTGTTTGTCAAATTGTAATTAAAAAAAAAAAAAAAAAAAAATCACAACACTAGTAAAAAAAAAAATACTATGTCTACATTTTTATGGGTATGATGTTAACAGGACTTGTCCGTCTAAATGTGAACTGAATGTGCTAGCTGGCATAAAGAAGAATCTTGACTTCATTACATTTTTAAGGATATGCTTTTGGGTTGAATAAAACTGTCTGCTTAATTTACATGTTCAGTTTGCATCACCCTTTTTTGTCTGTAACGTCATTGTTCTCACACAGTAATCTGCATGGAATGTTCATTGAACACATCACACACTGCATGCTGCAATTTTTAAAACATTTGTGTAAGCATGTTTGTTTTATTTATGTCACTGTTTGAAAAGTGGGTCTTTTATCTGTAACCTTTTCATTCGTTTGTCACCTTCCGTTTCATTGCACCTCATGCAGCGTTGTCAGGGTTCATTGCACTGCCGAAGCAAACCCCACAAAGGAAGGAGACTGTAAAACAACCTCTGCGAATTCAGCAGAAGCTCAGCAGCTGAAGAAGGGAGACGGTGCAGGCTCAGTTCCCATATATCTATTGAAAACATTATGCTGAGCTTGACTAGAAAGGTACAGCAAGGGGCATGTGAACCAATTGAATCCCTACAACATGTGATCAGTGCTCATTCAAGAGAATGGAATGCTGAAACTCTTAGACCCCTACCAATAAACTGCAAAGAAGCATCTAGCTCACACAGTGTTAGTGCTACAGAAGAACAAAGATACCAGAGATCCATCTCCCAACCTTTCTTGATCCATGCAAACCAAAGTAGTCTATGGGCTAGAAAACACAATTCGGATGAAAACCAAGGGTTAAAAATAAATCGCGGCAATAGCTTGCAAAATCTCAGGGGACTTCAAAGTGAGATTTTGAACCCCTGGGTCTCCACGTACAGATACTGCTCTGAAGAAAGCTTATATGGTGCAGATCTCAGAAAGAACAGGCATTCTTTTTCCGCCTTCACTTCCACTGCTGAACTTTTGGCAAACCCTGAAGACAAAGAGAGCACAGATCAGGGATATGGAGTGATGCTGCAAAGAGCACAGTCGGTGCACTGCATGCCAACTACACACGGTTCCCATTGTAAATCCTGCCAAGATTGTTTCAGCCCAGGAAATGCGTCAACTTTGCCATTGAGGAACGAAGGGACTGAACGTCAGAGTGTTGGTCAGGGTAATTTTCATCATGCAAAGACTTCAAGGCAGAGAAGTGCCAAAGACTGCCTCCTCTCTGAGAATCCCTGCTTTACTAACTCCTTCAACAAGCTCCAGCCTGGTTCTCCAAGCAAACCACTTGCAGAGTTAAGCACTGCCCCTCTATCTCTGGCTTCGGGTCAAAAAGCTTGGTCCAGCTCACTCAGTGTTATTGATAGCACAAACCCTCAGTCTAGCAGCATGTCAAGTAAGCACCATTTCACAAGAGAGGATGATTCTGTCTGTGGAATCATCTTGTAGCTTTTGTTTTACAGGCATTGGTGGCATTTGATTGTTGGGTTCAGGTGTTTGAATTAATTGAAAGTGAATCTTTCAAAATTACAAGCTAGATTTCTTTTTTTTTTTTTGCTTGCTGAATGTTAAACAAAAGCTATTGATCATCTGGTGGTTTTTAGAAGAGTTGGTGAATATTATTTTTCTTTCTTATCTAATTGGTCGTACTGTTTATCACTGTTATTTCTGTCTAGCTAATTTTATAAGGATTCCTTCAAATGGGGCATATTTAGAATCAACATTTTGTTCCTCATGATATAGGCCTTCTGCAGAAGCAGCAAATTGCAACCGAAGCCCTTCAGGTTTGCTGTCTTCTCCTGCCTCCAGTGAACAGGAGGAAGCTGCAGTTACTGATGAGACTGATGGCACGGATTTGTCAGAATACTCAGATCCCACCACTCAATGATGCCATTGGGACCAGAACCCTGGTAGGTTCATAATGTCATCATGTAACTTGCATTGCTTGTTGTAAGCATTGAAGCCCAGTAGATAGTTTGTAAATACATACATTTAATATCCAGTAGAACACAAAACAAAAATATAATGTCTTGTATAATTCCATATCAATATCTGAGCACTCTGTGGCTTAAATGTCATGCATTGTTGTATTGGATAGGTTGTTGGGGTATTACTAAGTTCCTCCTCCATTTATAGCAGAAACAATACCCCCCATACAGAGCAGAAGTAATAGCTCTTAAATACTGTGGGTTTTTTGCCGTCCTCAGATGGTTCAGACCTTTTCTCGTAGTATCTTGTGTTCAGCGGATGAGGTTGACTTGGATGAACTTCTGGCCACTAAGCTGGTAACATTTATGATGGACAATTATGATGAGATCCTGAAGGTTCCTAATCGGCTACAGAGTGCAGTTGAGGAGCATTTGGCCCACATGCGAAGAGTTCAGGTGGGTCAGTTTATAGCATGCATGGGTGGAAATCCCATTTAAAAATAAAATGTCACCAGGATGCTACATGCACCAAGGGACTTTTAGTATTCTGCATACTATTGGCATATGCTAACTAATAGATGCATCATAGTCCTATGCAGATGTTATGCAAAATATTCAGTATATATGGATTTTACAGTCTACATACTCGGTATGCGGTATACTAATCAGAATTAATTTAAATGAGTGTTATGTTAATTTGAATGTACATATCTTTTTTCAGATAAAGTATGCTGGAGCCGATGCAGATGCCACTATTGTTTCTCAATCCTACTGCAAACAGATCAGCAAAGAAGAGTTTGATGAGCAGAGAGCCAGTAGCTCACTAGCTCCAATGGCGGAATTGCTGGAAGGGATCATTAAGGATAAAGAACTGTCCATCAAAGACAAAAAGAAGAAACTTAAACAGGTAATGTAACATTTCTCTTTGTTTCAGACTGGTAATCATTTCATGAGTTTTTAGTAAAACCCATATTCAAATGTAAAAAACACAATTTCTGAAGGAGATATTGAGATGCCACTGCTTCATGTTTAACAGTTTTCATTTTATCTCTGTTAGTTTCAGAAGTCTTATCCTGAAGTCTACAAGAAGCGACTTCCCACAGTGGAAAGCGAGGCAGCTCTGTTTCCAGAAAAACCTATGTTTAAACCTCAGCTGATGTTTTTCACTCTCAAGAAACCATTCCAGCCATTTCAAAGAACCAGGAGCTTCCGGACGTGAGATTCAGCTTTGGTTGCAAATTTCAATTTGTCAAACTCTTATTGGTGTCAGTCATTTTACCAAGATGTAACTGCTGAAAGAAATCCTGAGTGTTTTTTTTTTTACTCTTTTAGTTTTTACTCTCAGAGTAAATTACGAAGCTATTCTTTTGAAATCTCTTTACTTCATACTTTCTTGGGGCTGTCTTCAAGCAGTCCAGCATAAAAATATACATCCAAACAGAGCTTTTTTTAAATTTTTTTAAGTAAACTAAAATAATAAAAGTACTGATCGCCTGTGTTCTGATTAAACAAGGTCACCAACGTGTGTTGCACCTTTCAAAATCTCGACTGCAACTCACTATCAAAATATTAACAAGAATTAATTTATAGGAGTGTGTGGCAAAGTGCCCGCCCCTGTGTGTAGTTTGTGTTATGTGTTGGTGTATAGTCATTGGTACACGAGATATAAACGGGTCTGTGTAACACGAGTGTTTAAGTTGTATATTTGTATTTAGGCATGAGGATGGCACATCACATCACGTGCATTTAAAGTATTAGTATGTGAACACGGGAAAGGGCACTTTGCCACAGAGTGGAAAATGTTACATAAAGTCCCAAAATGAACTAGGACTAATGTCCTGTTCTGCTGTGTAAAGTGTTTACAAGGAATATTTATTGGCCATGTTAAAGTACTGCTAACATTTCACCTGTACACAATATATGATTATTTAGTCTAGGATTTGCACAATCTTTTTTTCTTTCGGTTGTCTGTTAAATAATGATTAATGTACCCAGAACAAGGCATGCATGTACATTTCTTTAAACTAGTTCATGCCAATAAGATGTAGATACTTAAATTATTATTTTTACACTGGAATAATCACTGTAATATTTAGCGCATTAAAGAAATGTTTGTGAGTTCTCACATTTTTATCTGTTACATTTGGTCAGTGCTTCAGAGAGCAGCAGGTTGGTATTAAAACAATTCTATGGCATGTGTTTGACCAGATACTGTAATTAAACCAAACTGGAGAGAAGCGTTATTCTGTGGCAACTTTAACAATAGAATACAGATGTACATTCAAGTGCATTTTTTGGTATTGATTGATGATGTGTGTTGGGTTTATGCAGGTACAAGGATATTTAAATGTGTGTTAGAGTGAGTTTTGTTACATTTCAGTTAAGCAGGACATGTTTGTGCCTATACTGTAATTCAAGGTCTTGCTGGTTGTAGTGATTCCTTTATTGGATGTTTATTTGTATGTCCTACTGTGCAATTCCCTTTCCTGTCAGCTACCAGTTTTAAATGGTAATCTTTGAATTGCAAGTTTGTGTTTTACATTTTAAATACATAACTGCCATGGTAGACTTTTAAAAGTACCTCTGCATGTGTATCTTGTGTGGTGCCCTGTCTAAAGACATCTTCTAAAACGTAAATGTTGACAATTCAGCAAGACATTGACTATGCTTTCAACCTTTTGCTGTCTGTAAATACACACTGTAAAAACCACAGTCAAACATTTTAATCCACCAATAAAAGACACATGTCGGCAGTACGTCCTGTTGCTGCTTGTAGTTCCTTTATTTTTGAAGATTACGTTGTATCATTGTAAAATCTGCCCTGGTTTATGTGTGTCCAAGTTTTGTAACTGGACTCACAGGTTTTATCAGAAAGTTCAACACAAATACTTTTGTGCTAAATCATTCCTATGTTTGTACTTTCTAATTTAAGAAGCACAATTGATGCCGTGCAGCCTTACAGTTGTTGTATGGCCTGACCTGTATGCAGTGCAGCCTTCAGTTGCTTTTTCAAAACAGACAAAATACCAACAATGCACGTGTGTAACCCTTGTGGAAATAAGGCTAATGTTAACATTGTTTTTAGAAAGGTTGAAAAATGACCACTTTAATAGTCAATATCCCAAGTAATTACAAAAATACAGAGTGACAAACATATAAGCATACATTGGGCTCCTAATATATCACCAGCAGGGGGGAAATCACAGACCTGTTAGCAGATTGTTGGGTTTATATATGGAGAGATGCACACGTCTAATGAACTCAAATTGCTGCACACATTTATTTAATACTGTTAATTTTTTTTGTAAATACAACTTGCTTTAAAAAAAAAAGTTATTATCGAAGACATGATATTGTATATTTCAACAGTTGCAGGCTTATTTTCTGTATATCGTCCATTTTTCTTTTATGGCTTACAACTACACACACAGGCATTTTTACTTTTGTAGAAGCGATTGCATTACCAAAAACAAACTTTAGAAAATGAACATTATACATGTACTCAGTGAAGAACCAGCACCTCCAATCCACAATATAAAGCAGCTGGGCCAGCACCTCCAATCCACAATATAAAGCAGCTGCGCCAGCACCTCCAACACACCACAATATAAAGCAGCTGTCCCATCATCCTCATCATTGCAGTGGCATGTGGCATAACTGACATCCACAGCATTTAGAATAGCATCTTGTAACAAAATGACTGGTATTCAGTATTGATGCTTAATGTTAGGGTTTCTTTCTTGTTTCGATAGGCGCACCATTAACATACAGTCAACAAACACTGAAATTTGTGTAAACAGAACAAATAACACGACAATGCCTTTAAAAGCATTCCTGTGGGTCGGTAGTGTGTGATAGTTTAGATACTTCCCCAGCCACCAGCTCCCCTCTAACGTGAGTATAACGATCATGAGACAAGACAAATCCTTGCTTGTCAAATGGAGTGTACTGAATAATCATGTGTAGTATTTTTCAGCAAGGCCTGGTGACCAGTTTTATCACTGAGAACACACTTTATTGGAGGGGCCGTGCCGGCTTAAGGCCAAGGCCAGTATGCACGAGAGATGCAACTGAAAGAATCTTTACGGCCAGATGACTAGTCAACTTTGGTCTGGCATGGAGTGTAAACTCAGAATATGTTAGGGAATTATTTTCCAGGTGGTCTTCATTCCCTTTGTTGTAATCTATCCTTCATAAAAAAAGAAAAAAATTGAAAATATGCTTTTGATACATGGCAGCTAATGATACTGTATCAACAGCTTAACAGTTTAACAAAGTGTGTTCACTAGGTGACTGCAATTAGCTGAAGACCAGATTGGTCACATGGAGCAATTACATGCAAGGGCAATGCTTATTGTATTGATGGACTAAGCTTAATTTTCTATATTTTAATAATAACATTTACTTTGTATAATGTGTGTGTGTGTGTGTTTGAAAACACATTGTTACAATTATTAATTTGTAAAACTTCTGCTTGTTTAACTCGCTTGGGTGGGGTCCTGTGTCCTGAACAATTGGTTTATTCCCAGAGGAAAGGAATTGATTCTGTGTAAACAGCAAGAAGCTGACATGACCATATATGGGCAAAGGCGCTGTGTAGAGGGATAGAGGAATGTGAAATACAGAGCACACCTGAAAGTGCCTCTATAAAACAGCAGTGAAGAACAAAGATTGTGCTCCATACAACCGACAGACAGCATTGCATTGCATGGTGGAGCGACTGAACTATTAACTGGAAACTAATATTCATGAGCTGCTGCAATTTTATATATCGGGCCTACAGTTTAAACTATGACTGATATTAACTGTTGATAATAAAAAAGACATGAACTACTACCTTACACATTGAGTGATGGCCCATTATTATTTAATGTTACTTATTTCATAATAATGTTATCACTGTAATCTGATACATGGTGGTACAATATAATTTGATGCATGCTAAAATGACTGTTTACTATACTTTTAGTTCTGTATGTGTTACATATCAATAACAGTAAAAATCGACATATTTCAAAATGGAATTATTATTACAGAGAATAAGAACCAATTATAATAAATAAATCCAACAGTATAGATGGCACATTCTCTTTGCTGCATTAAATATATTCATAACTCATAACACTTAATCCTAAACTATACAGTAGTATTAGAAAGAAACTTACCAGTAAGTTATACAATTAGACAAACATTTCCGATGGAAGCTGTTCCACTATCTGCTGAAGCTCTAGTACCTGCCTCCAGCCCCTGCAGCATTTCAACAGCACTGGCTGCTTCCACCACAATGCCCACTGACATGACAGCCCAGTTGCTGAACCTGATATTGGAGTGGTGATCAGCAGACTTTTGGCATGTGCTGGCTTCATTTCAACAATGTGGTCTGTGGGTGCAAATCCACACTAAAGGACTCCTAGTAAACACATATGGCACACTCCCTTGTCACTATCCTGAAATGTATACGTATAAAATGTATACAAGTTTCTTGACAAGTTTACAGTATAGTCCCTTTCTATGTTAGTGGTCGTTGATAGATGATTGACAAAGAGAAGCTACTTTCACCTGAAGAAGAGACCTTGAAAGCTTGTGATGAATTATTGTTATGTTATTGGTGAATGAGATTGAATGGTCCCTTTATCTATAAAAAAAATCCCTTTTTTGTGTGAAAAGTTTTTCTCTTATCAATCTTCATTTATTTCTCCTGCAATGGCATTTGATTGTAGTAGTGGCTTCTTCAAATGCTTTTGAAACAAAAAGAAGCAGAATAATGTTAATTACCTTGAAACCTGAAGCTCATGTTAAGGTAGAAATATACAGTAGTTACGTAAAATAAAATTGCAGAGCAGATCTGTTTTACATATATAAGGATCAGAAATTTAAATATTTACATGATAACAAGTTCCATCTAAAATTATAAAGCCGCCCGTCTCTGTGTCTCACTAAACACCTGCAGTTTCCTTCCAGTAATTCACATCAAGCTCAATGTATAACAATCAAGAAATCTCAGTAACACTTACCTGGTGACCAATGTTGCTTGTCACACCAAATGATAATTTTCTTTCCCTTACGCAAGGAAGAATGGTAATTGTGTCTTTTTTTTCTTTATGAGCCTCTCTACGAGCAATATTTTACCCAACCTCATTTTCCCTAGTACCAGTCATTAGCGTTGATTTATTTTTTACATCAAATTCTAAGGCAGGGGTCAAATAAACCCCTCTGCAGAACTTGACCCATCAAAATGGAATGGCCCAAGAAAATAGTACCTGCATGTAGCTTTAATCCAACTTTTAAAAAATCTGAAGGTTTCAAAGGAATGATTCTCAGGAAAGAAGAGTTCAATATGATGCCAACATATATACATGCAAAGTTACCGTTTTTGTTGTTTCATCTGTAAGTGAATCCAGTGCTTCATAGATATCATTTCTATCGATTGCCTTTGCTGCTTGTTTTAAGAGCACAAGCGATGACTTTTCTTCCCATTGTGTCCACATCCTCAGCCCCTCCAGCGCCTGGTCATACACATACTTATTTTCAACTTGTATAGTCCGCCAGTCCTTTGTATAGCCAAGTTCTCCAAGCAGCTTTGTCCAGTCTTTGCCAATCATATTTGCTACAACATGCAATGCATTTTTCTTTGCACCTGTAGAGAAATATTTGTAGCACTTAGGCATAAAAAATTGTTGAACATGTATACAACTCTACATGCAAAACCATAGCAAAAGCTACAAAAAAAAAAAAAGATACATGCTTTGGAATTTTTCTACATCAGTTTGTAAGTGGCCCTTTTCCGTTAAATGCTGCTTACCTGTCTCTCTGTTCATAAATTTCCAGTGTTTATCAACCTGTGTTAAATCTGCAACATGTTTCTTTAATTTCTTTCTCTTCCTTATATACATGCTCCAACCAGTCACACAGAGTGTGAACAGTAAAACCAGCACCACTGCTATGGTGGACACTGTTTGTGTGTTCAGACACAGACTGTTGTGTGAGCACTCTTGAAGGCATCTTGCTTCATTACTGCTTTTATCTGTAGAATCGGGAGTTAGGTTCTGAATGTTCTGTTGTTCCTGTCCTAAAAATGTATACAAAAAACAAAGGAAATGTTAATACAAAAGTGATACTCCTGAATGTCCAGGCATTGCTGACAGAGCTGTTAACACAATTAGCAACAACGGCTCTAATTGTGAGTGCCACTGGCTTATCCAGTGGGAAAGGTAAAGGTAACTACATTATCCTACGACTCAATATTCCAGTAAGTGTATATGCTAAAATCCAGAATGTATAAAATACATCATTATTAAACTATCTAATAACCCCTAGCTATTATTTGGTACCCAAATCGCTTGTACTTTTGAAAACATTGGACTGGGTTATCAAAAACAAGAAAGTGTTATATGTATAGAGTATTATGGATTTCATTTATTTTCCCTTATAAGTAAAAATGAAATTTTCTTACATAACTGTTGCCTATTCCATCTAATTCTGTTTTTTTTTATCAATAAATTAAAACATATAGCAGAAAACACATCTTATATTTTCCCTGTTCATTACTTTTCCAATAAAGACTTGATCCGTTGAAAGATCGTCAGAGACAGTGCCATCTAGTGCACAACGACTACCATACTATATATCAAGCTTAGAATACAATCTAAAATCGGCACTGCTATCACAGACTGATTTTAATTGTGAGTTTGTCAAAAGGCTTGACATAAGATAAACATGCAAGCAGTGGGGTGCATTCGGCAGGGGATCACAGTTATTCTTCTCTGTCCTGGACTAACTGGTACTGATGCTGGCAGTATTATCTTTAAAATAAATAAATACAAAGATGCACCAAACAGCAGATTTCAGCCCAATTCATTTCAAGTTACAAAATGAATTGAGGAGGCTTGCTATTTCACTGAATCCCATAGTAATGTAAGTGGCAGATGGAAGCTCATTGTTTCACACGGTATCTTTCCAATGCATCACAAATTAGAAATTGTAAATTATATATATAGACACACACACACACACACACACACACACACACACACACAACACCACATAATTACCTGGCTGAAGTAATGATTTAACTGGTCTTGGTCCACACACATTGTCAGCTGTCCCATTTCCGAATTCCCTAACTGACAAATTATTTCCAATGCAGTTTGTGTGCCGTTTACAAGTCGCGGTGCTTGAAATTACATCTGAGAAATAACCATGTATGCAGCGCTTGCAGAGCACATTGGACATGTTTGTGCCTGTTTTGTAAACTCCTTGTCCAAGTGGACACTGTCTGTGTGGCATACACTCTCCGTCCAGTTGATAGGCATTGTCTTTACACAGGCACTGCCGGTTCACGGTCGGAATGCAGGGGGCAGTTTCTACTTCATGAAGCCCGCAGGGTTTCCTGCAGGTTAAGCACTTCCGCAAGTCTGTTGGAAAATCCATATATGTGCCATCTTCACAACTGGTGCAATCAGTATTACTGTCCAGCCCACAGTCTTTAGCAACTCTGTGACCAGGTGGGCATTTTTTGCAGTTGATCTCTTTTCCTTCTACGTTAATTGAATATGTTTCAGATTGAGCAAAACTTCTTTGAGGCTTGTTGCTTACTACCAGGAAAAGCATAATGAGAAAGATCCACCGCTGCAGAAAAAAGCAAACATCATTAATATTACACGACTGCACAATCCACATTACAAAAACAATACTTCACAAACCACGTCTGCATTTTAACATCATTTTTATACAATGAAAGCCAGTAGAAGTTTTAATTCCGTCTGCACCAGCACCAGATTTTATCAGAACATTATGTTGTTCAGCCTTCATTTCCCTTTCAAATCAGACATTTGAATTGTGCGACAGGGATATAAGCACAGGTGAAAGGTGTTAAAGTGAAAATAAAAAATGGGAGGAGGAACAATATTTGGCAGTACTGTGCAGTAGTATTCACAAAATATACTCCCGTATAGTACTGTATAATGATGTACAATGAAGTAACATTTCAAAAGGGATCGCATGCAACATTTGTATCCTCAGTTGATCAGTCACCACTGCCAGAATCATTTCTGCACATCTGGTAACGTTTATCAGCAAATCACCTGGACACATTCAGCTTGCAACACCGATCTCAATGACCTTCAGATCGTTCAAATGAATGAGATTTGATATACTCCATTAAAATACGTTACAATTTCCTTTCTTCATAGGATTGACATCGCAAAGTTCATAGCGCGAGTCACAATCCGAAAGAGCATATCTGACAGGACAAGTCAATATTAAATAACGCAGGTATGTTTAAAAGAATCGTATGAGATTCAGAGTCAGCATGAGTTGTTATTCGGAAACACCGCACCAGTTGCAACACGGTTCCGGGTAACTTTTTAAAACGTAATTTTTTTTTTTTTTTTTAACATTACATGTGTTAATCGAATATTCAATCATGTTAAATATCAGCACTTTAAGTTATTAAACAAAACAAACAATACAGACTATATTTTTCTAATTTGGCTTCCTGACACAAATTGTTTCTCAAAAGTTCCAACTAGTCGCCTACGTTGTAGTTTCTGTGACTCACATCAAGAACTGACGAAACATACAAACCTTTGCGAAACCTTATAATCTACACTGACTTGCTAAAATCAGTATAAAAGTTTTTGCTGGGAATCGTTCTTACTTACAGAATTACAGGCCGATGCCATCTTCTTGTAATGAAAATTACGCTTAATTTTCTTGAGGGTGTTTTCAAGCAAGGATTGCGCGCAGACTGACCGGGCAGGAATCCAGCAATTGCGTATGTGAGTCATGATGACTTCTTGTTTAGATTTCTTCCAGGTATGCGAATGGGGTTGCATTCTGTGTTAACTACCTCGACAGGCAGCTGAGATAAGACTGGTGTAAGAGGGTAAAAAAGTAAAATGGTTTAAGGAGTTATATAATTATTAACAATTGTGGTATACAGAACACATGTTAACATTCATAAATCTGCATTAGTATTTTACAGATTATAAAATATTTTTCTGCCATTTTTTAATTATTATTATTATTATTATTATTAACGAGTGTCTTATACTGGGTGTATGAAAATAATACACATTAGATTTGTATACTTCCCACAGCCTAGTACCCACCATGCCACAACTCAGAACTCATATTAAAAATTTGAATGACCGGATAGTACAACTGAACATAATTTTAGGAGTCTCTTATCTAAACAGGCTCCAATACTTTATGTTTTGATACAGCCAGTCGGCCCTTTATTGTTTAACTTGTCCAGGCCCTGGTGTATTGTGGCATTGTACCTGTTTGTCTTCGGGCATCTGTGAAACTCCTGTCCTAATTCTGACGCAGGATCAATTACTTTAAATGTAAAACACACACACCCCCCCTCAGTGTTTGCGTCAAAGGTGGGCGAGGAATGAGGATGCAATGAGATACACCCTCATTGATATACATTAGGTGGAGAAGTTTCACACACCTGTTCTTTTGAAGTCAGGCTTACATCATGCTTGGAAAGCGCTCCGTTTTGTAATTGAGTTAGAGGCGTGCATGAAAGAACTTTTTTAGCAGATAAGGCTGAAATTGACAAAAGAAATGTATTCGTTTTCACTAGTTCGGTTTTTTAGCAGTTCTATGGTAATTCAACTGAATTATTCTTGGAAATTACCACCTGTTTTGGCACATATTGTATGCACTGCCAAGTTTGAAGACCACTGTAATTCTAAAAGCAAGCTCAATTCTCCTGGTGAAATATTTAACTTCTAATTCACCGGCTAGATATGTGTAAGCATTATCCAGCAAGGATTCAATTCTACAGCCTCAGGAACAAATCATCCACACTGCTTCATTGTACAGAAGTACAATATAAAATGTGTCCACCAGAGGTCTCACTTGTTGTACAAACAAATGATCTTAAGAATGCTGACAGGAAGCCTTGATAAGATTTCTTTTTATAGGAAATAAAACTATTTGTATTGCTCTCTCTCTCTCTCTCTCTCTCTCTCTCTCTCTCTCTCTCTCAAATTCAAATTCAAATTCAAATTCAAAGTGCTTTATTGGCACGACCAATACATTGCCAAAGTAATGATGACAAATTTTCATCTTTTACATAAAACAATTAACATTTAAAACACGTTTACAAGTAAACATTATTATAAAAAGTAAGTAAAACAAAAATAACAGTATATATAAAATAAACACAACAGCAACAATAGTTATGATGATGATAAATGATAATAGTATTTTATACTATTTTCTCCTCCCTCCCTGTGTGAGGAGTCTCAGTGTTCACTCTTTGTCCCTCAGGCTGTGACAGGTGCTTGTGTACCTGGCTGCCACTTCCACCCAGCTTATCTGATCTCCTAAGAGGATGGGGGGGTTTCTCTGGGTCTGGCAGGTCTGGGAATGCTGTGCAGAGATGTTTTATTTTCGGGAAGAAGGCTTCCCTTATTTTATTATATTTTGTGCACTGCAGTAAAAAGTGTATCTCTGTCTCGACCTGATTGAGCTGACAGTGATCACACAGCCTGTCCTCTTTGGGCAGCCATGTCTGCCTGTGTCGGCCCTTCTCGATGGCGAGGCTGTGCTCACTGAGCCTGTACTTTGTTAAGGTCTGTCTCTGTTTACTGTCTTTCATCTTGGTCATGTATTCAGCCAAGGTGCAGTGTCTTTTTAGGGTCCAATAGGATTACAATTTGCTTGATGTTTTTGTGTGTGTCCCAATGGGTAAGGTATTCTTGTTTGTGTTGTGCTATAATATGGTTGACTCTGGTTGGTATTAGTGTGGCTCGGTGCGGTGAGCTTCAGGACCAGCTGGCTGATGGGACTCTGCTCTGGGCTCTGCTCTTGGCACTGCAGGGCTTTATGGTGGTAAGAATTTGGGTTGTTGTCTTTTGGATGAAGCCAAAATTTGATTGCTCTTTTTTGTATATTAATCAATAGTGGGTATTGGCCTAATTCAGCCCTGCATGAATTGTTTGGAGTTGTTCTTTGTATTTGCAGGATACTTTTCCAGAACTCTGTATGCAGGGCTTCTATTGGGCTCAAAAATTTTGAGCCAAATTTTAATTGGGATCTTGTATGAAGTTTTTTTGTTACTGGCATAAAGTGTACTGTGTGCTTTTTCTCTCAGTGCATTCACTGCCAGGTTAAAACTCCCTGGCGCGCTGATTTTTAGGCCTTGATCGGTGTAGTTTGTGTCGTGTTCTAAAGTGTTTTTGCCAAGGGTAAAGTGGTACTTATTTCCCTGAGCTACTGTATGTCTCTCTCTCTCTCTCTCTCTCTCTCTCTCTCTCTCTCTCTCTCTCTCTCTCTCTCTCCCTCTCTCCCTCTCTCTCTCCTGATCCAGATCTATACACCGAAATAAAGTGCGGTAATGTAAGGAAACATCACTTTAAGGGAACGTGCATGTTTTGTAACCTCAGGTTAGTAGAATAACCACTCAAATATATATATATATATATATATATATATATATATATATATATATATATATATATATATATATATATATATATTCCTGAAATTAAAAAGAAAAGAATAATTGTTCATATTTACAGACACCCCATTCACATGAGCCTAGGTGAATGACTGCTTTGTGTTTAGTTGTTCACGTGCTTCAAAATAGGTCTGTTTGTGTTTTATAATATTCTTGCCTTCTTAACTGGTTTCTAATGACAATAAAACCAGGGTTCTATTGCTTTATTAGTTGACTTACTCATTGATGTGTATTGCCCCACATGCAGTGTAGCAGCATAGAGAAGATTTGTTATGTATTTGTCCTGACTGTAATATAACTTAATGGGTTTTTTGTTCCAAGCAATTCTTACCCTTTTTATTGCAGCTGCCCTTGAAGGCAGTTCATAAGCACTTTCTCTTCTCCAAAGAATAATCTGTTAAAGGATAAAACCTTTCCATATAATGGCAGAGGTCCCTGGGCTTATTTAAATCCATTTGTAATTCATTTAGCTGTGGTGGCAGGCTACAAACTTGCGGAACAAACAGAAAACTCACTTCAATTGTACTGCTGCTGTGATTGATTGAAACTCATTGTTGTGGACCTGTGCCACATTTCACTTTAATGTTTCCCCCTGGCCTTTGCTTTTTTGGCCTGTCATCAAAGGAGTACCAACAACAGATACTTTGCATCTTCAGCAATAAAATTCCATATGAAAAACAGGATGTATCAATTACTTATACAATACAACACATGGTGACCACCTACAGGTTGCCCCATGATGTCATAATTAAACATTACATGATTCTCAGAGGGGCCGGTATGCTAAGGCATGCTTTGTTGCATTTTCTGTTTTTGGTAAATTCACAAAACTAATAAACAGAATTTAAAAAAAAAAGATTAAAGACATTTATTGTTTTTCCATTTTGTTTGTTAACTTTTATATCTGTGTTTATAATCTCTTGATGCAATGTTATTATAACTCATTATGCGATATCTACTAGCAGTAGACGCCGAATGACTAATCTAACCCTTTGAAATGTTTCAACCAAGCCGATATTGCAGACTCTTTGTTGTCCTTCTGGCATCTGGCATGTGTTAACTTTATGCATCTATTTGTTTTATTTTGTATTGCATTATTTAATGGGTTCAGTTCTAAAACTGGAACATGTGAGACGGTAGAGCTAGAGAACACACTTTGAGCCTCATTTACAAAAGGGTGCTGAACATTAAGGTGTACCATAATTGCAATTAGCATGCACGTTCATGATTTCCGTATTTACTATTGCAATTTTATTCATTGTGCAAAATAGTGGGCATATTATGGTGCACACTCATTTTATTGTGCCACACTATGGTAATCAGAATGAATATGTGATATGTATGGTAATGCATGATAATGTGTTTAAATGAGGCACTCCGCTCTGAATAATGAGAGGAGCTTTATTAACACTGTATTTACTAAAGGGCGATAATCGTAGGGTGCACCTTACAGTGAGCGATAATTAGTTTGTTTGGAAACCAGGCTTTAACCACTGATAGGCGCTCTATTTAAACCTATTTTTCTGGGCTGAAATCTGTCTGGCACCATGGAGGCATTACTTGCATTAAAGTTTTCATATAGAGCAGTGAAAATTACCTGTAAATAACAGGTTGTATTAAGCATGAACAAACATGAATTAATGTTATAATTTCTTAGATTTTATTTTATAGTTCAATACATTGGTACAAATTGTAGAGTGGTTAAATAAAACACTGGTCCAAACAAGGTATTATAATTTAAAACAACCTCCTCCACTTGAATGTCTAACACCTCTGCATGTAGTTTTAGTTTGCATTGCCTCTGCCTGTCCCCTGTGGAGGGCTGCGTCTGTTGATCGCTCATTTTCAGTCAATGTAAGCCACTGCCACCTTTCACAATAAGCCACTGACCAAAAGATATTCCCATAATGTTTAGTGTCCTTTCGTAAATGAGGCCCTTTGTTTTAAAATGAAATACCTAAAATGACCACATGATGGAGCAGTAAGTGCTGCTGAAGACTTTGTCCAGGATGGAGGGAAACACCACAATATTAAAATGTGGCGATGATTAGGTATTCAGATCAGCGTGCTCAGATCATTAAACTTAGTGGTTCTGCAGTAAAAAAAAAAAAGTTATTTCACAGCAATAAAGATGTGAGAAGAGGTCATCTAAAGATGTTTCTAAGTAAAAAAAACAAAATGGCATAAGTTTCACTATTTCTGAATTAATAAACATGATAAGTAAGGCCAGATTGATCAAGGTCTTTATTCCAAAATGCAATGTGCACCCTTTTTTGTTAAGAATAGTTTTTATTAATAAATAAAATCTATGTGATGGCAAACAATTGTTAGAGACCAGCCTTGGGTTTGTTCCTAAAAAAAATCTGAAGCTGATACCAGTCATGTGTAAGATTTCAAGGGTTTTGCACGAAGGTGATAGAGAATAAAACAACCTGTCACACAAAGATGCGTTATTATTTACTTCTAATTTAACAATGTATTATATTAAGCCATCCTATATGGGAAGTCAGGCGGCCTGGAAGTGATCTGCTTGCCTCTGTGGTGGAAACTGAACCAGTCACATGCAATAATAATTCTGTAGATTCAAGGTTCTATGGAGAATATGTGGTCTGTAATATTAGTTGAAATATGAATAAACAAGTATTTAGGGCATGTCTTAGGATCTGTTTTAAAACAAGTACAAAGGCAAATAAAACCATTGGAACAGTGTGAGCAAATAAGAAACTAATTAGAACAATCATTTAACTGCTCTGTCCCGCATTCAAGCTGTTGCTTGCTTGTCTTAAACTTTAAAGTATTGTTTTACTCTCTCTGGCAATTGAATTCTGCCTGCAGTGCTTCACACAAGGGCCCAGAGTGCTTGATCGCAGGAGCACAGCATTGATTCTACTTGCATTTCCGTTGCCATTTGGCAATATTTGCATATTTGGTCCAGAATCAGCTCATCTCACTGTCCTATTGCAGCCGCTTAAGACCTAAGAGACTGTTTAGAAGCAGAATTGCTAGTCAGGGAGCATGTGAAGTCCCATGGGAATTTTGTGATGAAAGCAAGCCACCTGATTGGATGTCTTAAGAGGACCCCAAATAACAATAACAAACTTGTTGGCAGTCTGGGAATGTGCTCTGATGCCAGCTGTGAATTATTGAGAAATAAATCCAAAATATTGGTCTGAAGCCATTTCGGTCAAAGAGATAAACACAGCTGTACGTGTATAAAGTGGACAATTCATACCTTAAATATGTCAATATGTATGCAAAATGAAAATACAGCAAAGTGACCACAGGCATTGGCTATGCCTTCATAACATGAGTTTATGAAAAACAAAATTTTCACTTTCATGTAAAACAAGGATCGAGTTCTTACGACTTATCAAATATGTTATTGTAAGTACTGCTATCACTCATCATATAAACTTTGTATATTGATTGCTTTAAATTCTGACATTTATAGACCGATCTACACCTAAGTCTTTGTCGATAGTTGTTACAGTGTTATAGGGAAACGTACATTTACTGCAGGCTTAATATTTAAGAGTGTACTGCTACCACACAAGCAATGTTCACATTTGCAAGAACAACAGATAGTTCACAGGAACATGTCATCATCTTCTCCCTTCTCCTCATGCACTGGGTTTGCTTGTTCCATGTTGTCATACACCTCCCCAATGTCAGAACAGCCACAGATGTCAGTGCAGCTGAACCCTGCTTTCCGACAGGTGCACCTTACTGTTTGGCATCTCATCTTGGTGCATCACAGGTACTTCTCTCTCACTCTTTTCTGAGATCTAACCAGGGTTCGTCCCAAAAGCCAGGCAACATCTGGGAGGCAGGCATCTGATGGTGGCTGTCTTCTTTCAGACTGAATGAGGCAGGACTTGGTGGCTTGGGGCAGTCCAAGAGTGCAGTAACTGTGCTCGGCATTTCCTTCATTGAGCGCCTCAGAGCTGGGCCAGTGAGCTCTAGCTTTGATACCTCATCTTCAAGTTGACATCTCTGGTAGATAGTCATAGAAGTAGCATGCAGGGTACGTTTCCCATCAGGGATGTCTTCTGCAAAGTCAACATTGTCAACAGCAAAGAAGACATGTCTTCCCTGAATGACATCAGGGGCAAGTAAATGCCATACGTTGTATTCAATTGACATCCCAAACCTATGCAAGGTATCTATAATTTTCTTGCGTCAAATGGCTTGACGAATGGCTACTCCAGCTGCTAGCTGTTGTGGCATTTCACGTGTTGACCTCAGGGTCTGTGTTTTCTTGTTGCTGACCTGCTGCCGGGACAGGAACGTTGTCACTTTACTTTGTGCTCGGTTCATGGCATGCTTGTTCACTTGTGAAGACTTCTTGTCAGTGGATAATGCTGTGTTTGGTCGCTGAAGGACCCACCGATAGAAGCTGTACAGCACTTTTGGTAAATGTTCATCTGTAACATTTGTAAGAGAACCACCAAATGTCCATGTTTTAGCTTTACTGATTGCTTTTCTCAGCACAGAAGCGGCATTGTACAGACCCTTCATGTCTGTGTCACTGTCCACATTACTCTCTTCCACTAGCTGAATTGAAGCATCTCTTGTGCTCTTGAGGGTTGCATGTTCTGCTTCATTCACACATGTTGGTTTGTGGAATTCTACATCAGGTATTTCAGTTTGTATGAGCTGTTTCAGTTTTATGCGTCTGCACTCGCGGTTCACCACATTGCTGGCAGATAGGATGCTTATGTACGCCTCCTGGAGTATAGACATGCTAACCACATTTCCATCAAGCAACGTGCCCTCAAACAGACTGAGGAATTCAACTTCTGCTGCCAATTCATCAGCTGCACTTGGCTTAGATGGTGATGGGTTCATTGCTCTGAGACAAACATTTGTGACATGCATTGCCCAGCACCGCTTGTGGTATTTGATGTCAATTGCATGTGCATCTTCTGGGTTGATGGACCTGCAGAGCTTGACATGAAGCTTCTCGTTTCCACTTTTCTCGATGGCTTCTTTGAGAGAATGACCAGCATTTTCTGTAGCAATTATGTGTAAGGGATTATTGTATGATGCTCCATGTTCACAGAAGAAGTGTAGATCCTTGTTGGAAGGGGCTGACTGAGAGCGAGTGAAGGTGCCACTACCGGATGAGTGACTGGAAGATGATTCTCGTCTGGTACCCTTGGAAGCCATTCACTTTTCATATCGTTCTTTGGCTCTACTGCACATTCCTGCATGGACTGTGTCTTGATAGCACTTTCTGTGCCATGTGGCTGATCTTGATTCAAGATCCTGGCAAGTGACATCACCAAGGCGTCTGCTTATCTCAGGATAGTATTTATCGCCATACTGAGCCCGCTCTCTGATGAAGTTCAAAACTTTCTCGTGGGCACCTGATTTCTCCACAAGTGTCTCACCTGTTTGGAAGATGATGTAGAGCAAGTAGTTGGTGTCATATCTTGCCACTTTTGCAGCTGGCACTTGAACTTGAGCTGCTGTTTCCATAATGGTAGAAGATAAATGCTGTTGTGGCAGAATGTTCGCAGAATGTTAGTTTTAGCAAGAAAAAAAAGCCCAACACCACACAAGCATCTAGTCTATGGGGATCAATGGTCTAGACCAGGGGTGGGCAATTCCGGTCCTGGGGGGCCGGTGTCCCTCCTGGCTTTTGTTCAAACTTTGCCCTAAATTACTTAATTGGACCAATTGTTACCAATTATTGGTTTAATTAAGTAATTTAGAGCACAGTTGGAACAAAAGCCAGGAGGGACACCGGCCCTCCAGGACCGGAATTGCCCACCCCTGGTCTAGACTATGCTGTTCAGGTTGATTTCGGTACTGCTCATGCTGTTTATGTCGGATGATGGGTGCTCCCACCATAGATGTGGAGTGTGTATATTCCTGTTAGAATCCCTTGAGCAGAGCAGAGTTGGACACTGGATGAAATCTGAAACACATATAGAGCAAGCTGATGAATCTATCAGGTTAAGTTGGTATAAAATACTAGGCAAAAATGCACAAATCAAGTATTTCCTGCACTGACTCATCACCATGACCAGAGCAGATTCCCAGACTGCCAACAAGTTTTTGTTATTGTTCTTTGGGGTCTCCTTAAGACATCAAGACTAATGGCTTGTTTTCAGCACAAAATTCCCACGGGTCTTTATTTCATGGAACATGCTCCCTGACTATGCATCCGTTTGCAAAAAAAGATTTGTGTAAGTCCACAGGTACTCTTTATTTGTTTGTTGCGATTGAGTTTTATCTTTTAAATAAATGTTTAGCTTATTTCATCCACTTGATTTCTGATATAAGGGTCTAAAAATAAGAACTGTTCCAATTATTACATCTAATTGTAAAACGTTGACTCCTCAGCACAGTGTTGATACAGGTTCCCTTCACACTCTTACACATTATTCTAGACCAGGCACGCTATAGTCAAACTTTTTCATTCTTTATCTCTCAAGGGTTTCTTACGGCTATTGTATTCTTTGCTTATTTGTGTGGGTTATATGCACATGTATATCTATCGCCATATATTAATAGGAGCAAAACAGTTACATATTGTACACATGAGGTACGGCAGCGGTGAGGGCTCGGCGCTCCCTGCCCACCCCGCAGCATCACACCCCTGAAGAAGACAACTCAGATGTGGGGTCTGTTGATCTTACCCCTGAAAACCTGGTATTCCCAGTATGTGTTTTCCCTCCCTGATCTAAACAAGTCAGATAGGTGATTACGATCTTATTGATCTAAACATTTTCTTCATGTCAAGCTAACCTGTGTGAGTGTATGATCAAATTAAATGAACCGACATGCACCCAAGTGATATTGGCTCGTATAGTCTGTATGTCCAGTTCATGATGCCATACCCAAATAAATAAAATTGTCCTATGGAGCTTTGTATTCTACTGTAACAGTGCTAGGTCTCCTTGTAACAGTTCCATTTTTTTTACACTATATTTTGTTGAAAATCTAATTGGTTAAGAATCACTGAAAATGTATGCTAACCGTCCAATTTTAACACCCTGAATATTCTAAATTCAAGAACGAGTTACCAATCAAAATTCTTGAAAGACGAATTTCTATCAGTGCCGCTGATTTTAGTCCTGCTAATGTTTCATATACAAATATAATTGACAGGCTGTCAATTAATCGCAGTTAACCTGCGGCACCATTTTAATACACTCGAGTGCATGCCAGGATTGAATCAGTGTAGTCATCGTTTGAATATAAAATTAGTCAAGGACCGCATTACGTAGCAAAGCACTCACACTGAAGGGATGATTTTTTAAAAGTGTTTTACTCAGATGGTTCATTAGATAGAAAGAGGGTTACTTGTCAAAGTGTGTCCCAGTATTACAGAACTGTATCTAGTCTGCTGTACCACCTGCATGCTGCTAAACATGCTTTCACTTCTCAAAATACACTTCTTTCTAGTAGTTCTTCTGCTACAGACAGCAACAATACAACAACAAATGAAACCCATCAGTTATGACAGAGTACTCTTTTACAAATTCAGGATCACTGGAAACCCATGAATCAAGCTCAGTACGATACTATAACCAGTGCTGTTGGAGAGCTACCGACTGCAGACCTGTTAACATAGCTTTGTTTTATTTCAATAACCACATTTATTTCAAACGATATTATGTGCAATTATGGAGGATATAACCCTTACTCAGTAAATCTGTTTTTTGTTTACTGAAGCCAACTGCATATATTTGCAAGGTGTAGTTAGGTAGCCTTAGGTTTGAAAGCAAGCCCTTTAATGCCCTGTGACGGGGTATAACCTCACCGAGGGTTATTTGTTATTGTTTCTGGGCGTTTTGTTGTGATTGAAATGTATTTGGTTTGTGCTGTTGTTTTGGGTTGGCAGGGAAGGGTTAATTGCCTCCCCTGCCAAAGAAATACGCGTGTAGAATGTGCCTGAGCTAGACTGAATGATTGACATGCAATCGAACTCAGGCACAACTTATAAAAGAAGCAGCAACCTCTCAGGGGAAGGGCTGAAGGGAGAAATGAATGTTACCCTGTTACATGCCGCTATAATTTACGGAGTGACTATTGACACTCAGTGTCAATAGTGTTCCCATTACGGGTGGGCTATTGACATCAGAGTTCAGCGTCATCCTGTAGCCCCGCCTCTATCTGGCTGCTGAAATTCTTTTTGCCCAGTCAGTCTGGAGGCAGTTGGATGCGACGAGGACATATTTTGGATGTTTCAGAAAATTATCTGCACCATGAAATGTTTTTCTATGTAGAAATAATTTAACATCAGTCCTAATCTTTTAATGCTTTTTTTTTTATTTTTACGTTTTTTTCCCCTTACGTTTATATAAATACTGTATTGACACTGGTCTCAGAAAGGGCCAGGGAAGCAGTTGGCAGCCGGCGATAATCGCCTTGCCAAAGTTATCTTCTGCGATGAGGTGACGTGCTTGCCTGGGGTCTCTGGCGGTTGGTCCCCCAGAGCTTTCAGTTTCGCGCGGTCATTTTTGGTTTTCCTACGTGCCTTTTAAAACGTTTTCAGCCGAAACAGTTTCTTAAGACTCGGGAAAGCTATTAATTTGAGTCGAGTTAAATATGCTTTCGAACCTACTTTGAAAGAGACATTTTATGGTTATTGTGCCCCAGCAATCCGTGTCATTAATGTATCAGTGTAACACGTGTTATGTTTATTAAACTTGTTTAAGCTCTGAATTTGATGACAATAGCTTTTCACGTGAGTAATTAAGAAAGCACATACTAATACATGATAATCATGCATTGTGGCATTCTTGAACTAAAACATATTTTGAGAATAGCTCTCTAGAGCTTTTAATGTGCAGTCTACAACAATATCAGTAAGGTAGGCATTGTGCATGACTATTTGTCTGGCCAAGCTACCAGATACTGATGTGTTTTTGTCATCTGTTTTGTGTGGGGTTGTTCTTTGGCGTGTTACATAGCTCTGTCAAAGTTGGTCATATTTACTCATTCTTTGGCTGGAATATGTGCAGTCAGCAAGAAGCTGATTTTTTTTTTTTAATTTTATTTTTTTTATATAACAGTAGTGTCACTTGATCAAATAAATGCAACTTTTATTTGTTTGTCTCGGATGTAACCTGCCATGGAACATGGAGCAGACAGCAGCCTATGGACAGAGACAAATCATAGGTCCTAAATGCCTATTTATTGTCCTTGGTAAACAAGAGCTAGGTCGCACTAAGCTAGCCTGGCTCTATAAAGGCATTACATTTGGATTATTTTACTGTTATTGTCCCCGAGAAAAACAGGTTCAATATTACTTTTAAACCTGTTAAGGAAACTGTTAAGGAACTATTGTTGTAAAAATAATCAAATACTTGTGGTGTTCTGTGTCAAAACCAAAATCCAGGAAAACTCAACTCAAGATAGTGTTTACTATTAAATTATAGGACGATCAATCAATCTTTATTTTATATAGTGCCTTTTGTGATGGTGGTCCACTATGAAAGGCGCTATATAATATAAAGATTGATTGATCTTCCTGTGATTTAATAGAGATGTTCTGACCTTCATTTTTGCCCAATAGTCATTTTGTTTTTCCTCGTCTGATTTCAGCCAAGTGTTTGATCCTTGTTTATACTTTTACCTAATTTGGTTTCCAGATATTGTTTCAAAATCACGCAATGGTTTATTTTTCAACATTTATTTTGGATGACTTTTATGGAAAGTCTTTTGTGTTTGTGTCCACTTAGTACAGATGGGATTTAAAATCCCCAGAGAATATAAGGGGTCCAAGCAAAGTCCTGAGAAAAAAGGCTTCTTTATTTAACAGAGCAGAATGTTGAACTGCTTCAGTTAAAGAATACTGCCTAAAGAAAAGGGAAAGATTGACAGAATTGAAAAAAAATGAATATAATTTTTTGAGCAAATGTTGTACATACTGTGTAAAATGGTGCTCCATATGAATAGGGCTTCTGATTTTCAGTTTTAACCAAAAAAACGATAAAACACCCCTTATACAAATGAAAAAAAGGAAATCGGTGTATAGCTTATAAATACTGGAAAAACACAGGAAAAAAAAACTGGAAATTGTTACTCAGTTCAGTTTGACTTCACCCCTTTCCCATTAAAAACAAAAAAAGACCTTTTCCAGTGCAGTTGGGCAATGTCTTTCCTTCCTGACATGTATCTATCATTGATTCATTCTGAATACTTTAAACCCACACCAACTACTGAGTGGCAGCAAATTCCTACGTTTCTATAGGAGACTCCGCTTGCAAGATTTAAAACAAGATTACAATTAGAAGGCTTGTTCGCGGGGTTTAAAGCTATATTACAGTTAGATAGAACAAACCAGAATTGAAAATTGTAGCAAAATGTAAATAAATGCCCAGACACACAAAAACCCAGAAAAATTTGCCTGTGACCATAAGGATTTCGTTGTGGAAGACAGCAAAGGAAATAAGGTAAGGAAATAACTTAAGTACACAAGTACTGTCAAGTTACTACTATACATATTTTGACAGAAAAAATGCCCCAGCATTGTGGAAAGTAACTGAAAACAATAATTACATACAGTACATAAAAAGGGAAAGTCCTGACATTTTTTTTTTTTTTACATAAAACTCGAAAATTGCTAAAAATAAGCACCGAAAAATGAAATGAATAAAAACTGAAAAACAAAAGCCCTACATGAGAGTAACATACAAGGTATAATAAGACAAAATAATTATCAACCTCTAAAGCTAATGTTTTCAATGCTTACAGTTCATCTTATAGAATGCTTGGAATAGTAGCTACAAAAAGTACCAATGTACAATCCATAACATTATGCATCTCTTTGAAAGGAGGAAAATATTGTTGCAACCCCTTGTTTCTAAACATAATATAATTTTAGAATGATCTGAGTATGTATTTTCCATTTGGGAACAAGGTCAGATTTGACGGACCACTTTTCCCATTTTCTGAGATCTAGGAATATTCTCAATTTAAAAGACCATATTACAAGAGTAGCCGAAGCAGTCCCTGAAGGATGGTGGGTAAAACTCTTGATCTGATCAATGGATGGGTTAAAGAAAGACCGGTGTACAATGAACTTTGTTAATGGTGCACCTCTTAGTGGTTAGTTAAAACATTGTTATCCCGAGAGAGCCCTCCTTAAACACACACTGACTCTGTATAATACTGTGTGGCAGAGCTGAGGCGTTGAGTGTGTTTTGAATGTTGTTTGGGTTTTGTGAAAAAAAAAAAAAAAGGTTGTGCAAATGTATAGATTTTTGATAAATATGGCAGGACTGGGTTTAGAATCCCCTCCCTGCTAAGACATGTGTGGGATGTGGTCAGGCACTAATTGATTCATTGATTATCAATTAGAACTGGCCACATGCTATGAGAAGTACCTAGAAATCCTGATCCTTTGTTCTCCAAGCAGGGTTAAACACGGCTTGGGGAAGATGAATTTGTCTGTAGATGCCACACAGCTGTTTGTACACCAGGGGTACTTAAAGGTAAAGAAACCAGCCACTGAGGATCACCTTGTGTACATTGGGATTATTAGCATTGAGTATTTAGTATTGAGAATTTATTATCTTTAGAGAGGAAGTGTCAGGGAGAGACTGTTCTTGGAGTGGACTAGCGCCCCACCACTGTTTGGTCAACTTTCATTTCCTAGCGAAGTTGTGCTGACAGATTTTTTTTTTTTCAGCATAAAATGCCTAGTACGGAGTGTACAGTGATAGCAAGTCCATCATTTAAAATCTCCTTGATTTGTAGCAAAGAAAAAATAATCTCAAACCCAATCTTTAATTTGTAGTTTTCTCTTTATTAGGATGCAGTGACAGTTTAACAAGGACTAATTAACATTTAAAGGGAGGTAGAGATTTGGAAAATAAAAACTGAAAAGTCCAAGCTCTAGTTATACGGTACAATACGATGTCTTAAGCCTTTCCACAAGAAATACAGAATGTGGGATCCTGCTACGGTTTAAGTAAATAAGAGATTAAAAGATTTATTACTGCATGAAATGAGGTTGTGGATGGCTACAAGCCAAACGTGACACATGCTTTTTATTAAATGGCAAAGATTTCAGCTTCATTGTGTAAAATCTTGACCAAGTGGTTCCATATGAAGGACACCTGGATACCAGATTATAGTTAATAAAACAAATACAATAATGCAATTAATGTTATTGGTCACATTCTGGATCGACAATATATTATGGCAAACATTTTTTATTTAAAAAATATAATGCTATCAACCCCCCCACCCCATTTATTTGCTTATTGGCCCACTAAGAAAGGGGTGTTTACAGCAATATTTTACATTTCAAACCTTTCAATTACTTTATACTTTTCTAGTAGTGTATACATGGATAATTAATCTCTGTAGTTGTACAGTTCCCAGAAGCTTGATGTATTATGTATTTTTTAACATTATGACATTTTTTTCTGAGAGAGAAAAATATGTTTATAACTTTCATCTCGTGAGATATGGAAGTCAAAACATTCTATCCATCTTCATTGCATTGGGAATGAAAAAAAAATAGGGTAAAGCAGGGTCATGGTCTGCTAGATTTGGCACATTATTATTTCAATTGAGCCCACAAGAATCAGACTCAGAAACAAATTAAGGGTACAGATATGAGATAACCTTTTTTCCATGTGTCATTATGGCCATGTGCAGATAGTGTCTGTGACAGATGAATGGTCTTGGGTCAGTAGGTGCTCATCCAAATTGCTAACCCTCAATTGAAATTACCACTAAGCCATTGTGTGAAGCATGCTCTTCTATTACCTTGCTATTAGAAGGATATTGATGGTTACACCTTTCAGTTAAATGAATAGGTCAGAGAGCTAAGCAGAAAGCTAAGCAGAAACTACAGTTGCTTCTTCCTCAGCAACATATGCAGAATTTGCTCCTTCCTCACCAACTACTCCAAACAGCTAGTTCAGGCCCTGGTACTGTCCTGCCTTGACTACTGCAACTCCCTCCTGGCCGGCCTCCCTGCTTCCGCTATTCGTCCGCTCCATCTCATCTAAAACTCTGCTGCTCGCCTTGTCTTTTCCCTTCCTCTTTTCTCCTGTGCTACTCCTCCGCTCCCTCCTCTGGCTCCCTTTCGCCGCTGGCATCCAATTCAAAACTCTTGTACTCGTCCATCGCTGTCTTGACCTTTGTGCTCTCTCCTATCTCCAGACTATTATTTCTCCCTACACCCCCTCTCACCCCCTCCTCTCCTCCGCCACTGGCAGATTAGCTGTAACCCTCCCCCCCCTCCCCCAGTGCAGCGAATACACGCTGTACTGTAATTAGCACTTTACTCTTATAAGCAAATAGTTTATCTGCTCCTAGTCGAAATCGCTCTCAAACATAATTATTTACTGTATTTTGTATTCTCTCATTTGAATTTGCTCTTACTTACTACTGACTTTATTGTATTTCATAACTGCTCTTATCTGTAATGTGATATTTTGTAACAACTGTAAGTCACTCTGGATAAGGGCGTCTGCTAAGAAATAAATAATAATAATAATAATAATAATAATAATAATAATAATAATAATAATAATAATAATAATAATAATATTTTCAAACACAGGCATGTGAGATAACAGCTTTTGCTAGAGTGCCTGAGTTGACAGAAGAGGATATCACGTTTTAAACAAAACAGCAATGTAGACAAAAGGTTTGTATAAAAAAAAAACACTCTGACAGATAAAAAAAAAAGAAACTTGCAAATACAAGTTTAAAACATACGTACAGTAACACCCTTATTTAGACAACACCTGTCACACATATAATAACAGATAAGACTTAACAGACCAGAAAATACAGATCACAATTCATTTTCCCTACCACATCAATTAAATTGTATCATGCACTTTTCTTTAAATAAGACAAATAAACGTGTATTTAAAAGGATCATGTTTAATCCATACAAGTAGTTTAAAACACGATGACTCACCGGTAACAACAGCAGCACAGCACATTCCTTTCACTGTTTTACACACCCGGACTTATACAGTGGAAACCAGTCAAGCTACATTATAACTGGGACCAATCAACTCATTAAATAACCCCCCCAAATACTGTATTTAGTGATAACTACAGAAGAGAACCAGTGCAATATCATATAATAATAATACATATCTAAAGTGAATAACAAGGATACATACATGTGAACACATATTATTTGTTTATTTAGCAGACACCTTTATCCAAGGCGACTTACAGAGACTAGGGTGTATGAACTATGCATCAGCTGCAGAGTCACTTACAACTACATCTCACCCGAAAGAGCACAAGGAGGTTAAGTGACTTGCTCAGGGTCACACACTGAGTCAATGGCTGAGGTGGGATTTGAACCGGGGACCTCCTGGTTACAAGCCCATTTCTTTAACCACTGGACCACACAGCCTCCATATAACAAAATCATGATTTAATACATAACTAACCACTCAACATCTGTTGCACTTTCAACTCAAAGGTTGTCCAAATCCAAGTGATTAGTGTAGTATAGAGACCATGTAGATACATCACCATCAACCACATGCATTTGGCACCATTATTATAGTCATTAGCCATTTTACAGTAACGTTTGATTTAATTCAGACCCCTGTCTTCTTCTTCTTTGTCTCTAACACATGCAGTTTTGAGTGCTGTAGAATCCTCTTGATTTGGGGTGAAAACTAAAGGGGAGAAGTCAGGACAGAACTGTGATGTTATACAGCACCCCAGAAATACAGGGGAAACAGAAACAGAAACAATGCCCTCACAGTTATGTTAAATGTCAGACGTGGATGGATCACAATTTAACTATGCCAAAGTGAACCAGAAAAGGATGAACTCCTAAATAATACTGAACACTAATGTGAAACCACAGTTCCACAGGTACATTTATTCCAATTTACTAATGGTTTACAATAAGTATCTTGCATTAAAAATACGTTTAATGATAGGCCTATAATCGACAGCTAGAAAACACCTGCGAAAACATTGCAAGAGTAGAGTAGCAACAAAAAAAATTGCATTTTCCGGAAGGTGAGGACAATAAAACAGAAGAAGATTTAACCAATACTACTTTTACCAACCAGATTATCCGACTATAGAAAGCCATCAACAGCTCAAGTGATCACCAGTCTAGATTTATTCTACTTGTACTCACCCCTAGGTCTCCACGCTCCTGCAGAAACAATACAGCTTTTCCCAGCTTTAAATTGACATACATTTAAGCTCAAATAAGAGGTACAAGAGATTGTTTCATCATTCAAACAGCACAGCCACAATATCGATGCAAACTTTAAACTTTTGCTTACCTTACCACAGCATGTGCTACAGCCCCACTCTCTCACTCGCATGTTCTCTGCCTCCCTAGTAGATATTGAGAATTAAACTAAGCAAAGATTAAAAGGACACAACAACAGGTGGACCAGTGATACTGTTGCTAATGCTAATAAGCACATTCTTTGTACATCCTTGATTATCAATCCTTTAAGGAGAACAATATTTTAAATAAAAACATCTTGCAAGTCAATATATGTGCTTGCTGCCTCTGTGGTTTGGGATAGCAACCCTCTGGCCATCTATAATCAACTTTTTTCCAATTACATCCTCATTGTGAGTGGAAGTCTGCAGAATGGCTGACTGTTACCACTTTATTTAATTGAGACCTGTCTTAAGCATTACTCATTCTTGGTTTAGAACTACACTAAAGCATTCAGTGCAATTGGCAGGCCGTCACCACTCCTTATTCATTTAAACTATAAAGGCTTATGGCAGGGCCTAACATTCATGCACCAGTAGAGATTTCTCACCCTTGTTCTCAAACTGTTTTTTTTTTTTGCTCCAGAACGTGTTTGCTGGTCTATCCTTCAGAAAGGTGCTAGAATTCCTTTACTTGATCTTTTGTAGCTTATACTTGACCTTTTCTTATTTTTAAAGAAAATACAGCCTTTTGTGTAACCCTGTTTTACTCTTTAAGTCATGTTATAACACAAATGGGGTTCAGTTGAAACAGTGTAAACATCCACAGTATAAAGTCAGCAGAATTAGCAGGTAGCTGGATATTGTGATATTGACATCAGGCACAGAACTTGACAATTTAATTTATGTTTGCAAGACTAGATGAAGCGCAGATACTGTGCTTGAAACAGCTTGCTGAACCCTTTCCTCCTGTTCGAGTGCTTTGTTTACATGGTTGTTTGAATGTAGTTTCTTTCCATTAATATAATCCGAAGCCAGGAGCTCAGCAGCGGATATCAGCCAACACCTGTCCCCTGGAAGACAAAGACCAGTCCTGAAGTTGTCTGCACAAGCTCACCGGGAATAGGAGTTCACATTGACAATCCAAAAAATACAACAGTATCATTTTTATCAAACAGCTATAAAAAAACAAACAATGTAATTGGTCAATTCCGACTGGAATCATTTAATTAATATTGAATTTGTGTCAAGTAATAATCCTCTGCTTCATTAAAATTTGAATAAAAAAGACTAGGCCCTGCTTTCTGACCCCATGCGATTTCCCTGTTTTACTGTACTATTGAATCAAAATGGCAGAGAAAGGAGGGCTCTTTCCTGAATTCACCAATGCGTTAACAGCTTATTTTGCTATTCAATAAGCTTTTATTTTAAAACACATATTTACTATGCGCCAATGAAATTGAATCCACCCTTATGCAATTACAATGGTATAACTGGAACTCAAAAAGCATCAACATTGCATTTTGTAGCTTGCTGCTGGACATTAAACATATTAGAGCACCACTCCTTTTTTGCAAATTATGAGCAATCACACATTACTCTCACTTTTTAAATATTTAGGTATATTGAAGCACCTCCTATATACCTGTGCTAATTTATTATTATTATTATTATTTATTTCTTCGCAGATGCCCTTATCCAGGGCGACTTACAATTGTTACAAGATATCACATTATTTTTACAAACAATTACCCATTTATACAGTTGGGTTTTTACTGGAGCAATCTAGGTAAAGTACCTTGCTCAAGGGTACAGCAGCAGTGTCCCCCACCTAGGATTGAACTCACAACCCTCCGGTCAAGAGTCCAGAGCCCTAACCCTAACTGGTGTATACAGTACATATTCTTTTTTTTTAAATATATAATTTGTATACATAATGCTGGGTTATTTCTGTATTTTTTCTTTCCTTTTCAACACAATTACTTTATACTGTGCTGGTAGTAGTTCAGGTATCCAATGACAGTATATGGATTTGGCACTGATAAGCCAATTGGACCTCACCCTTAGAGCCCTAACACATATACACTAATACATTTTCTCGATAACATATATGTTAAAAATAAAATATTAGAGAAAACAAATGTCACGGGTGGGGTGACCAGGGGTAACCGTAGTAAACCTATTTTTAGAATTTGTAATGACTTCGCCACCTTGGGTTTGGCAAGGACCTTGATGACCGAATAGATAATAATTTCCCCTATGCAGGTTCTTTTTATCCCTGGGTTCCAATATACACACACTGGATGTTTGGATAGGTAAAAACAATTTATTGTTTTCTCAACAGGGTTAAAATAGAATACTAAAAACAACACAGCAACAAGTTTAAAAAAACAAAAGGAAAGGTTACTGTCCAAAATGGCGGATAAGCCAAAAAGAAGGAATCAAGCTCTGATAGCTCCGGGGGGTCTCAAGAGACCCCTCTCCACGACATCCATTTCCCTCACAGCCCGAACCCGCCGTGGCCCTCACCACGCCCACCGCCCGGACCTCCAACCGCCGACCGGCCAACACCTTCAATGAATCCTGAAAAGGAGTGGGGCAAAGAAAATGGCCGTCAGGAAACGTACACTCAGGTAAGTAAAATTACTACCTCTACCCAGGGGTTCTGGTTACTTCCCCTTAGCCTATCTTTAAACCCTGCGTGTCTCCTTTCTCTCTCACCGCCGTTCCTGGAACCCCAACGTGGCACGCTGGAGACCAGCGCTGGACCTCGACCCTCCACGCTGACTGGTAAATGCAAAATACAAAAATATTTAAAAGTTAGAGCAGTTCTCTTCTTGCCCTCAGACCCTTGGCCGTCTCCCGGGACCACGACCTTGACTCTACTGGGGAATTGATTGTCCAAGGAGTGCCAACCAGACACAGCAAGGCAGTTAGCCAAAATAAAAATCTATTGGTTAGTAAACCAAAAAACATCTTCAGTGTCAATAATTCTCCACACCAACCTGTTAACACACAAAAAAGTAGCTCGAACACAGTCCAACAGTGGCAGGTGATAATAAAACAAAATCTCCCCCCAAAAAAACACAAAAAACAAAAAACTAAAATCCAAACAAAAATCCTAACCAAGTCCCGCTGCAACAAGGTCCCAAATAGAAAAAAAAAACAAAAAAAACTCCAAACCCATTCCTTTGTTGCTTCTTCCCAAAACACTTCTCCCCCTGCACCCCTCACTTTTTATAGTCAGCCCATGACTTTCATTGGCTGGACTGGCAGGTAAGGCGGGACTTCTTATTAACTGTGGGGAAAGTGCTTAACCCAAACGTCAGGTCACAGTGCACAGGAGAATTAGCAGCAGTTTAAAAACAACAGATTCACTAATAAAATACACAACAAAAATACAGGCAATTTAAAACCGTCACTTGTGATACAAACAAGAAAATAATTTAGAATGGCAACAGTTATGTTATTTATCCTGGCGAAGGTCATATTTCACCTTCTGTTGCTGAGTTTTCAGCCCAGCCAAGAATTAAAAGAAAAACAATGGCCTTTTCACGCAGCAAATGAATAATCATTTTATGCTCTCAGCCATCCTGTCACAAGACAACCACCATCACAGTTTGAACCTAATTTGGTAGTGTCAGCTCATCGAAGCCATAAGTGCAGAGATTGTGAAGGTTACAGTGTTACTGTATGCTGAAGAGACAGAGGGTGTGTGGGGACTGTCGGAGATGAGTGGGGAGGACAGGGAAGGAGAAACCCTGCAGAGTCATGGCTTTCACTATACATTCATAACACTGGTATCATGCATCACAAAGGCACTGCATTTCTCCAACAAAGACACAACCCATAGAAAAACTGCTTGTTAAATGTGATCTTTGAGGGTTGCTTTGTAAAACTGATTTAATAGCTGTCTTTTATTCTGCTAAAATCTAGTTATTAAAAAACAGAATGCTTTATGCTAACCAGGCAATAATTACTATTAACTATGTTGCTGTAAGATATTCCTAAGTCTTTTTGTACTATTGCAGTATTCATTAACAAGAGAGAAAATGACATATAATTACCTTATTAAATGCTATAATTTCTGCCTGCTTAATAAAAATAGGCCAACAAAAAACAGGATTCATAAAATTTTTTTAAAAAAAAACTCCCAACCTTAGCAGCCATAATGGCTAAAGTCCTGGAAAGGTTGAAAAGGTCTAGGTAGATTTATATTCTAGTGCTATGGCTCTGTCAGTGGTCTAAGGTTTGTAGCTCAATTAAAGCTTTCTGCAGTTTCAGAGTACATTTCTTAAAGCAAATTTGAGATAAAATGAATTTCAGTATAACATCTTTATAAAGCTGAAGAAGCAAATTCAAACACCTGGCAGATTCACATGTAGTAAAAGATAAACAAACAAAATAAGCAAAGATGATAAAAAAAAAACACAACACATTGAACATACTGTACTGAACAGCCTTGTACTGCATTGTATCCAGCTGTCTCTCAGAGGGGAACCAGCTGAACCAAACCCATAAATATTTACAGTGCATTATGCTTTTTAAAAGCATAGTTCCCATTATAGCGCTGTCTTTTAACATGCATTATAAAGGTAGTAAGAAAGCTTGGGGTTTGACTGGCATATTAGCACAGCTTTGGAAAGCATAGCATTAAAGTTTTAAACTTCCTCAAAGATCTGACTGTCCTGGTTTGTAATATAAGTATATGTTGTGTGTTGCTATGCATTCCTTGAACAGATAAAGGTTATTTTGCTCCCAGGCTGGCACAAAGTAATTTCAGCCAGGCTAAATTCAGGACTGAAGCCATGGCATATCCCAAGGTAATGCCCTGCTGATGTCAGCTCAAAGGATAATGCATATCCTTGAATGTATTTATAAACTTCACATTGAAAAACAGAATTATGATCAACCACAAGGTTGATTTTTAAAGCTGAAATTAGGTTACAAAGGGCACTTTTGGGAAAGTGTATGTAAATGAATTCAAATAAAGTGAACGGTATGCTCTTCTTCACTTTAGGGATATCGTAAGCAGAGGGTATACCGTATAAGGGGTGCAAAAATCCTGAACCTTTTATGAACGCATTCAGTTAAAGGCACCCCCAATTTTAGGGGGCATCACTCTTCTAATTGTAGCATGTTTCATTTGTGGATAACATGTAGGAGTGATGTAGGATGGTTCCATACTTGGTATTTGGGTTCTGATTTTGCATAGCTGGCAATTTAGAACCAAATACTTCATTCTGTTGCAAACTGACAGACAGATTTCAATGCAGATGCAGAAAACCAATAGTTTGATAGGTCAGGATAGACTGAGCTGCTTTGAGTAAAGGGAATCTAGCACAACTGGGGGTCCTATAGGTGACCGGTTCTAGTTATAATGTTTTGGATAATAAGAAGGAACCACCCCTCCTCTAAATCCTCTCATAACACAGACCTACAGGGCATGCAGTAGGGTCTGATTCATGTATTTCTGCCTTTTGTGTTTTGGATACCACATAAATATTGAGAACATATAGATATTGCCACACTGTATGTATACATGAATACATGTTTTATCAAATATTGGTAGCAGCCTATTCAGTGAAATGTTTCCCTCTGGCCTGGAAAAGCTTCCCTTAATCTTGATAACCTCCACTTCCCTTTTAGCTTAGTAACCTACACTTTCTTAGGAAGCTTAGGAAACGTTTCCCTTTACCTGGGTCACTTTTCCCCTTAATTATTTGAAGTAGATATACCATATGTACCTCAGTTCTTTCACCCTTTGGATGACAAAAGAAAAAAAAAGAAAAAAAAAACAGACACAAAAAATGAGGATGTCCTACCAGAAGGGCCTACAAGAACACATTTATAAAGGTCCTTTATGAGGCCGGTTTTCAACGTCACTGAGTGTGTCATACTGAAACCTATAAACACCCACAGCAGAACATATCAAAATGTATTAATTATATTTCATGTAGATTGCCAGCTCCAAAAAAACCTACAGCTATCACCCTATAGAATTAACTAATTTTGTTTCATGAAGTTGAATGAAACCTGCTGAATAATGTTACTTAACAAAGAACAGACAAAAATTGAAAAATGTGACATTTTGAAATCTAACATGAAATACTGTACTACTATTATGGCTTCAAGTAGACTTTTGTGAATGTATTTAAATGATGCTTTCTTCAAATTATACTTGGCAAGTTAAACACCAATTCTAGTGAGAGGTTTGATCCAAGCTCTATTGTAATCGCGGTGCCTCAAAAAGCATTTACATTTGCATACACTGGCACACTCAATAGGAGTTAGCCTATTTTCACTGATATGATCGACTCAGAGTTGAGAATCAATAATGATCTAGAGAGTTGGGGGAAAGCTCCAGTGTTGAAATGATTTTTAATGTGTTTAATATTGTAACACTGAGGTGCCTGCACTGAAGAAAAAGACAGAAGACATCAATACGGAACACTCAATAACAAACTGAGGGGCTATAAATAAAAAAAAAAGGGTTTGAGACACTAGATCTGAAAGCAGGTTTGTCCAGCAGTGCTGTTATTGAAGAGGAATTGTTTTTTTTAACCACTTTTAACCCAACCAATACGTGCATTAGATGCTTTCCGATAAATGGATTGTATTTTGATCATTTCTGTATTGGGGTTGTCATATTAACAGTATTAATTTGATTATCTGTGTTTTTGACATACATTAAACTAGCCTATAACTATACTGATTAAGTAGCTATAAGTCAGTTTGCTCTTACTACTATTATTACAGAAAAGGAGCAGATGACACTATAATTATAGTTATATGAAGACTGTAAGGAATATAAAAAGCGAAACGTCTGAACAGCAGCTTCACCTTATCAGTCGAAACACATACCCTAGTTTCCTAAAACCTTGCACCAGATCAATAATGAGGTGCTAAATAAAGCACAAACCACTCACAGTTTTTATTAGATGTCCTTGTATCGACGCTTTATAAAAATACCATGTCATACCCTTGTCTCTAGTACAGTATGTAGTAGAGGCATATTGTACTCATTTAAGCTTCCTCATCTTTACCTTAGGATAAGGATATTAAACGATTCTACTTCAGCATACTGTCGTTAGTAACCCCCCCACTAGGGATGAAATTCTCTGCAAAGCGCATACATTGGAGAGGTTCGTACAGACGAATGTGACACTTCGTGTTTTACTATATACCTGGAGAACCGCTTATCAAATTGTCATGAAACTTGGAATTGACATTGTTTAGCATAATATTAAGAATGTCACATTCTTAGAATATATTGCCATGTCTGTCTGTCTGTCTGTCTGTACATCTGAATGCCATGCCTGTGTAGGTCCCTTTGGGTAAAATAAAGATAATAATTCATTGCAGTGGTACATTTGTAACTAAAATGGAATCAAAACATAGTTAGTAATATTTTGATACATGTATTAATGTTAGTAAAGTTTTAAATTGTGTGCCTGTACCTTTAAATTTGCTTGTTGACTTTTCACCACTGCAAAGCCGGGTCGAGGTCTCCACGACTGAGCGATCAATTGCACAATGCGTGCAGATGAATCGCTTATATGTGGACGTTTCTGCAACCCTTTGCAAGCAGTTGCGCAACTGGCTGCTTACAGTAACGACAAGCTGTACTTTCAAACGATCTACTGAGCCATTTGTAGTGGCGTTTTTTTTTTTTTTTAATCATGTGCACGGTTGTGAAATATGATTGATGGTTACAATCTCCCGACTGTCCTGTACTTTTCTGTGGTAAAGAGGAGGTACATTAAAAAAAAATATATGTCACACCTCTAAACGCGGGGAACTTGTTGCTCAGCTGGTTGCTCAGGTGTGGACAAGGCAGATGCTGGCGATTAAGTTGCGCAATTTGAGAGCGATTTGGTTGCGCAGCTGAACTCTCAGGTGTGGATCCGGCTTTAGGCAAGCGCAGTGCATTGTGGAGAAGTTTACCTGTGAGTGTTCGCAGATGAGAGTAAGTGCTGCAGAGAAAGCAAAAGCAACTGTATAATAAAACGACTAGATATTTATTTTATTTTTTAAAAAGTACAGTTTCAGTTTTGTATAGCATCTGTGTGCAAATGGGAAGAGGTAGCTGTTCAGGAAACATAGACATATTTAATAATTTTGAAGAAGCAAGTCTCCAACATAACAACAAGCCTGAATCAGCGGTGAAAAGGTAAAACGACTTACAAACAAACATCGCTTCCTCTATCAAAAATATTCTAATTTCGGGAATAAAATAATCAGTGGTTAAGAATATTATTATGATGTGTGTCTGTTCAAGCCCAGAGTGCTACACCTACCTACTTTGATTCCTGTGATAAATAAATAAATAAATAAATAAATAAATAAATAAATGTCTGTACCAGGGCTACATTCCACACAATCAAAACCCAGACGGATAGACTGCAAGATGACAAAAGAAAGATTACTTCAATTATGTGGAAATATGCTGGAATTTATTTATTTTTATTCCGGAAATGTGCACTAGAGCCAAAACAGTATTCACGTAAGACAGGCCTATCAAGACAGGGCAGCAGTGTCGAGTAGTGCTTAGGGCTCTGGACTCTTCAATCCCAGGTCAGGGACACTGCTGCTGTACCCTTGAGCAAGGTACTTTACCTAGATTGCTCCAGTAAAAACCCAACTGTATAAGTGGGTAATTGTATGTAAAAATAATGTGATATCTTGTAACAATTGTAAGTCGCCCTGGATAAGGGTGTCTGCTAAGAAATAAATAATGATATCATAACTTTAACTGTGTCATTTCTAAGTGAAAAGTGCCTCATAAGTATGTTTAGTTCTACACTAAAATATAATGCCTTGGTATCGGTTTACTTTCTTCAGTTGTAATACTATGCTGTCTACTTCAGATCTTCACACTGTGGTTTGCATCTATTTGACAAAGGTAGAACCAAATACGCTTGCTTCAAATTCTACAAATCGTAGCTCTATAATTATGGTGCAGCAGCGGAGGCAGTACAAGAAAAGGTAACACTCTTGAGAATATGTATTTATTGCATCCACTAGAGACAGAGTGTTGCAGGGGAGAGGTTAATGGTTACACTCTGGGGTACCTGATGTATTTAGAAATTAGACATATTTCTGAGAGCTCTAAAGATCAGTGTGCTTTAAACTTCTGAGTTTTAAAAAGCCATGCTACATTAAGAAAGTAGTTATAAAACAATGGAAGAAAGAGATTATGCAGCTTCAACCAATTAAATACATGAGATAACCTCTCAAGAACAGGTCTTCACAAAGTCAGGTCTTTACAAAATAACACTATTTATCAAGAACAGGTCTTCACAAAGTCAGGTCTTTACAAAATAACACTATCTTATCAATTGATCTAAACAGAGAATTGAATCTGGGTGTACCAAGGTTAAGAAAATCAAATGTCTAGCAGTGCACAAGATTCAAAAAAACGCCAGGGAAGGGCCTACTCAGCTAAACCAAACACATACATAATAGAATAGCTTTCATTTTAGCTAACAGTGTAATTATTGCTGGTTTAACAGGCAGTGTTGTGAGACAAGGTTAAAAGCTATATCATTGCTTGTGCATTTGAATAGTAGTCCAAAGAGGCACAGAGACAAGCAATGAGTTCAGATTCTTTTTTATTAAAAGATCGACTGAATCAAAAAACTTGAATTACTAGAAGAAAAAAAAAGGAAACCCAGAATACTCTCTTGGCCTTGATTCTTTCCCCCCCTGGGAGGCTTGGTGTACACAGCTTGACAGCTTGAGTGGCTGGAGGATGGGACGGTGGACAGGTTCCAGTCTTCTTCCCTGGGGGAAGATAATTAGCTGCATGCAGGAGGTGGGGGGAGTGGAGGTTGCATGAAAACGGAAAGACGGAAGTACAGGTGAGTACAGCACAGAATTTACACTACATGTTGAAGGACAGAAGTCAGATTTTTTATTATTAGTAATTATCTGAAGATGAGTCTTGGCTCATAGCATCTTAGAACCACACACACACATTATATATATATATATATATATATATATATATATATATATATATATATATATATATATATATATATATATATATATATGAGCTGCATCTCTCTGTTGCAAGTCTTGGCTACAGATTTCCATCTACAACTTCATTAAACAAATTAGGGTAGGTAATGATTGAGGAATGGTAGTGTATCCCTCCAAAATTACAATGCTGAGATATGTCATGCCACTATTTTTATTAATTTATTTTGACTCACCCTGCGCACCACGTGGGAGCCCAAAATAGCACTATTTAACTATTTACAAGATTATGGTACAAATATGAATTTAACAAACATGTACATTTATTATTGTACCATGCGTGGCAGGTCTGTTATACTCATACAAGCACAATGAGTTGAATCTGGGATCAAAATAATTTCTAAATAATCAGTTGTGTGTTAAAAATGGTAAATGACTCGACATATTCGATGTGCCACTGACTTTGTTGTTATATAAAACGTAAAATGTATGTTTAATCAGAAGTGTGTCTACAAAAAATAAGTTATTGTACATTGATAGACAGGAATATAATAGAAGCTTGCATCTTTACAGTATGCTTGTCATTGTCCCAGAGTGGCCTGCCAGAATCCCCCTGCAGTTTTTTTAGATGGTTGGGCCAGTCTCCGTTGTGCAGTCACAGCTTCAGGAACATTAAGAATCTCAGCACGGATGCTTGTGATGAATCCTGATAATTGGTAGTGTTCATCAAAGGGGAGTTCGTCGGTATGCGGCGGCTGAGGAGATGCAGCAAACACTGACATGGGATTTAAGGGAATCCTCTTCTTAGTTACCTTTATTGTAGCTTAAGAGTTACACATAACTCGGTCCCCCTCCCTTGGTATACATAGGAGTTTGGCATACAACAGCAACAGAGCTAAATTAAATGAGGAGCAGAACAGTAACACATACATCCTCCCCCTACACTGAACTCTTCTTCTCTCCTCTCATCCAGCGTGATCTCCAGTACTTAGAATGAGGCATTGTTATTATTAAAGGTACAGTACTCAAAACCAGACAAAATAATCAGCACATGCTGTTTGTGCCCTTCAGTGGTAAAGAAAAGGGCTTGTAACCAGGAGGTCCCCGGTTCAAATCCCACCTCAGCCACTGACTCATTGTGTGACCCTGAGCAAGTCACTTAACCTCCTTGTGCTCCGTCTTTCGGGTGAGATGTAATTGTAAGTGACTCTGCAGCTGATGCATAGTTCACACACCCTAATCTCTGTAAGTCGCCTTGGATAAAGGCGTCTGCTAAATAAACAAATAATAATAATAATAATTGTAGCAAGCACGGAAATTGCTGGTGACACACACCAAGGACCTCAGGTAGAATGCAGTTAATTAGGCAGCTAACAGGAAACCAGCACCATCCACACACTCAAACACATACACATAGATAGCCCTTCCACACCCCAGAGCACTACTGTACTTCTCAAGGTGACGTCCACATATTACATATATCACACTCAATCATCTCTCAAGTGAAGGTGTAGCGTCTTCTAATGACACACATAGTGTCATAAATTAGACACATTAAACACGTTCTTAGACCATTTTTTTGTTGTTGCTGATTTTGCTTTCATACTGGATCTGGTATCACCTGATGATGACCTCATTGTAGCTTGTGAAAAATAATCAGCAGTCATCAGCCAACATAAACATATATTTAGATTGGCAAAAAAAGAATTGGGAAATACTGAAACCAAACGCCCTAATAAAAACAACAATAACCTACCCTTAATCAATCGAACAGCACATACACAGAAATAAATATGTGCTAGTTTTATGAAAGAATCACATAGCCTTTTTGGACATGACTTTGGTCAGAACAAACTATTACAGAATGCCATCTTGGGGCTCCAAACTTCAAATAAAATGTCAGAATAGATATTATCAGATATATAATTCCCAGGCACAATGGAGAACCCTAAGGTTACTGACAAATCAGTTATAATATTAATAAGCTATAACAACAATTAACAACATTGGAGCATGGAAAATATTCTGTAACCCCTATATGCCATTCTAACTGTACAAAGTTTTACTGAGTCTTTAAGTAACAACTTCGGGTGCAGAAAAAAGCTCTCAGTAAAACAGAGAAGCACACACAACAGAATAAAAGTGCTCTTTTGTCTATTGCATAGGAATTGTTGATCTCAATGGACACACTTTAACATGTCCTTTTGACAATGCCAGCCACCAAAGGTTGCTCAGTGATTTATGATGGGCTGAGGACCCCAGCCATCAAATCAGACAGTCAGAGCAGCATGTGTTAATAAGGGCATATCTGGGTCATACCAGGCTGATGAGCTCTAACTAGGACAATGCTCACAGCTAAATGAGGTTCACATCGAGGTCTAGTGTCATTACACTGGCTTGTCATACAGTATTTACTGTATGCACTTTTATTAGTGCTTACTAATGTTGCTCACTGATAAACACAGCAATATATAAGGATGGTATACAATGCTGGCTACAAATCTTACCACACATCAAAGAACCATTATAATTAAAGTACATACAGTACAGGTACACAGATGGCAGGTGCTTCAGTATCCAAGACAAGTAAGAAAATGAATGATGTTTAAAGGGGAAGTCTCACAGTGGCATACTTATAAATGTAAGATGAATTGTTAATGTTCAACAATATATAAACGTTTGCAATAGCAAATCAAATTTCTGAAATGTGTGCTTGCCATTATAGTAAATCTGCATCTTTGGGCTGCTGTGTTGTCATGCTGGAAAATGACCTTGCAGTGCGATAGAAACTTGGAAGGCTCCACTTGAAAAGTCATTTTTTTTTGTTTTGTTGAACTGTGACCTTTATTCATCTAACTGAGACATCTTCTCATGAAATCAAACCCCAGATGATTGAATATTTCCGATGCGACGAATACTGATCTCAACCTTCATTGCTGACCCACAACCCACAAACTGTACTGACAGCCAGTAGCTGTACGGAGATCAGATCTCAGCTGCAGGGAACCAGTTTGCATCCTCCAGTCTCTTCTGAACACAGAATGCTAAGTGATGATTGATTCAGGGTGATGGAGGGCTACGTGGAGAATTAAAGAGGGTGAAGAAAAAAAAAAAGATTAATATGAACCAAGTATTCATTTATCAAACAACACATTGCACAGTGATAAACAAAGCATAGTTGCTTACATTCCTTCAGTTCTTCTGGAACATCAGGAAATCATCGTCCACTTCTATCTCCCTGATGTCAAACGGCAGTTGTTTCTGGGATGCTGGAGAAATCTCTGTAATTAGAATAAAAACATTTATTTCTTTCCTTTTTTTTTATGAATTTGAGTGCCCAAATCCATATTTACCCCAGTTTTCTCCCAGATTTGCAATCCAATCAATCGCCTTTTTTAACCTAAGCAGCGGATGTTGCCTGAATCCTGGAGTATAGAATTCCACCGTCTGGCAAGTGACCAGCAGAGGTCACTGTGACTGGGGACCTACAGGATGTGATGCACTAGGAGTGCAAAGACCAGTGCATCACATCCTGTGAGACCCCAGCCAAGATCAGCAACTCGGAATGACTGGTATTTGAACCAGCAAACTCCTCATTGCAAGACTCGCGTACACCCCACAAATGCATTTTACTTGGTTAAATCCCCCATTCTTGTTATTACTTTTAGTCAAGTTAGCCACTCAGATCACTACTGAATGTGACTTTATCTTGCGTCTCTCAGGAAACACCCTCTGTGATCTGTTTGTGCTACACCTGCTACTGTGTTTATTCAGTGCTGGCCAAACTATGGTCCACGGGTCAGATACAGCCCCCAGGGCTTTTACAAACAGCCCTCCAAAAGTTTGTCAGTGTGTAAAAATGTGCAGCAAACACTTAGAAATTCCTTAAAATGTAAACAAGCTACATAAAACAAGCACTTAAAAATAGGAAAAGAGTGAATTATTGATTTATTGTCAGATTGTAAACACATGAACATTGAATATTTGTTGGCACTTGTTTATGATGTTTACCAGAGTCCCCTCTATTCCTATATTCTGCTTAGAACATGCAACAGCTTAGAAGTCACTTGCAATGGGAGCTGCACTCATGTTAATCTGAGAGGTATGACACAGGCCTGGTTTTTGGGATGGAACCGCATAACAGTCTGGCGTTTTGATTGGTCCTTGTCTGTTGGAGGAATATGACATCAGCACGAGTGGGAAAGCTTGGAGATGTTTTAAGATTGTGATTAGAGAGAGAGAAGAGAGATAGTCCGGCTTTCCAGAACCTTTCAATTAAAATATAATATGGTATTTTGCTGTACTAATGTAACAAACTATGGGTGACTATTACTTGATATAAATTATCATGTTATGCACAAATGTAAGAAATGGCTTTCTGTGGTGATGTACTTTTTTTCTTTCAAATAGCATATATATATTTAATCGTTTGCATGATTTATATTAATTACAAATATACTGTATACCCTGCTCACTATTACAGTTTTGTCACAGGATACATTAGTTTATCTCTAATGTAATTTAATCAGTTTTACATATAGACTGCCCTGTTCTCCGACTACATCCCAAATTCTTGGCCGCTTTGGTTTTCAGATGAGGTCCCAAATTGTGGGCTGCTCTGCATTTCCGAATTCAGCCCAGTTTTTGGGATGTTCTGCTGTTACAGATGAGAGCCGATTTTCTAGGTCATGCTCAGTTTACCATAAAAAGGTACAGTAGAACTGGATCTAGAATTCATTTAACAGTACCCCTTAGTACATGAATTAAAGTTAATGTATTTTTTTTACTCTCCCCAGAAAACACATTTTTTAGGAAGAAACAGAAATCAAATTGAGATGTTTTTAAAAGAAAAAAAGCTTATTTCTTTATTACAATGAAGAAACTACATTGCACTGAAATAGATACATGAAAATTCATTAAAGGTTAATATTAAAACACATTTTTGGAGAAGGAACATGGCATTCAAAAAAAAAGGACATCTCATTTGCTTATGTAATGTCCATCAATACATAGTCATGCACAGGGGTTTATCAGAACTCAAAATTAGTAGAATGGAGGAGTTCAACATATTTTATTCACCTATCACACACACACACAATAAAGGCCCATATCAGCTCTTTCACTTGTGGGTTTTAAGAGACCAGTGTCCCTTAACAACTTAACATACAGTAAACATTATTGTATTGTATCGGTAAAATATTCCTTATCTGTTCCTGATAGTTTAAACTGTAGGCTATAGATAATGTTTAAACAGTTGGATTATGCAAATATAATGGCTAAATTTCAATTCAGGCCTACCTAAAATTTCCCCCTGAAGTTCAGTTGGCTAAGCTTTTTAAAAAAATTTAAAAAAACCCATAAATTTAATTTCTGTTTCTTCATAAAAAGTAATATTTTCTGGGGATAATACATTAACTTTGATTCATGTACTAAGGGTTACTCTTAAATGAATTCACGATCCAGTTCTGCTGTACCTTTTTACGGTAAACTTATCATGACCTAGAAACTCGGCTGTCATCTGCAAGAGCAGAACATCCCAAAAACTGGGCTGAATTCAGAAATGCAAAGTGGCCCAGAATTTGGAATGTAGCCTGAGAAGAGGGCAGTCTTTAAGTAAAACTGTGATCAAGTAATAGTAACCCATAGTTTGCTATATTAGTACAGCAAAATACCATATTCTATTTTAATTGAAAGGTTCTAGAAAGCAGGTCTATCTCTCTCTCTCCGATCACAATGTTAAAATGATTCCAAGCTTTCCAACTCATGCTGACGTCATATTACTCCTACAGACAAGGACCAATCAGAACACAAGACTGTTATACGGTTCCATCCCAAAAACCGGGCCTGTGTCATACCTCTAATCTGACATGTGGCTGTATTTTTTTTTTCCCAGTAAAAATGTCTAATTCTAAATTTAAGAGGAGAAGGGTCGACGATGAAGCAAGAAAGTTCCAAGAACAGTGTACTGAAAATGATTTCTTTGTGGAATATGAAGGTAAAGCCATGTGCTTGATTTGTCAGGTAACGGTTGCTGTTTTCAAAGAGTATAACCTGCAAAGACATTTTTGCACCATGAAAGTACCGACCAGAAGTACAGTGGCCAGAGCAGAACTGACAATGTTAAAGAATTAAAAGCAAAGTTAGCAGGTCAGCAAAAACTCCTTTTCAGGTGGCATACAATTTAAGAAAATGCAACACGGGCTAGCAATGCCATATCAGAGTTGATAGCCAAACACTCAAGACCGTTTTCTGAAGGAGAATTTGTCAGAAAATGTTGGTCTACCCAGAAAAAGCTAACGTATTTGATCAAATTCCTTTGTCGAGACACACAGTTGAGTGCAGAATTGAAGATATGTCTACAGACCTACAGAGTAAGTTTTGGGAAAAGTGCATAATAATTTATTGCATTCTCAATTGCTTTGGATGAGAGTACAGACAGCTCATGATTTTTGTCAGGGGCATCTCCGAAGACTTTAAAACAGAGGAACTTGTAAGTCTTGCCAGTATGCATGGCACAGTTAAGGGGTTGGATATTTTTAATAAATTAACTAAAATGTTTGAGGATTGCGGTTTACAGTGGGAAAAAACTTGTTTCCTTCACTACAGATGTAGCCCCTGCAATGGTAGGTTCGCACAATGGACTCGTTGCGCGTATCAGGAAAAAAAGTAAGTATCACTGCATCATACATCAGGAGGCACTGTGCTCAAAAGTTGTTTGTTTGAAAAACATAACGGAAGTTGTCGTGAAAACAACAAATTATATTCTATCACATGCTATGAATCACAGGTTGTTCAAAGCATTTCTAAATGAAGTGAATGCACAATGAGGTGGCTGCGCTGGCAATGTGTTGAAAGGCTTTTTTCGCTTTAAGGGAGGAGACTGACATCTTTGTGAAAGAGAAGGGAATGCAAGGGAAGGATCTGTCTGATCATCAGTGAGTTATGGATCTCGCCTTTTTGGTTAACCATTTGGCTAACCATAACACGAAATTACAGGGCAAAAACCATGTGATTTCCCATTTGTGTGATGCTGTCATACTTTGAAACCAAGCTTAAACTTTTTGCCATGCAGTTACAGAAATCCAACTGTGTACATTCCCTTCCCTCAAAGAATTCGCTGACAAAAATGCAACTCTCGGAACACACGAACTATGGAAGATACGAAGAATACGTGCCGAGTCATCTGGCTGCTTTCCAAGGCAGGCTTCTGGCCTTCAAATCCAAAGAAAATGACATCAATGTATTTACAGCGCCATTTTCTGTAACTGAAAAAAGACTTGCCTGAAAAGTTTCAGCTTGAATTAATTGAACTGCAGTGCTCTACGGAGCTAAAGGACACATTTAATAAAGTTGCCCTGCTGGAGTTTTATGCTAGTTAAGATGCCCGCTTTCCTAACCTGAAACAGCATGCACAGAGAATGTTCACTGCATTTGGAAGCACATACATTTATGAACAAACATTTTCTCTGATGAAAGTCAACAAATCCCAGCACAGAATCTGCCTCTATAATACTCACCAGAGAGATGTTTTGACTGTTTCAGTGTCTAATCTGAAGGCTGATGTTAACAAGATCATCAAAACAAAAAAGTCTCACTGAAAAGTTAGGTGAGTACTCTTGAATTTTATGTTTATTTTCATTTTAAATTTGTTTTTATTAGACAACACTTTGAAATGCTTAGTAACTAATATGTATTGCAAAATCCTAATTGGTATAGTTTACTTTAATTCACACTAATAGAGGGGCCATACTATTTCTTGCTTTACTGAAATTATTTAATGTAAACTGGGCTTTCAAGGTTGTTCTAGAGTCTACAGTTATGAGATGAAACTGCATGGCTATGTAAATTGTGAAATTTGTTTTATTGTGTGTTATGCAGTCCTCTACCCTTCTTGAGTTAGCCAACGTGGCCCGCAGTAGGAGAAAGGTTGGCCAGCACTGGTTTAGCTTCTAAAACGATGGCAAGGACGGTGGAAAAACTGCAACAATGCTTACCTGGGCTGTAGACCAAAGACAGTAAAAAAAGCCAAACATATACAACCTATCATCTTACATAAATATAGCTCAATGAACTTACAGTACATGGAATGAACTACAAACAAAACATATAAGCTGAAGGTCTGTAGCAATACCCAGCTCTGGTCCTAAATGATCTTTAATTCAAGCTGCTTGCCGAAGACTGCACTCCATCCAGACATCAACGTGTTTATGCAGAATTTACCAGTGGCATTCTTAGGGGGTACCATCTTAACCATTGTGAACGCTTTTGAATTTTGAACAAAATGGCACTACTTTTTGCACTCAAATGGTTGTTAAAGTAATAATGCAGTTGCACAACAATATTTAACATTCGTAATCGAATTGTTGCTTGTCCTTTTTGTTTGTTTTTCTTTTTTGTCATTAACATACAATGCCTTGAACAGACACTTGGAAGTGAGTGTGCATTATCAAGTTCAAATAAATGGACTACATTCTCAAAGCTATTTACTCCAATTCGTTATTATCAGAAAGGAGAAACACACCCATCAAGTTACCCAAACCAGATTTTTTTTTTTTCCATTCAGAATACATTTCCACTAATTACTATTTGGAATATATAGCTTTAAGAATCTTGCCCAATGTGTTAATCCTCTAGCAAAACTATCCATGTAATGCTATTATACTGGTGATGTTAGAATATGACGTGCAGTTCTAAGCTAATTTTGAATTTGCATTGATCTGTATCTCAACACTATACAAATACAGTATCATGAAAGAACAGAGCTTAATGCTTTACTCCTTTCTCCATCATGTGACTTTACTGCCCCTGATTACAGTTTTATGGTTCAGTTCCTCAAAGCTATACAAATACATTACTGTCAAATGCCACGGCATACTGAAGTAATATACAAATTAAGCCAATCTATTTTTTTATGTCCATAAGATGGGCTTTACTGCATTAAATAAAGCCAGACCAATGTGTGTTTTGATTTACTTTAAATTGATGAATCGGAAGTAATATTTAAGGCAAATGTATTCACCATGTAGCATACAGTACAGTATAATCTATATAACATATACTGTGCCTTTTAGGAAAAAGTGGTCCCATTCATATACTGGTACTGTATTAATACTGTAACGACCCGGCGAGCTGGCAAGAGGGTTGTGTATGAGAAGTGTAGTGGAAACGACTGAGACAGAGAATAACCGAAACTAATTAAGAGAAATACTAATTAAAGGGGTTTATTATTTTGGCGTGGACCTTGGCTGACAACGGTTCTGTTTATTGTCAAAAACCATGTATTCTAAAACCATTTAGTTTCAATTTCAAATAATCTTTTGTTTTTTGCAGTGTACAGAAATGTGAACAAAGCATCACAATTAATTTTTTTGTTACCAGTAGCCTATACGCTAAAGTATAAAGAAAGTGCGCTATAGCTGTAGATATTTATTTGCGATTATGTACTTATTTATTTCAAATAAATGTAGCACTTATGTATGTGGTTTTTTAAACTGGACACCTAATTTTTTTTGCCAACCTATCTGTCTCGTGACATGTCTGGTTTAGCGAGGGACTGACTTTGCCTTTTTTTAAATGTAATTTCAAAATGTATTTTCTAATGTTAGAGACTGACCGGTAGGTCTGTCCGGCCTGTGCTTCTCACATCTAAATATCAAAACCTCACCTGACATGTTAATCTCAGCGGCAGTTTCTTCAATGGCCTTGCTCCTTTCATTTTCATCATGATTCTCTTTCTTTTTCTTATTGTATAAACATGGAGGATATTTCTCATAATGATCTATCAATTTCTCAATGCACTCCCATTGCCAAGTAACTACAGACGCCATTTCTCCAAGTTGTTATTTCAGCATTACAAGAGCCAATCAAATCGTGTGAAAGCTGGCCAGTTAAATATTTAGGTAAATGTTAAATCTTATTAAGAGATTTAAGATTTAGTTAAATATTTAGCTAAATGTTCAAACTTTTTTTTAGAGATTTAGCTGGCCAGTTAAATATTTAGCTAAATGTTAAATCTAGTTAAGAGATTTAAGATTTAGTTAAATATTTAGCTAAATGTTAAATCTTTTTAGAGATTTAATATTTAGTTAAATATTTAGCTACATGTTAAATATTGTTAAGAGATTTAAGATTCAGTTAAGTATTTAGCTAAATGTTAAATCTTTTTTAGAGATTTAATATTTAGTTAAATATTTAGCTACATGTTAAATATTGTTAAGAGATTTAAGATTCAGTTAAGTATTTAGCTAAATGTTAAATCTTTTTTAGAGATTTAATATTTAGTTAAATATTTAGCTACATGTTAAATATTGTTAAGAGATTTAAGATTCAGTTAAGTATTTAGCTAAATGTTAAATCTTTTTTAGAGATTTAATATTTAGTTAAATATTTAGCTACATGTTAAATATTGTTAAGAGATTTAAGATTCAGTTAAGTATTTAGCTAAATGTTAAATCTTTTTTAGAGATTTAAGATTTAGTTAAATATTTTAGTTCACAAAATCGAGATTTATTTGTGAACAGCTAAATCTTTTAGCTTTAGCATTTAAATCTGGAAAAAAAGAATGCTAAAATATTAACGCTTTTTTTAAAAAAATTTTTTACACATGGCACCCCATATTGTAGGTTGTATAGACGTTGAGGAAATTTAAATCATTTCAAGGCAGGGCTTTAAATAAAAAGATGACTTGTGAGTGCAAGTATGACAAGGAAGCAACTCTTAACACAGCACATTAAATAAAGATGGGCACCACTTGAACACATGCTTTATTCACAGGTGTGAGTGGTTGTGATTGCTGCATTTCCTACAGAGTGTTCTGAAACACAATAATAAACTCCACACCCTCTTCAAATGGAGTTCAATGAATACCAAACCCTAATTAACAGGCTTTAAAATGTCTTTCAAAACTACACCTTTTTACAACACTGCTTTCCCTCACAGAAAAGTATGAAAAATACAATGGTCAAACCAGGACTATTAAGCAGTATTTGCTGTGTATGACAACACAAACATTGCATAATGGTACTGAAGTCATGGGTTTGAAGTGGATATTGGTTCATATGAATGTGATACCAGGTCTTATTCCCAAGCAATAACTTATTTAAATAATTCTTTTATTTTTATTTTTTTTAAGTCTGTTTAACTTGTTACCATTGTGATAGCATTCTACCTCATTCTACTGTTACAGTCCTGGTCCTACCATTGTCCTTTAGCAGAGTGCAATCATTTGGTGAGGGGCATAACAATGAAAGAGTTAATGCCTAAAAAAAAAACTACAAAACAAAACCAAAAGCACAGCTAAGAAAATGACACTCTTCCCTCCAGCACCGTTGATCTACTATTGGATCATTTCTAAATGTCTGACTGGATTTTTTCTCCCCATAATTTCTGACAGCACTGCTGTTAAAATAAGGAGTATGTTCTTTCTGTTAAGAGCAGCATACATTTAAGCATAGGCAATAAGCTTTAAGCTCCCAATAGTACAATAGATGCAGCTCTAGCTTCAGTAAAAAGCACAATAGAGTTAATAAGTGCTCTCAAGCTAAGCAGATTAATGCAAGGGTTATCCCAGCTCTGCTGTTGTAATGCTGCTTTTCCAGCTACTCAGAGGCAGCGAGATGATTGGTTGAGTTCGGTGTTGAGTTTCATAATTTCTAAGCAAGCGTGTATGAGCATAACTCTTGTAGTAGCCGGCAAGGCAAGCCAGACTTTTTCAGGTTTTTGTCTTCATACTTGGATTACACAAACACTGTTTTTTGGGGATCTGTTATAATTGACAACCATTGCGGCTGCTGACTGCTTCAGAAGAACAGAAGAGTAAGTTGCAATTTTCCTTTCCTGGGCTTTTAAAAACAGGTTCTGCTGCTGCTTGTGTGTGTTTTGGGAATACAGTACTGCACTTGGAATTAGTGTAGTTCCGGTTTGAATACTCGTCAGTGTCATTAAATCAGGTGAACCTACGTTAAAATGAATGCTGTTATTTTAATTAGTGACTTCTTTTTTTGTAATCTCCTGTATTATTAGGGCTCTTAAACTTAGTACAGATGAATGGATCAAGGACTCTTTACCAGTATGACATTCAGGCTGTCATGGTTACACTATAAATAGAATACTCTCTTATTTACTTGGGTGCCCGTTTTTATTTTACAGAATGAAATATACCCTTTTCATGTTTATTAAAAGGCTTATTAAATAAAATATTCTGTGCAGTCATAAACTGCATTAACCACTCAAATTCCACACAACTGCTGTACTAACAGTTGTTTGTTTTTGTAACCCAGATACAAACTGTGTCACTTACCACAAAATATGAAAAATATGTTTTAATATGTTTTATATCTCATTGGAAAGTAACAGTAGTTCATAACATCAACTGTAAGTGTTATCTTTCATTAAAAGTAATAATTGACATGGGCATAAGTTTTCCTAATAGACTACTTTAATTGTAACTTTTATGCTTCTTATTTTAAATACAGTAATTGTGGCTTTTTATTCTCTGAATTACATGCTTACATGAAGCAGTTAAACAAAAAAAAAAGGAAACTAGTTTTAGGTGGGGCAGATTGCTATGATTAAAGGGTTGCCATGAACAAAAAAATAAAATAAAATAAAAAATAAATAAGGCCACTTCATCCAAAAGAACTTTCAGAATGTTTAGTGTTCCCAAATGTCTATATACAAGATACAGACTAAGTTAAAGACTAGTATATACTTGTTGTTTCATTGGTCCTTTTTAAGTTTCATAGGCTTGCAATATATGGTGTATTATTCATTTTCTGGCTGCTAAATGTCACGGTGGTTCTAGCTACTTAACGTCTGATTCAGACAGACTGAAGCAATGCGAACAATAGGTGATTAATACCACCTGTAATTTAAAACTCTGACATGTGGTAAGGGTTCATTATCCTAACCAGTGATGCAATTATTTTAATGAATGGAACACAATGGAATTGTTAAACTTTAATAAGCTGTATGTCTGGGCTTGCGCCAAAGTTGCACTCCCAAGTCTGCAATTAGATGAAAAGCATGCAGTCTGTGTCGTGTCAGTTGTACTTTCTTTAGATGTGCTAAAGCTGGGTGTGTCTACACATTAGTATACAGCCATCATCTATCATTAGGACAGCCGTCTTCTGCTATCTTTGTTATGCACCCCTAAACAGGGTTTGATCAGATTTTATATTATATACAGTATGTGCTGTTTCATATTAAATTATATTTAGGGCTTCTGATTTTTGGTTTTAACCGATAAAATCCGATAAAGCACCTCCGATTCCCATTAAAAAATAAAAACCTTCTACAAAAATAATAATAAATACATTTCCCAGTGCTGCTGGGCAATGTCCCGCCTTCCTGACTTGCACCTATCATTGATTCGTTCTCAATACTTTAAACCCGCCCCAACAATGAATGACAGCACATTCCTACATTTCTATTGGAGACTCCACTTGCAAGATTTAAAACGAGATTACAATCAGGATGGAGGCTTGTTAGCGGGATTTCAAACTGTATTACAGTTAAGATTCGGAGGATTTAAAACAGAATTGTGGCGAAATGTACAAAAATGCTTTCACACAAAAACCCCAGAAGAATGTACCCGTGACAGTAGGGATTTCGTTGTGAAAGACAGCAAAGGAAAGAAGGTACAACTTAAGTGTGCAAGTACTGTTGAGTTACTACTATACATATTTTGACCAAAAAAAAACAAAAAACCGTTCAACCATTTTGGAAAGTAACCGAAAACACTCATTTTATACAGTATATCAAAAACAAAAGCCCCGAAGAAAACTGATTTACATAAAACTCGAAAATAGTCAAAAATAAGCACAGAAAAATACAATTAATAAAACCCGAAAAACAGAAGCCCTAATTATATTGTATGTACAGTACAGTGTCAGGAAACATAAAGGCTGTAAATTCAGATCTGGAGGATCGTTGTGTACATTGTGTTTTTACTCAGAAGAATGGCCATCCAATGGCAAAGCAGTGGATTTGGAACACATATTGCACAGTGGTCCTAATACGGTAACACACTTGTACTGATATGGTGGGATGGAACTGGAATGGGTATTCAGTGTGCATTAGATTTAATACCAGTGTGACATCAACGTTGGTGAATTATTATCTCTATTTGATCTTACAAACTTCTAAAACACGCTTTACATTAAATCATCATCTGAATTTCATGGTTCAAAATAAACCATAGAATGTTGAAGGGTAAAATAAACTTGGTCCTGTATAGCAGGATGTGAAGGCTCTAACACCAGAACTCTGTAATATGATACTGTGTATGCTGTGCTTCATAGTGCACATAGTCTATACAGAAGACTCTTACCAAAGTAAATTTGCACAGTGCATTTGCACTGTAACTGTGCACTTTACTGTGCATTTACTAAGCTTACACAACCTTACCATGGTTAGAACACTTTGTCATGCATGTTTTTATTTACCTTGTTTGCCTATGATGTACCGTGATTTAACACTTTGTTTTTTTTTTTACTAACCTGCTATTATTTTACTGTGCTGTACTGTACCCCAGAAAATGTTTATAAGGGTAATTAAATTTTAACACTGCAAGTTCGACTTCAAAACATAAAATACAGTTAATTGGCATGCCAAATGGACTCTCAGATGACGACCACAGTGAACACATTTGATCTCCAAAATGTTTAAGTACCTCTTAGAGACAATACCACATTGACCTCATTGTACTGCATAAGTTAAAACAGCAAGAACAGTTGCATAAGAATTAAAATATAATTACTTGCCAAATTGATTTTAATTTATGACATGCTATTTGTTTCGATCTAAAGAACAGTAGGAGAGAAATTAAGGTCCCCTGCAGCTGAAACTTAATATAGCTGTAAAAAGAAAACTTTGCTTCCTTAAAACGTCTAAAAAAAAGATAGGTTTGCCATATCGAATTCTTTAGTGTCCATTAAAGTAAAGGCTGCCCTGAGTGAGGTTGGAAAAAAAACCATTTCCCTACATTCTCTTTCATTCTACTGCCATTTACATTCAGCAGTTAACTCAATTTTCTTTTTGACTCAAATTACTGGGGATAACCCTTAAAATGCTGTATATTCCATGTGCATATTGTGCCTGTATCCATACCAACAGTATAATCTTATTATAATTATTTTAATATTGGCAAATGTTTACTTTAGTTATATGGATATTGGAATGTTCTATGAACAATGAAAGAAAAAGGGTGAGGTTTTGTGCACAAATACTATTCCGAACAAGTATTATTTAAATTCTGACTGACTCTCCCTGGTTTACGTCATTCATGTTTCTGCCTTAAAATACAATATAAATATAAAATATAAAATGCTAATGTGGGCAAACAAGAAACAAGGCTTTCTTTACTTAGTTAAACATTCATGCCAGGAAGGTTGTTGTTTGTTTTTCTGTTAAGGATATGGGCTGACACACGTTTTTTAAAAATCAGAATCAAGAGGCTGTCTGTAGGCAAGGGCATGCGCTACTAAAGTCCAGATACTGTATCTACAGTATATTACAGAGAGCTGCAGTGGTCAAGCCAGATTTGTTGGAAGTATTTGGACGTTGCATCCAGCTGCTACATGGAAACTTTAGTGTGACCTTTTTTAAATAGTAGGAACAAATTCACAGTCATTTCGAATTATTTTTTCTAAAAACATAAAAACACTCTTTAATTGTATAAAACCAGAAATAAATAATATAATAGTTAAGTGATTTTGAATAAAATTCCCCACTTGTTTATTTTATGTTTTGTAACCTCAACATTTTTCTTTCTCTCTTTTCAGAAAAACAAACTATGGTTCTTTTGAGTAAATGGCTGAATAGTCCCTATAGTGTTTTAATACATAACTAAATATTTAAAAGGACTAGTTTGTACAGTAGCTTTCAGGATTTGGTACTTAAATCATTAAAATACATGGTCCTTTTAACCCCAATATTCACTACTCTCCTTATTGTGCAGTTACATTTTTAATTACTAATATAAAATTGTGTTCTATTTTACAGTCTCTGAAAGTACACTGCAATATAGCTGCTCTTTTGGTTTGTACCCATGAGAGTCTTCCATGGCCTACACCTTTAATCGAGATTTTTTACCTGTTTTGTGTTTAAACAAGATTGACATTTGTTGAGTGCAGGACCAAGAAACAGGTTACTTTTATCAGCTGCCTCTCCAGTAGTGCTTGTTGCTTTTCCTGTTGCTTTCTACTGTCTCGCAACTTCAAGTACTGTGCTGTAAAACGGCACAAAAACAAGGGCAAAAAAAAGAAAGTACAAAAAGGAATATGTTGAATTTCTGGTAGTGTGTCATGAAACACATCCTATTAATTATAGTTTAATAAGTGTCAGTAATTCAAATATAATGATGCATGAACTAACATATTTCCTTTTGAAGTCATATGACGTGGACATCAGTTTAATGTTAGACTGAAGCATGAATTATTGTTTACTTTGAATTTAATAGGAAATCATATGCTTGTTCAAACACTGAGTATTTAGCGTTACCGTTTCATTTAACTGGTTGACAATTGTGTGCAGTTTACAGTATAGGAAGGTTATTTACAATTACTCTCACATATTAGTCTCAAAAATGAGGAGGGGGCTTTCATGAAGCTAGATCAGTTAAAAGGCTTAATTTGTTGATGTAATGACATGAATATGTTAAATATGAAATCACATGGGCACAATAGGCTCTCATAGTCCTTTGCTCTTAACCAGCCATTCACACTGATATCCAAGCCAAGCCTCCAAATAATATCTCTAAAAGAGCAAGTAGATTCCAATGACATTTTTTGTCCCCTTTAACTTTTTATGATATTTGTAATCACTCTGCAATATTTCAAAGTTGCCGGAACTTCTAGTTTCTCTTTCTGGTAAATTGTGTACTTTCAAAAATCAAAAGTTAAAATGTAATTTGAAGTATTGTAAGATATGTGGTACTGTTGGCCACCTTGAGTAATTTATGACCATCTACCAGGAAAGGACTAAATAGTGTGTGAAAAAAAAAAATCCTCCCCCAATATATTTTAATGCTAGGTGACTCACTGGGTTGCTATGATCCAGCTCACAACAGAAGGTGTAGTTGGAAAAGGTGAAGTATGTTGCAAGCACTAAGATAAGTATTTTGTTACTCGTTGTGCTCCCTTGGGGTGGAGGTAGCACATGTCACAACAAAATATACGGAAAACACCAGCAAGTGACAACATGTTTGAGCCAGATGAGGAGAAGAAAGATATAACCTCAGTAGCTATAAAACACATCCAAAACCCCACATATTGCTGGAGGCTTAGTTCACTGCAGGTCTGTCATTGTGTTGCCATATAATGTGAATTTGAATTTAAAATATTGAAACACCACTATATATATATATATATATATATATATATATATATATATATATATATATATATATATATATATATATATATATATATATATATAGACACACACACACACACACACATACATGGCTTGTAATGATGCCAGGTAGTGGCAGACAAAGATTTGTGACTGAAGTCCAGACTGTTTCCAGATTGTGGACGTGTTATCAAACCACGTTAGCACACTGGATATCTTGGACAAGGTCGTGAGAGGTCATCCACATAATGCAATGACTGCACATAGGATCAATTTTCACTTCTGGACAGCAACTGGAGTCTCCATAAGCGAACTGTGAGTCTACTGTGAGATCAAAAAGATCAGCTAAATCTCACTCAGTTTATTTTACTCGAATAAACAGGGCTTTTCACCCGACGTCATGCAAATGAATGGGAAAGGTGGGGGTTGATATGTAAATTAAACTATGTGTAAAGTACTTGTGCTGTTTTTGAAGATTACTAGTGACATTTTGTGAAAATGTGGTTTCCATGCGCAGAGAACTGGTACACGAGTGAATCTAAGCTGCTGTAATAAAGCAAAATACCCTGTGCCTGCTTGGTTAATAATGTGCTTTACTGCTCTTGACCAAATTGTTTTTCAATTTGAGGAGGCTCGTGCTGTCAGAGATGCTCTCCTTTCTTTTAAGTTGTGTTGGATTTACAGCTGTGTTAAATATTAATGATGCAAACAAATAAAACACAATCAATACCTTCATTTGCAATTTTATTTGGTCAGTTCTGAGAGGGCATCAACAACTTGGATGTTGTTGCGATCGAGCTGGCTTATGACATCCAGTTCACAAACTATTTATTAACGTGGAGGGCAGACGTGCATTGTCTTTGGACATAGCTGGGATCAAAAAAAGGACGGGAATTAATTCAGTTAAGCAGCTCACTTGCTCTTTGTTTAACTTTAGCGTAGTTTTTACAGCAAGGGTATTCTCAAACAGCTGCTTTAATACTATAACAAATGCATAACGCAGTTTGTGGTAAGTGGTTTAATACAGAACTGTAAACCCACAAGATGTATACAACATGACAGACAAGACACAGCAAAAAAACAATAATAAAAAAGACACTGCTAACCATAAAATCGCCCATCAGCCACTACTTTCTGCCGTCTTGGAATCCACAGTAACAACTGACCTGCTCCCTTGCAATATTTATAGTTAAGGATAAACACGCTCATTAACATTTACACGTGAAATGCGGGTTTCCATGCGAAACTGGGCGTGGTTTTCCCGTGTGTTTTGTCATTTACACGAGTAAATGAGATTTACCCTATCCCTCTCTTTGGCCGTTTTATTCGGCCACAAACCTGATTTACCCGAGTAATTCTCCCAAACGTGCATGCGCATCGCCATTTCACATGTAAACTGACCCACATGGAAACCCCATGATTGCTGTTACACACTTAAGACCATTAATGTATCCGTTAATTTCAATGCAGAGAAAGTGCTCCCTTGAAATTCTCAAATTTGATTCTTGTTGTTAATTGTGTTTTTGGAAAAATTCAAGTTTGAAATGTTGGTTAATTCATGGTTAAGCCATGTTGACAGTAAATTGTAAAAGTAATATATTTTTACTGAAGGGGTCTTTTCTAAAATCACTGTTTTCTATACTTCTTTTGACGTGTAAATCAGATAGGGAGTAACAATACACAGTATATCTTAAATTCATCATAATCTTTTTTTTTTTTTAGCTTTGTTAGAGCAGCTGAAAATGTACTGTAGTAGCAGTTCTGTGTGTTACACAAATGTACATTTAGTGGTGATTATGTGGGCTTTTTTTATCCTCATTGCAGAATGTTGGCCCAGTAATCTGACATTCATTTGTATTTTATCACATTATGTAGAAAGGTAAATGCCAGCCTGATAATGATTAGATCATTTGAATGTATTTTAAAGTCAAGTGTACCAGCACAACAATGCAGTATTCATTCATCACTGTCCAAGCAGAACACCTCAACCTCTGCAGAATCAGTTGCATATTTTTATCACACACACGCACGCACTCAGGTATAATTAATTTGCAAACTGGCACCCAATAAGAATGGATTTCAGTCATTGCAGTATGCCTTGGGCTTTAATTTAGGCATCAGGGGTTAAAAACGCCACTGCCCTTGTCAAAGTGTAAACCTGCTACACGTGCCAAGATTTTCATAATGAAATAAAATACTGGAAGCATATATACTCCCAACCACCAATGGCTTTTGTTTCTGTGTCTTAAAACACAATGCAGGTAATTTTGGTCAGTGGATTTGTGAAGTGGATTTAAAGAAATCACCCTTTTATGAAATCTGCTTTTCACTTTTTTTCTCCAGATGAACCACATAAAAATGACACTTACTTTCCCTAAAGATAGTTCTAACTCTTAACTTTGCAAAACGACAACACTGCTACGACTGTAAATACTTTCAATGACTATGTTTACAATAAAAACAGAGGTAGCACACCATGATAGTAGCGATGTTATCCATGAAAAAAATCCACTTTACCCTGTCCTATTATATTTTGAATGTCATGCATCATGAGAACCATTCTATGAACTAAACATGCATTGCATTAAAAAGGGTGTTTACAACAACTTTGTTAGATTTTCGAATGATATTACAGAAACATTCAAATTTTACGTATAATTACACTAATTACACCTGATGTAACTGGAGTGTTCTACTTGTCATCCTTGCTTTTTTATTACTTGTAATTATTGTAATTATTTGTGAAATGCTTCCCTTAAGCTTCCCTTGTAGCACAAAGCAGTTGTGTTTATGTGCTTTGCAAAAATTGTCTGAATATGCTACCGCTATTACTACTAGTAGTCCATTTTAGTTTGTTTGTTGAACAACGTAACATTAATATGTATTTATGTGGTTACCCCTGTTCACTCATCAAAGGCTTTATTGATGGAGCTACACAGAGGGTTTGGATGTTAATTGTACCAAACTGGCACTGGCCTACACCCTCCAAGCATTCCACACTTGGAACGTGCATTTCCAACATCTAGAAAAGTATAGTACAATGACGGTATGATACATCAACATTCTAGAAAAGGAATGTACAATTCTGGCTGCCAACAATCGTTGTAAACACAGCTAATGTCTTATGTGGAAGTTGAGCTGTGTTGGGTGGAGTTATTTTTTCTACAGGTGTAATGCTGTGGCAGTCTGCTGTTTTGTTATTTTCCCTAGACATTTTTAGGTGTCTGCTGTGTTGAAAGACTTCATGGAAATGTTATTTTTTTATATGGGTTTAAACATTTGGTATTTAGGAACCAGAGTTAAGCACTTGCATTCCTTATTATAACATTTCTTATTACAATCAAACTTTTAAAAGTTACAGAAATGAGTAGCCTAAAAGTAATTACACATTCTTCTTCTACTTGTTAAAGAAGTAAACACTGTGTTTTAATAATGTCTGTTTATGAGGCATTTTGCAGTTCATTTAAAAGATTACAACTACTGCGATGTGTACAAGGTCAAAGATTCTGGGCCATATGTTAACCGCATAGTGTTAGTCCCAAATATGTTTTGTTAACGAGCTCTTTCTGTATATATCACGTCCTTACATCTGCCTTTTTTTAACCATGATAACATTTTACTTTTACAGATTACCACATTTTCCTCAAGCTTATACTATGCATTTACCTTTACTTCAATTGTTCTTTGCCATGCTTGTATATCCTTTACAATGCTTTTCAATGGTCCTTATTTTACTAATGCTATTGGTCGTTTTTACAGACCCTAATTAGTACTTAATGTTACATTGGGTAAGGTAGTCCACTATTAGTGCTAATCAAGGTCTGTGAAACCAGCCCTATGTTTCTACCACGGTATACAACAATACACTTTAAAAGGGACATTTGTAAACGTGAAACTATTTTGTAGGTTTATAGCATGATATGTAAATTAATATAAAATAACTAGGCCACATACATTATACTAAGTGAAATAATAATAAAGCATGGTAAGGTGCTTTCTCAATGTGTAGAAGGTAGAAACTGATTGAATTAGTTCAAATGCTTATCAGTGCTGAGCACAATGTCAAGCTGAAGGACTTTTAAGGACAAAATGCAAAGTAAAGTAATGCTTTACCCCTTTGCTTGCAATGCAATCTACCTGGCTAACCTCCATGAATAGTTGGAAATGACAAGTTAATGCCTGTAGCAAAAGTATGTTTGAAAGCTTCCTGCATAGCCCACCAGTTCAAATACAGCAGTTGTGATCTTTTCGAGAAATGAGCTTTGCATTTCATAGGAAGTGTTCCAAGGAACCTTTCCTTTTTAGGTAACACTGTTGGTAAATAATAACTGTAGCGTTTCCACCACTGTTAGCAATGAATTACTCCACAGTCTGTGTGGACACAGTGTTCAATACGTAAGCAGTAACACTGAACAGGATTTGAAGTGTCATTGTGTAATAAGTAATACATACCATACCTCCAAAAGTGTGTATATTATATATTAGTTTATTTAGCAGACGCCTTTATCCAAGGCAACTTACAGAGACTAGGGTGTGTGAACTATGCATCAGCTGCAGAGTCACTTACAATTACATCTCACCTGAAAGACGGAGCACAAGGAGATTAAGTGACTTGCTCAGAGTCACACAATGAGTCAGTGGCTGAGGTGGGATTTGAACCGGGGACCTCCTGGTTACAAGCCCTTTTCTTTAACCACTGGACCACACAGGCTGTACAGGCTGTACAACGTGTCTGTGTTCCTGCATAGACTGATTTTATATATACAGTATATATATACACACACTATATAATATATACACGCTATTCGAAAAAAATAAAAGGAGCAAACATTCAAGATGGCAAAGAATAACACCATAAACATGTAGTCAAAAAAGCTATTGTGGTGCATTTTGCACCGGTACCCCCATTTAGACTTCAGATTGGATCATTAGTCAAGTGGCTGCTCAGGTGATAACATCGTTTGTTGTTGCTGGTTTGGGAATCATGCCTTCTAATGATGCCAGGGGCTGGCAGACAGAGATTTCAAATGCTGGAATCTGGGGATACACAAAAAAGAAGGTACTTTTGACAAAATGTATTTCTCTGTCTGTCACTAAAAACAAAGTTCTTAATTGTATATGTGTTGGTCAAAGGAAATTTGATCAGCTGAAAGGTCATTTATATTCTATTGTTTCTGCCTTCTCTGAAGCCTCATTGTCATTCTGTCACGCTGTAATTTAAATTACGAATATCCTGTCACAACCTGTGTCAACAGGAGGTCATGAATATCATCTGTTAGCACCTAGGTTGTGTACTGGGTTGACAAGTGTTTTAATTTGAATTCCCAAACTTCATTTCTCAAAATAGTAATTAGTGAGTGGAGAGTTTGGGGTTTTGCTTTAATTCCAGTAATGTCAATCACAGATCTAGTTTACAAAGGCTACATTTATAACAAAAATAGAGGTAGCACACTATGATTGTTGCACTATTATTCCTGAAAAAAATCCCCTGACCCTGTCCTTTTTTTTTATTTTGACAAGGGTTTACAACACACTGCTCAGTGCCGCACCAGTGGGTGTCATTTTATGGAATTAAGGAGGGATATGCTAATATCTCATATAGCACCACTCATCATTAGAACGTACTAATAATTAAACGCGCATTGCATTAAAAAGGGTGTTTACAGGAGCAAACAAGATGCTCCATTTGTTTTCTAAGAATGTATTTTACTGATATTGAAATTGTTGGACATTATAGGGGGAGGTACTGCTCCCACGATCATCAGACTCATTTCAAAAACTTCATGGATTTCAATCTGTGTTGCCTATAGTCTGATCATAATCCGAGTACTATTTGCATTTTAGAAGCTCAAATGTAAATCTCTCTTTGTACTGCAATTTTCATAACAAATTCCCCTACTTCCAGGCAGTCGAAGTTTATGAGATGGATTTCAGGGAGACCTTCATGAGGTCCCGGAGCTTCTGAGTTTAACCTATCTGGAGCGATCATCTCAGTGACTACAGGCGTGCGCTAGTTGCTGCCAGGGTGAAATACTTCTCAGAAATCAATCATATTCATGGGACACAGTAAACTCAATATTCACTTTAAAATCATTGACCAAATCCTGCATCCAGCCACTGATAAATCCATCGCCCGTTCATCCTCCCCTCTTACCTGTCATGATTTCTCCTTTTTCTTTGAGAACAAAATTGACAGCATCTATTCTATGCTCTCCTGCCACAAACTCCGTATAGTACTCGACCACCTTGATTTCCCTCCGTTTGCGGCTCCTGCTCTCTCCTCCTTCTCTCCTCTCTCCATTCCTAATTTCTCCAACATATTGCTGAAAACAAGTACTGCCACATGCCCCTTGGACCCCTGGCCGACAAATCTTGTCCATCTCTGTGCCTCTGATCTTGTTCCTTCCATTATGCACACTCTCAACCTGTCCCTGAACTCAGGCCTGGTTCCTGCTGCCCTCAGGATTGCCCGAGTAACGCTGGCGCTCAAAAAACCTCGACCGGGCTGTCTTATCTAATTTCCATCCTATATCCACTCATCCTTTTCTCTCCAAAACTCTTGAAAGAGCTGTAGCCAGCCAGCTGACTAAACATCTCACAGATAACAATCTGCTTGAATCTCTGCAGTCTGGCTTCTGGCCGCATCACAGTACCGAAACTGCTTTGCTCCGGATTGTAAATGATCTCCTGCTCAATGCTGATGCTGCTCTGTCTGCTCTACCTCATTAAAGGGGAAATATTCTGTTTCTGTCTGCACATACGTTTGCCTGTAATAACACATGTATAAATTGCAATGTACAAAATTCATGTGTTTTGACAGTTTGGTGTTCAAGACACCTACTGACAGTAGAAAAGGTCAGGGCAGGGTGTTTTAGTTTCACAATTGATTACATATTATACAGATACATGTTGTGGTTATGCAGCAAGAAAGTGCCCCATTGTTCGACTCACTCACAGCATGACAGAATGCAAATATGTTTCAATTGATGGGATCTCGGGTTTACAGATAAAAGGAAGCTCAAAACTGTTTTGTTTTGGTTTGAGAAAGCTTAGGAGGTCAGTAAGAGTTCTCCATGATAATTCACTACTTGATTTGTTTTTGAGACTACCAGCAGGGTGTCGGCATTTTGTTTTAGCAGCAGCTGGGAATATTATTGTTTTTATGATAATCATAATAAGAGTAGAGCTTTGCTATAAAGAGTCCGCTCAACATTTTATGGAGATAACTCCTGAATGAAATGTCAGATGTAGTTCAGGCCTACGTTTGACAGTAGGATTGATGGGCCTCCCCTGGGTTTGGTTCCTTCTCACCAGAGGGTGATACACCTGTGATAAATTTGTAGTAACCGTAACATTTTGAAGAAATACAGTTAACCGCTAAGGCAGAGGCCCCCAATTTTGTGATTTTGAACGCTGTTAGCAGGGAAGGGATTTAATCTAAAATGCACTATGGGAAGAGAAATACACAATTGACATTTCTTTAAGAGAAGTGCTGCCTCTGACATTAGTTTGCTGGAATTTTGATGAAGGAAAAACAGAACAAAAACACTACACAGGATATGCCTTTCCCTTCTGTTTTATCTGTTTTATCTGTTTTGTTCTTCCATCATCCACCCTCCACCATTGCATGGGGAAGTCCTTTAACTTCAGACGATTCAAAGCAAAGTATTTTTTTTTTAAATTACTTTTTCAATTAAAGTGGAACCATCGTGTTGCCAGTGCCAAAATTGAGTGATTAAATTCATGAATTAAACATAGTTGTGAAAAACAGGAAGTAGGATCCAACAAATAGATAAGGGGGTTGTCAGTTATGATATTAAATGCTCTTATTCTTTTCATAAACATATCATTATTATTTTACTGTTGCATGTCCCGTTTCCTGTTCTGAATGCTGTCTTTGTAAAATTAATTTAGATAATTTTAATTACATTTATGTTGTGCTGCAAAGTGGATCTCATTAAATAAAATATAATTAGATGAAACATAACTGTAGACATTAATATTCTTGAACCATTAGTTCATGGATTTTTTAAAAGCTTAAGATGGTTTGATCCACATGGAAGTAGTTTTGTCTGCTCAGCGGTACACTGTAATTTGCATTTAGGGGATTTGTTTATAAATATCTTACAAACAGCAGGAACAATTTAAAAAAAAAGATATCCTGTTTTGAAGCTCAGTGAGTTACATTGTAATTATACCCTGAATTAGCCATTTGGTCAATGCCAGATTATGACATCACAAAGTTGACAGTTAGAAGTTCACCATTTTTTTTTTTTGATGACCCCTTGATTTAGTTTTTTGTCTTTATATATATATATATATATATATATATATATATATATATATATATATATATATATATATACACACACACACATACACCAACCATGTTGTTAATCATGAATTAAGATCAATTATTATTCAGCTACATTTGATTTTTACAGTAAACCCCGAAAACGTATTTCAGTAAAAAATATCTTGTTTGCCATGAACAGTTTTTAATAAGCTCTCTGTTTCCGTAACACTGAACTTTCTTATTGTTCTTAGCTCTTTGCTCGAGCACAGCTGGGCACTGAAATAGTGGTTGACATTTACTTTGTTGGTTTAGGTTTAATTTCCTGTTTCATCAAATTGGAACTTGTAGTAATTCGATTTAGCACTCGTTCTAAATATATTTCAGACGTGTACGAAATAACTTGTTTGTGACCACTGTGGTCAACTATAGATGCCCTTCCATAGTAACATGACCTTCAGCTTGTAACACCTGCTGCTGATGTACTGTAATTCACTTATAATTCGCTTCCCACTGTAGTTTGCGTAAATAGCTGTACACAGTGGGATTAAAAGTATGTGTAACTTTACATGTGTGTTTCTCAAATAAAGTGCGGTTTGCTATTTGTTAGTGTTTAATTGTAAAGTAAGCATAGTCAAACTCAGCACAAAGAAAACTGAGGTTGTTTACTCATAGGATGTTGGTTCGCATGCTTGCACAAAAGTCTATGAGTTAATGAAGGCATGGACACATTTATTTAAGTTAAATACATAGTCTGTATGAGGGTATTCAGTTTCTACCAACACTTGTGTTGCTTGTTGTTTTGGAATTAGCAATTGATTTTTTTTTTCTAAGCAAATTAATTAGTCCTCAAGACCTTAAGAAAAGGTCATGCTTTGTACAGGATTGACAAGAATAGCAAAGTCATCATTGTACAGGCTTGTGCTGAAAACAAGTACTGCCACATGCCCCCTGGACTCCTGGCCGACAAATCTTGTCCATCTCTGTGCCTCTGATCTTGTTCCTTCCATTATGCACACTCTCAACCTGTCCCTGAACTCAGGCCTGGTTCCTGCTGCCCTCAAGATTGCCCGAGTAACGCTGGCGCTCATAAAACCTCGACCGGGCTGTCTTATCTAATTTCCATCCTATATCCACTCATCCTTTTCTCTCCAAAACTCTTGAAAGAGCTGTAGCCAGCCAGCTGACTAAACATCTCACAGATAACAATCTGCTTGAATCTCTGCAGTCTGGCTTCTGGCCGCATCACAGTACCGAAACTGCTTTGCTCCGGATTGTAAATGATCTCCTGCTCAATGCTGATGCTGCTCTTTCTGCTCTACCTCATTAAAGGGGAAATATTCTGTTTCTGTCTGCACATACGTTTGCCTGTAATAACACATGTTTAAATTGCAATGTACAAAATTCATGTGTTTTGACAGTTTGGTGTTCAAGACACCTACTGACAGTAGAAAAGGTCAGGGCAGGGCATTAATTTCCTTAATTGTAATGGTTCAGCATTTGTTTTTACACCCAGTAAAACATATTATTCACTCAAAGCTTATTTGTTTATCAGTAACAAGGCCAATTTTATCATTCCACGTGAAACATCTACTACTTTTTTTAAGACTTCTTGATAAGTCAGTGCATTTTTTATTTCCGCTTATAATGATGACATTCGAATGGTTTTCCCTTTGTTTTGCTTTAAAGGTGTGAAGACTTATTTTACATGATCATTTTAGAGACTGTCCTACCATGAGGTACAACCATGACTATTTGTCCTCAGTACATTTTTTTTTAAAATTTTACTAGAGAAACTACTAGCCATTATAGGTGTCAGCAACATAGCATTGTCTTGGCTCTATCACACTGCCAGACCCCAAAATTCATAAACATGCATGGTGTTGCTCTACCATGTTCAGTTCTGAAAATGTTGTTTATCACTTATCAATTTGTCTGTCTTATCCCAATCCTTTTTGTAACGTAGTTGTCTGTCTTGTACAAACTGATATATGTTTGACATTTAAAACTTTAAAAATCTCCTACTGTAAATCCCAATAGATTAAGGACACTGGGGTCTATTCATAAAGGCTTAACGCCTGTCGAAATGAGAAAACATGATCAGATTTCGTCCAGTCGCCTATTTAACGGCAGTTGATATTCATAAGAGATCATTGAGATGCGTCATTAAGCCCCAACGATTTTCTATGAAGGCATGTTTTTAACCAATTGAGATAAAGCTTAATGATTACCTCATTAGTTTTTATCGGTCCTGAGCGTCAACCTGCTATTCATAAGAGTGAACGACAGCAAAATGCTGTCGATAACTAGGAGTTATTGAACGCTTTCTACAGTCAAGTCTAAACTAACGACAGCCTTGGCAGACTTTTTTTTAAAGACCTATTTTATTACTACACTTGCTTTGTTATACAGTTTGACATACCCGTGATTAACACTGCCTATTTTGGAAAAAAAAGTAGGAACATGTTTAACAAATATATACTCACAACATATTCTCTGGCATAATCATTTTGAAACAGCGCTGTGAAGCGGAGAGCAAGTGAGAGACTGAGAATAGCCAGTTATTTTATTATTATTATTTCTTTTACCTGTGTTCACAATAAACAGTTTGGACGAATACTGCCCATGTGAACCTGTTTATTTTCATGGAGAGTTACAATATACAGTATACCAATGCTGCTGATGCAGTCGGTGGGAAATTTGTGCTTGCTTGGTATTGCAAAAAACACTGATCGAGCCATAACAGTTGAGAATTTAATGGTTTTCAAAATGATGATGATTATTATTACTAGAATTACAGTAACGTCCTCCTACAGTGCTTTTTGTTGAGTTTTTTTCTTTTTTTTTTGGTCCTGCAGTTAAGAATAGAAATCGTATGTGTGCGTATGGAAATGAGTTTACCAGCATTGCCAAACAAAACGAAAATACAAAGTCATGATAGGGGCATCGGAATCAGGTTTGTACTGTCGGTGGATTCCGTTTTTCAACATTAATAATGCAACATTAATAATGCTGATGATGTCATCAAAAAGAGTGACTGTATGCACATTCATAAAGTGCCTTGCGACAGTCGCCTGTTTGCTGAGATCATTTTATGAATAGCAATATGGACGACTTTCGTTAGTTTTAAACGAAATTCATTTTATTATGGCAGTCGACAAGTACTTATGAATAGGACCCACTATGTCTTAAATATAGATGATTTGAAAGGGCAATGATGATATACACTGATAATTAGTGATGTCATTGGATTCAAAAGTATGCAGATGACACAATTAAGGGTGTGCCAATACTCATACTTTGAAGTTGTTAGTTAAAGTTAGTTTTTAGTTAAATGGAATAAAGCATGTTAAATTACTCAACACAAAATAATGCAGTCCCACGGTTTATTTTGTTTACACAAACATTGGCAGTTTACAGCCTTGCTATGACTGTAAGGCATACCCCTGGACACAATCTTGTCATAACTTTTAATTCATTGTAATTCAATACATGATTTATTATGCTAGTTAGTTAAATTCAATTTTACTGTAAAATCAGAATCAGATAAGAACAAAATGAAAAGCTCATTTTTCCTGCAGACTTTTACTGGAATGTTCAAAACCCATATCCACTTGCATGCTCAGGTTTATAATGTAGAAGCTATTATAATGGTTGGAGAACTTTGTGGCCAAATAGAATTCCTCATTTCATAGATTTTCATTGTCATTCACTTGTAAGCATCTTCAAGTACTCTATTCAGCCACACTCAAGGCTGAAAAGGTACACCTGGCAAGCACAGAGCAGGAATGTATAGGCCTAATTGTGCTTCACATTTCTGACCCTGTATTCTATGGTACCAGTTTGTAAGCAGATGTTGATCCTGCGAGCGGCAGATCGCTATACCACCATCACTTAACTCTTAAAAATAGGACCAGACCCATAATTGTATTCATCGGATTCTGCCGTGTCAACGTCCAGGGGGCGTACAGTTGTCGTTAAGGCAAAAGTGTGTGGAGGCGTTGACTCGGGCAGGGGCGGAATTACCGGCATGATTGCAGAGGGAGTATTTTTAACATTAGGTAGATAGGTTATGTTTACAATTAGGCATGCTTATGATTCAAAAGGTAGAGCACAGCACACAGTCACGATAAAGAATCAAGAAGTGCAGTTAATATGTTTAATGACTGGTGAAATACAATTCAAAGCTGCTGTTTTGCCATTTCATATCTTTTCACAAAACAAACATTAAACTAAGCTACAGTGTCCAGTGTAAAACCACATCATGAAAAATGCTGAAATAAGTTTCTGCATTTAAAAAACAAACAAACATGTAAACAAGTGACATTTTCGGTCCACTAAAATGGGGCTTTACACACTCTGCAAGGTAGAAATTGCAGTGTCCAGTGTGAAAACACAACACAAAATAATAAATTAACATCCAAAGTAGTACTATAGCATTAAAATGTTCAATACAAAAATGGTGCCTGAGTTACAAGCTCTTGGAGTGTCTAAAATAAAATCCAAAATATGTAGTTTAACAACAGGAAAGTGTAATCAATCAGACTGTGGAGTCTGTATCATCTGATCCTAGCCGAACTCCACGTCTTCGTTATGTGAACAGAAGATAACCTAACCCTAACCCTAAATCATTCAATGCACACAGCAACTACTTCTAGGCAGTCTTTTCTATTCATGTGAGCCGCAACATTTCCCCTCAGGCATTATCTGTGCATGATTATTAAAAACTGAAAGTCGGGGTGGGGCGATCGTTCAAACCAGGGTGTTGACTTGGCAGAATCGGGTACTTTTAAACACAAAAATACTCTAAACACTGTTAGAGATGTTGGTTTTCACAAAGTGCCCTTCCTTTAGAGATGTAAACGATGGCAGTATTTAGATTCACCAGTGTTTATATCAATAAACTAGACTCCATTAACTTAACATATGAACTGACATACTGCAATGTTGATACATTGTATCTCTCATCCTATGGAAAATGTTAAGTTCAATTTTTAAAATACAGGTTCATTTTCCACATAGTGACCCACAGCATAGAACACATCATTGTTCATTGCTGGCTGACTGGTTTGACATGGCCTTGCTCCTTGACTGTTGGGAATTGAATTAATCAAACGTTCTAGTTAAAAATCTCTGAGGAGAGAAAAAATATGACAACTACTTATCCAGCCTATTATTGTCACAAATTGATTCATATCATTTATGGGATGCGACCCTAAGTCAATTCCTCATCTTGAGTATAGATGTTGCTATGGCAGAATGCCTTAAGCCAGCTTTCTTCAATTGGCGGCCCACGGGCCAAATCCGTCCCGTAAGAGCCTTCCGTCTGGCCCGTCGGATGTCAGCTGCAGTGCTGCCATCTGGGCGTTTTGTTCGCAAAATTTGGCTGTATTTAATTACGTTTTGCAGGACAAAATTATCCTAAGGTGGTTGTCTATTTGTGGGCGGTTTTAACAAAAAGCTATGTTTTTTTTTTAAATTTTTTATCATGAAATCTCTACCATGATTGACACAACATGATTAATAACACAACCAATCAAAATCGGAGTAGAACACACACGTGTCCTGCATTTACTCTTTTTTTAAATTTTAGATTAAATGGCTTATTAAATTGTTGCACCCTCGTTTGCATGCAGTTTGTTCATTCTGCATGCACCAAAACACTTAAATTAAACCCATTTTACTACTTAGTACTAAATGGGTAGCAGGAATAAAATGTCAGGGAAAACACATTAAAACAGCAACCTTAAATATAAACATAATGTTCAAGTTATATTAACTAATCCTTAAAACAGAAAATATGCAATATATTAGAAAGCTACTTATTAAGAGTGAATAAAAAAATGCTCCTTAAAATGTAGCATGATTAAGAGTAACTCCCTTATAAATGGCTTATTTTCAAATAAAAAATACAAAGCTTTTTATTCATGTTGATATTTTTCAGTTTCCATTTGTCTTTGAAAATAACTAATTTAAAAGAGTACATCTTTAAACAATGAAAGTAAATAGCTAAGTAAAGTCTTCTTTTTTAGGATGGCTAATTGCTGATCCAGAAGACACAGCCAAAGGCTTCGGGAAATACCGCAGTCTCAAGAAGACATGCATAAACAACAGAACATATTAACAATGCTACTCCACATTCTGCCTTGAATAAAAAAAAACTGCATCCGAGTAGCACCCGTGTTGGAGGTTAACGACAAAAAGAGAAGAGCAGAATTGAAACTAGCGTTTCTAGTGGCAAATCACACCACCATTTCCACTGTGGATTGCTTGTGTGAGATCGTCAAAGGCATTGTAAATGACACAAACTGCACCAATCTCAAAGACATCCAGCTGCACAGAACTAATTCAGTCCTGGGGGCATGCTTTTTTTATTTTATTTTTTTTAAGGTTTTTTCAGGAATAAGTAGGCAGGTTTTTGTAAAAGTAGGTGGCAGCCCTGGTCAGCTGTCCTTCATTACAAATGCTAGTTGCTGATACTAGGCACGGTTGAAAGGTCGCCGCTATCTACAGGGTATTTGCGTCACTGGCTAACAAGCGATATTTATTGGCAATGCCGTAATACAGGAACAAATGTTCACTGCACTTTATCTGGTAATAACCCTTCTCCTTCCTTGTTTACAACTCACTCTATATGTAAGCTGCCCTGAATTAATAATCTTTATTCACACACTCGGTATGCACATTCATTACCATTCGCATCAGTACATGCCATAACCTAACTGCAATTTTTCTTTTTTTTTTTTTTAGTGTTTATCCCCCCACCCCACCCCCAATCCCCACATCATGAGCACCCTGTGGCCCCCCAAGATTAGGACAAGATTAGGCCTTATCTGGCCCTCCAGTGAATGTAATTGAATACCACTGCCTTAAGCAGAAGTTATCATTTCCTTTCAAGCTTTATACTCACTGAATGTATATTTCTTACGCTATTGTACTATAATTTTAATGTATGCTTGGTGCTGCTGTCGAAATAGGCACATCCCTGTATGAGATCTCATATGACAAGCCTGCGTACATATTAAAACAAACATCCTAAATTCTATTGTTTTGTTTTTTTCTTCATTTTGAGAAAATAGTGCATTTCTACTTGATATTTGCTCAAATGTCCCAAGGCTGTTTTTTATTTTATTTTATCAGAACAAACCTATACAGTAATACATCTAGGATTGACAGAATCGAACATGACAAATGCATATCATAATCTGTCAAGATCAACAAAGTGTTGAAGCCTTTCCTTGGAGCATATTAGTTTCTTCCTCGGGTTATGGTGTTTATTTTAACACCTCCCATTCCTTTATTTGAGATGTTGCCTCCTTCCATAGTCTAGCACGGCATTATAAACTATTCTAAGTTTCTGTACTGTAATTAGGTAATGTGATGTTTTATTTCATTTAAGGGACTGACCAACTATAAAAGCCCAGGCTGCACCACGTCTAGACAGAAAGAACAGCAAGCCCTGAGGCATTCTTAGATCCAATCAGGCCAATTCTTTCCTGTGGATTTCTTAGGTAATATTTAGGGCTTTATTGTAAGTAAAATAAGTTGTAAAAATAAAGCTCAAAAGCAATGTTGCCTATTATAGTACGAAGTAAATCTTAGAGAACATTGACACTTTAACCTTTATACTAAGCAGCCCTATGCTATGCCACAGGAAAACTACAACTTTACATTTTGAAATAATTTTCAACTTTCAGAAACAACGCTTACACAGGAAGTGTATAACATATTACAATGAACTACTGTATAGATGACTTAATGTTTTTATGTATTTTAAAGGGTTATACTTTACTGTAAGCAGACTAAACACAGATCCAAACTCTGGTATTCTGGTAAGATCAAAAGAGTTCCCCATTGTGCATTTCTAAGTCACGCTGTTATCAAGCATTTATGGCTTGAAAATAAAATGCAAAAACATAATTTGCATGATACAAATTAGAGTGCAAGAAGGATACTGTAAGTACATGATCCTTATAAAAATACACCTTTCCTCTGTGGCGTCCACAAAATGTGTTCAGCAACAAAGAAATCCCTCTGCAGCTGCAAGTGCCACAATGATTACCATACATAACTCATATACATTTCCAATAAAGCATTGTCAATTTGATCACTAGTGAAAATAATAATGCAAACCCGTTTAATATACTGTATTATACTATTTACAGTAACATTGCCAAGGAGAACATTTACTGTATTTAATAAATAGATCCTTTTTTTAAAAATTGTGAATTATATACTGTATATATATATATAGTCTCATCATATGCAATAACGTACAGTAAACACTCTCTGCTCAATCCGTACATACTGTAATATTAAATCGTTGTGCTCTTTTTTGCTGCTGTCCAAAGATGAAAATGGATGGCAGTTCTCTTTTACTCCCCAGTCTTTAATGCAGTTACCCATTAGTATTAAATAAAATGTGGTCTTTAGCAAGTCTGAACACATTTCAAGTTCAGCCCTTCAGCCACTTCTGCATCATCCATTCAAAACAGACTTTAGCTTGTTCATACTACACCTGATATTTTGCCAGAATGGATGTGTGCCCTTATTGTTCATTAAAAAAAGCAGGAATGAGGTACCAGTATTGACGTAGATAGCAGTTACTTCTCTACATCACTGTAAGGAGAAGACAAAGGCTTTACAACAATCTGTTAGTCTGACTGGGGCCCTGGGGAAAGCTGTAGAGGCACACATTCTGGGACAAGGGGCAACAGAGGACGTATGCCTCCAAATGCTGCCTCTGTAATGGACCTGAACTGACATCAAGCTGTCTCTAATGACAGTAGCACTGCTGGTGTGCAGATTGTGCACCATGGCTGTCAAAACAAACTTAGAGCAGTGTAAGAAATCAAAGATGTGATTGATAATGTAATGTATTGGCATCTCAGCCCAACAGGTCTAAGCAGAACGTGTGACTGCTGTGTTCAGAATGCTACGCATCATGCATAAGACACAGACATCTCCATTACAGAGCTTGCACTTTAGTTGAATGGTAAGATCGTGGGCTTTGAACCGTAAGGGTTGTGGTTCACATCCAGCCCTTGCCTTCCCATTTTACACAGAACCAGATGCATTAAATTAACAAGATAAACAAAAACCGTACATGATAAAAATCAAGCAAATCAAGCAGATGAAAACAGAACAAAACAACTTGAAACTTTTTCCTATTGAGAACCCGATATTATTACTGTCAGCAGTTGAGCATGTGCGATTTTTTTGTTACCCCTTTAAAAGCCATTTACTGTCCTCAAATTGTATTATCAATGAGTATGGCTTCTCATTCACAAAAGCTGGCAGTGACTGCCACTGCCAACAAAGCCATGTGTTTGTCCACAGCACTCAGATGGAAACCGTCTGTCGCTGCTTTGATGAACACACCACTAAAGCATCTTTATGAACTGTACTTGTCATTTTCATTACTGGCCATGAATTCATCATAAAATGAACTATTCACGCATTTGTTTTCTATGGATTTATTAAAGTGGCAGTACAGTCGAGGGATTAATGACCTCCAGCAAACGACTAAAATGAAGATCCTGTGTTTGAATCCTAACAAAGCCACCTGTATATATATATATATATATATATATATATATATATATATATATATATATATATATATATATATATATATTACTGACCAATCTTTATCATCCTTTACATGTCCCTGCTCAAGTAGCCACAGCTTTCTTGCCATTTCTCTATTCTAAGACTTGGCCGACAGCACCTCTCAACAGTGACACCTGCAGATAGGAATAGGTTTTCCTGCTAAGGTGTTTGGTTGAATGGTGTGTGTGCTAGAGTAGATTAACCAGGCTAGGATATCTCATTTGCATGATTTATTTTATATACCATAAATAGTCATCTATACATTAATATTAAAAATCAATCTTATTATAAGGTGTATATCTGTCTGTTATTTAAGATTTTAATATCAAAGTACCATTAATTCTAAAAGGCAATAATGAATAAGATGGATACAGGGTTGCTTGTTTAAAGGTGGCCTGCTGTTTGTTTATTTTTTTTAAGGTTTGTGTTATACAATATGATTGACACATAAATAAAACAGTCATTATCATTTGGGGGATACAGTATATACATGTAATATATCCTACTGTAGTTTAACAGTTATAACTACTCTACAGCTACAATTTGCATACTAAGAACGTCAGAAAATGTATAAGAGCAGGTCATTTAGCCCATCTAAGCTACTGCTATTCCTAGTAGCTCATTGATATCAGAACTTTGTCAAGTTGAGTCTTTAATGATCCAAGTGATTCTGCCTCAACAACATGACAAGCTCGCCCATTCCACAATACCTTCACCACTCTTTGTGTGAAGAAGTGCCCATCCTTGTGTCCAAAGTCTATCTCCACTTAATTTACTCCACTTAATTAAATGACCTCCAGAAAAGTGCCTTGATTTTACAGTATATCATTTTAAGTACATGTAACAGGGCAGAAGCTGGGGCGAACCTGCGACCCCACGCACTGCAATTGAGCGTTTTAACCACAATACAAAAGAGCCAGGCTCATCTGCATTTCTGGTTATAGAGCTTTTAGCCTCACCTCATCTCACCGACGGGACAGGACAGAATCCGCAATGTCAGTGTATCACACAGCACTGCCTGTTACAAATGAAAAATTTAAACCTCAGTATTGAACTACATCAAACCTTTAACTCTCATTAAAGTGTAGGTCCCTTTAAGGGTCGTACAACGTGTGTTGTAGCTACCCACTACGCATAGCAACCACTGCCTTGGTAACGGTAATCCAATAGGATGTCCCCCAAAGGAAAACCAATGTAAAATAATCTGTTCTGACAAGCCAATTAACCAAAGAAAACAACTGGCTGTGACCTTGATTTAAGGTTCCTATTGTTATTTATTGTAATTGAAAATGCCCTGTTATGTTCTAGAGCTGCTTTTTAAATGGAATCCTCCTCTTTTTATGAAATAGCTTGTTAACCTAAATGTTTAGGGAGAAATAATACGTCAGGGTCACTTCATCTTTAAGGTCTTTAAAACAATACAAACTCTTATTTTACTGTATTTGCATATGCTCGGTTCCTTTTAGTTTAAACAATAATTTGTTACAATTCCTGTAAATTTGTACATCATATACAGTAACAGAAATGAGTTTATAAAACAAATATATTAATAACTGCATGAAAGGCACTTGATGCAAAAACATTTTTTTTAAAACTGCAGTTGTGTATGCTGGCATGGCAGTACACACAATAGACACTAATATTAATACAATCCATCATTAATACAATCTTTCTGTAAACTGCTACAGTGATGAAAGCAATAGAAAAGTGAACACTCTCCTGCTGATATTATAGTACACAAATGCAAGATACAAAAGAGGTTATCACACAATAATAATTGGGTAACGGGTAATCTATTGATAGATACTTTTATTGCGTGAGTTATTATTATTTCTTAGCAGACACCCTTATCCAGGGCAACTTATAATTGTTACAAGATATCACATTATTTTTTACATACAATTACCCATTTATACAGTTGGGTTTTTATTGGAGCAATCTAGGTAAAGTAACTTGCTCAAGGGTGCAGCAGCAGTGTCCCCCACCTGGGATTGAACCCACAACCCTCTGGTCAAGTGTCCAGAGCCCTATCCACTACTCCACACTACTGCCAACACAGTTGGCTACATGATGTGACCTTTCAATTATGCCAGCCTCAAGACCTTTGTATAAATAGAGCAGCATGCGTTGGGTAAAGTCAGGAAAAGGCAGATTTCAAGAACAATGAGAATAATTCAACAGTGGAGCAACAGAACTCAGAACCACTCAAATTAATTTAAACAATACAAAACAGTAAGGGAAATGTAAAAAAAAATAAATAAATAAATAAATAAATGCATTTGAAGATAGTGACTCTTTAATACAATACAATGTACCATTAGCTACCAATTAATGACCAAACCATTTGTCACTTAATAGTGCTTAACATTTACTTGTAAGCAGTACAGATAATACATATAACATACAGAATGGTGAAAACTCAATTGACAAAAGGTTTTGCTACATGTCTCATTAAGCGTATAGCTATGAATCTGGGCTCTGCACCACAGATACTTTAATTCTGCAGTTGTATGTCCCAGCCTAGCTCTTGGTTGTTGTAAATGTGTGAATGGTGGTTTCTGTTTTACAGTAACAGCAGTGACTAATCCCCCAGTTGCTTGATAGATGGGTAGTTTTAGTATTGAACACATCCCTGAGAGAGATCGGATCTGAGTAGCTGCTCTGGAAGAGGAGCTCAGGACATAGAGTAAGCACATTAGTCCACTGAAATGCCTCACAGCAAACTAATAGTCTGTACATTGTACTGGTACATGCAGCATAACAGTTTATATTTTCTTACTATGAAAACATGACACATGTTTTACGGTACATACAGGGACTTCATACAAGAACTGTCGGTATTCTTACTAATTTATTATGATACATCTCATACAAAACCAAACCATTTTCTTCTTAATATTGGCAGAATGACATTAATAGAGTAGTATATATGGATAGCAAATAGGCCTTCGGGTATTCCCTTATGAAATGGTATCTAGTTGTAAGTAACTATCTGTAGCTAAAGTCAAGGACAGCCCTTGATAAATACATCCAATTTAAATATCATTTGAAGTAAAATTAGTCTCTTGAAAATATAGCAGTCATTTGCAGAAGTTTCCACTAGGGGTGCTATATGCAGCAAAAATAAAAATCTGATTCCTAAACTGACAGAAAGGAATACAAAATATGGATACATTCAAAATGTTATAAACCAGGGCTATGCATACCATTATTTAGCTCTTTGATGCTCTAGAGATTACTTTCGACTTTTGTTTCTTCAGAGATGATAAACTCATTGAAGTGAAACGGGTGTAGCTCCACTGCTCTGCTGGCCTCGACACTAATGATGTCTAAAAAACACCTCAGTATGCTTTTGAATCATAAAAATCAGCAGCAATTCTGTCATGTATTAATGCAAGACACTAACGAAATGACAACCGCAACAACAAAAGGAAATCAAATCTATCTTACCCTTATTTGGAGGAAAACACGAAGCTGGATCACTTGTTTATATCCTTGTTTCATGTGCAACACTGTGGCTTAAATGATAATAATAATGTTGACACATACATCAATTTCAATAGAAATGTTTTAGATCTGATGGAATTTCAATCCTTTATAGCTCTTTTTACAAATCCCTGACCCAAAAGTCAAGTGACACAGCTGCTGTGGATATGCTCAACTGTATTAGCAAACACATATTTTATTGGGGGATGCAAAATAAACACTGTTTTTAATCATCTCACACAATAGCATGTTTTTATGCATCTGACATATTTGACCAAAAACAGCCTATGTTTTCCTAAAAACAGAGAAGCACTTAAAGGAATGGGTAAATACAGGAGTCACTTATTGAGAAACACTGGCTCTGACAGTTTCTATGTTTTTTTTTTTAATAAACATTGTACACCAAAATGCAATTTGCATTTTTTTTGTGAAAGGAAAATGTCATCACCATAAAAATGTGTTGAGGGTCGATGTCTAAGGGGTTCTTTAGGAGCTGCATGGTTCACCCTGTCAGTCAATACAAATAAATGCCCCATTTAAACAAGAAAACAAAATGACAAATACATACAACAGTGTTTCTAAAAATCAAATTACAAATATAAATTAAAATAAGAAATATATTACAAAAACAAAAGTAAAACCAGTTAAGTTCATAATACCATGCTGGTAATACAAGCTGGTAACTTAATTGTGCTGTTTACTTACAGTTTGATTTTCCTTAAGCAAAAACTGGCCCAAAAATGGTACAAAGACCTTTAAATTTGGCAGTCGAGATTCTGCTTGACTTAATATACTGAGTCCTATTAAAAAGATCCACTTTTTATTTTGTCCGGTGATGCATTTATCTTTAGAACTTAAAAAAACAAAAAAACAGGATGGATACCAAATGGTGTCGTTTCAAATTATGTAGCTCTGTGTCACGTTTTAAATTGCAGTAAGTGAGGCCGACTCTCTGGTCTGATGGTCTGAGCTGTGGTTCCTAGGAGTATCTAGAAAGCCTGGATAACATAATACAATGCATGGGTGATTAAAGTGGTGCCCTAGAGGTCCCTGCAATAATTTAAAATAAATTTGAAGGATTAAAGACTGTGAAGGAGGCCGACTTTTCTTCAATCTAAGGTTACTATTCAATCTAGCTATCTTTTTTTTTAATCTAACTTCTCCTCTACGCGGGTCGTGACTTGCTAATGTAATACCAGGGGAAATCGTTGACCTTTCGATTTCACATGATAGTTTTCTTTTCTATTAGTATTCATTGAAAAGTTGCGATATTGTGTGGTAAGGCAGGAAATCCCTGTGGCCTTGTTATCTACTTTAAGACATGGAAAAGTATTGTAGTATTAAATAGAAATCTGAAGGTTGTTTTGAAAATATCTAAGGTACTGTCCTGTAGTTACTGTACTGGAGGTTCATTTACACCTTGTAGGTTTAATAAACAGCCATTTTCATCAGTGATATAATTTGTGTCTTTTGTATATAAAAGGTACATACTGAATACATTAGAGTGGATTATGCATGACCATAATATCAAGTGTCTTTAAATTGGCTAATTTAGCGGAGACATTTTTTTTTTAAACTGAGAAATTGACAGATGGTACATATGACTTACTGTACTATAGTACTTTCTAATTCATTATTTGGAAAGAATAGTGTGGATATAGAGAAGAGATTCCCAACCTATTTACTGTGAGAAGTTTCTTTGTATGATAGACTTTCAGTGGTAACAACTGCACATATTAGTTTTGGTAATGTGTCATTCTCATCAGAAACTAAAAGCGGTTTTATCTAATGAAACGATTCTGTAAACCTTAGGTATTGTGCACTTCTCAGTTGTGCAGTTTTGAAAGAAACCGAGATTACAGCAAACATGTGTTTCCATTATATCTGGTACCATATTAGGATGAAGTTTGAATGCTTTACCATATTAGGATGAAGTTTGAATGCTTTACCATATTAGGATGAAGTTTGAATGCTTTACCATATTAGGATGAAGTTTGAATGCTTTACCATATTAGGATGAAGTTTGAATGCTTTACTTTAGGATGTATGTTGCCCTTTCTTTGTCTTGAAATAACTATTGCATTGCTGTTTGTTTGTTTCAGCGTTTTTAAAACCCTCAATACTATAAAACAGTCAATACTAGTGTATGATGTGGACATCTTCAATACATGTATATGCACAGCCTTTGATTAGTGGCTGCATCCTCCCTGGTGAAAACAGTCCAACAATATTTGTTTAATACATAAATCTGTAATGAGGTTGATGAGGAAAGTAAGATTTCTGGGTAACACTTCACATTAAGTGTCTATAATCACTGTGTATTTACATAGTAGTTACATAGTAAATACATATGTACTTACACCTAATTCTAATGTTATTATGCATAGTTACAGTATATTTATTAATAGCATGAATTAATAGTAACTTGAATTAATAGCAGTGATCGCCTATTGGCACAACTTTAGCGCAGCACATTAACAACTGCTATGAGTGAATATTAAAGGTAACATTTAACAAATAATTAAAATTAGCCAAAAAAAGCGCAATGACAAGTAGAACACTGCAGTTACATGCTGGATGGCAACAGTTAAGTTAGTAAAGTTGCAAAGTTTCTGTAACATAATTCTAAAATCTTACAAAGTCGTTGCCCTTTTAATGCAATGCACATTTAATTAAGAGTACAATTCTCATGAAGTGTGATATCCAAAATATTAGTATAGACTTTGAGCATTGCCTTTTCATTGCAAATATATAACTTTATTTCTTCTTAGCAGACGCCCTTATCTAGGGCAATTTACAATTGTTACAAGATATCACATTATTTTTACATACAATTACATTATTTTACATACAATTATCCATTTATACAGTTAGGTTTTTACTGGAGCAATCTAGGTAAAGTACCTTGCTCAAGGGTACAGCAGCAGTGTCCCCCATCTGGGATTAAACCCACGACCCTCCAGTCAGGCGTCCAGAGCCCTAACCACTACTCCACACTGCTGCCCGCAGGATATTAACTTTCATTTCCTTTTTGTTTTGGAGGCCACAGACTAATAATTCAGCCCAAGTGTTTTATATTTTCTTTTTGTAACAATTGTCAATTAAGCAAAGCGGTGTTTCTGGCAGGGAGCTCACTTAACCTTAGTTGTCCAGTCTATATTTTTAATAAATAATCTCTTGCATGAGTTTCCTGACTGAAGAAGTATTATCTAAGACCCGGCTGAGTCTTTGAAACCTTTAAAAACATTAACTTTAAGTGACCTTTTTTTCAAAACAAACAAACAAACAAAAAACCTGCCATGGCAACATCTACAAAATGAGGTCTTCAAGGGAATACATGTATGTTTGCAGTGCTCTAGCCAAATGCTATAGGTCATGACGATTGTAGTGAAATAATATCCTGCGTATTACGGCAGTGTGATCAACACGCAATCAGAAGTATGAGGAGAATGAACAGGGCAGAACGTGGCCTGAGGGTAATGATGACTGTACCATGAGTCTCTGTGGGATCAACACAAAGAGAATAACACATCTATTAGTTAGGGTGAGTAAGCCACAGAGGGCTGTGGTTCAGAACAGCACAAAAACTCCAAAAACACATCATAGTGAAGCAAATTCACTTGTGAGCACTGGCTATGTCATGCTGATGCTGATAATACAATTCGTCTTGTGGTGTTGACCTGACTTGAACAAATAAGATGTGTTTGTGACATATGTGCTTTCCTCTATGGAATTGGAAAAAGGAAAAAGAAAATGAATTTGTAGCTGTAAAACAGCCAGTTCCAGATTTGTTTGATCGTTGCGCAGGAGATTATTTTCTATTCCTATTTTAATGTTATTTGTTCTTTTAATGTTTTCTTAGTTTTATTAAGACAGTATAAAACTGTTTGCAACTCATAAGGTGTTATGAGTTATATCTGTTGGGCTTTGATTATCATTATTATGGGCCCTATTACCATTAATATGGGCCCTATTCAGAAAACTTTGACTTAGTTAAAGAACCACACTAACCAAGAACAAAATGGAAAAGGAGAAGTGTAAAAGTACACTGACCTGGCTGTACACTAAACTCAGCCCATACTAGTCCAAAACCCTGCTTTAATGTTTGCAGGCCCAGTGCAGGTATTGCTTGGTATTCTATTCAGGATCTGCCAAGGCCATTGTAAAATACACAGTGCCAACATCCTTTGAGCCTGCGCAGGCCATCTTCAATTCTGTCTAGATCAGCAGGTCTTTCTCTCCTCTGTCTTCTAGTTAGACTGTTTGTGTAAATGTATTGAACAAACCTGTTGTCAGTGCTGCCCGTACACATACACACAACTCATATATACTGTTATGTGCAATGCAAATGCAAGCCCCGGTGCAAGCAATTACTGTATGACTACAGCCAACAACAAAGACATCCCTAGCCAATAAACCATTGAGATCTGACTTACCTCGGAGACTAGTACTGTACAGTCTGTCCATTTCACTGCCCCAAATGTTTAACCATAAACATTGTAGGGTTAAGGTATACTTGTCCATTCAGGTCATCATGTGGTCAGGGTGTGGAATTGGAATAGTGGAAATGGATCGATGTGGTTACATTTAGTTGAGTGGACCACATGTGTTTCCATTCTAGTGCTATAATATGTGTTTTTAAAGCTATTTACCGTTATATTCTCTGGTTAGTTCAAGGATTTTGCTCCATCTCCCATCCATGTGAAAATTGATGTTTTATGTACAGTATATCATTCTTTGTTGTATTTCCTTCTAAGTTAGTTGAAAATTGGTCTCTTTTTTCTTCTTTTGATCCTTACTCGATGGCTTGTGTAGTTCCTTAGTTAGATTAGAAAATCAAAAGCTCATTTTCCATTGTAGCCACATGGAGGAGCTATTACAATGCATGCTCCTAATTCTTGTTCATAAATGACTTTCATCAAAGCATTGCGTGAAAATGTGAAAAGGAAACTGCTAGTTAAATCAAAAGAAAACATATTTTTTAATTTAGCAAAACATCGTTTATGAAAATGTCATAACAATGAAACAAATTTAGATTTGTGTATAATGAAGATCTGCCTACATCTTTAAACACCAATCAATTTAGCATTTCACTGGTAAACCACAGTGAATTGCTAAGAGCGTGTTATTCTTGGTACATTTATTAAATTATGTTGAAAAAAAAAACAGAATAGCAAGAAAATCTCATCAATATTTAACCTTGTCACAAACAAAACCTAGTTTTTTCTCTCAAATGCGATCTTGTAACACTGCTATTGAAACATAATAAAAATATTTAACGTATATGTACCAAGATAACCCTTCAGGAAGGATGGACGATATTTGGTCATTTGTCCTGAACGAAAGATGTTATTTTACACTAAAGTAGCTTTTACTGTTTTTAAAACATGTTGTCAATATTCTGATCATACAGTAACTGCGCATTTCGTTGTATTCAATGTTGGAAATTCAAGCAATGTCCAGAATTTACAAATGCACATCCCTTTAACATTAGTCAATTACTGTAATTGTTGCGTACACTACAGAATTAAACTAATTGCTGTGAATCTGTGTCGGGGTTTTATGTAGCAGCTGGCTGTCCAGTAAGAAGTCATGCGTGTTCCAATATCCAGCAGAGACCAGGTAGCACTGAGGGCCACATGCATAAAAGATGACAGTATTTTCCAGCCAGTAAAAAAATAAATACTGGCCAGTGTTTTACATGGGATTCATGAAACTACAAGCAGGTTATTTTACTGGCCGGTAATGGTTTTAGATAATATTTGTAAACAAAAGGCATACAGGTAGTAAAAGTCAAACTAAATATTAGTAAACAGTAAGAGAAAATTACCTGCATGTTGTATGGTATCATATACTCTGGGGTACAAATCTGTTCATTTAGAATAATGAAGTAAAACCATGTCGTTTGGTTCCGTTTTAAAATGTGCCATCCCTACCTTTCAGCTCCTGTGCTTTTCCCTTCCAAAAACCGAGACATGTGTTACAAAAAGAAAACCTAAAAACTACAGGCAAAATAATGCCTCTGTGTCCACCAAAACAAAAAAAATGAAATGTCAATGGGGAAGCTATACATTTGCAGAGACAGAACAAAAAGCCATGGCACCGTACAACTTTATGAATCAGATCAAAAATATATGCTAATGGGAAAACTGGTCTCCAGTGCTGCTCTGTAAATTCCATCCATTCATTATCTGTAACCACTTAATCCTATAGAAGGTTGCGGTGAGCTGAAGCCTAACCCAGCAGACACAGGGCTACACCCTGGATGGGATGCCAGGCCATTGCAGGGCAACTAAAGGGCAATTTAAAGAGGCCAATGCACTTAGCCAGCATCCTTGGACTGTGGGAGGAAACCGGAGTAGCAGCGCTAACCACTGCACCACCGCGCCACCCCTGCTTTGTAAATTATAGGTTTCAAATACATACAAACATATTTATACCTTCCTTTATACCTGTGAATAAATTCATTCCAAACTCATTCATTTCACTATAAGCCCGTTTCTAATTCGTATCAGATTTAATATGCTGGGACATTCTGAAAAATAAGACATTAAAATAATTACTTCATTAACAAAATTAATACATAATTATAAAGAATGAAGTATAATCATTTAAAAAAAAATTGTTTCATGAAAATCTATAGTTTTTCACAGCAGTAGGATGTTTACTATAATATAAATAATGCATGCTTATTTTATTATTAATGAAAAATCCCAGAAAAACGCATGTACAGTAAGAATTCTACATTATCAGTGAAACCTATTTCTCTCGATTTGCTAATCCTTTTTGCTCCCACTTTCCATGGATTGGCACTATTGTAGAAATGTCATGACGCAACGAAGCACTTTGAGTTTGCACATTCCATTCCATTTGTTTAGCGTTAATCAAAATTGGGCCTGGTAAGTTTCATACACTTTGCATAAGAAATCTGATATGAGCTAGTTAAAGAATCCCGATGTGATTTATTGACTCTTTGCATCATGTCTTTACATGACTTACAGGTACACTTTCTTTGGTCATATGTGTCATTACTAAATGATGGATATCATTTTATTTGTAACGTGATAAATTGGTGATGTATCTTTATTTAGTCAACTTTATATAACGATAATTATTTGAAAACCAAAAATCTAATGTTCAATTAAGAAAGAGACATACTTTATAAATACCATCTGCTCTAATTCTGTTTGTACTGTTTTGAATGTTCAACACTTGAGAAATGGCATTTAGTCAATAGGTTTGCAAGTACTTAGGAGGCTTCTTATTCTTCAGCTCCAAACTCAATTACACTAATATAGACAGAATTAAATGATCCATGAAGTATAAGTATGAACATGAGTACTGACATTTCATGCATTAGTAGCTCTGATGGTAACGTGGTGGAATCTGTTGCGTCACCAGTCACTTGCTGTCTGTCTATCAAGGTGATATTTCAGTCCATGGGCGAATTGCCATAAACACCAGGTTCAGTCAACACATTTGCTTTATTTTGTTTTTGTAGGCGATTTAATGCACCCTTTTTAAAGGAGAAAGCTAGTTGTGGTAAAATATCCTTACAGTTACGGGGATTTATATGGGTATTACAAATATATTGGTGAATAAATGCTCAAAGGGCTTGCTCAACTCCAAAGAACACCTGGAACTTCAGTTTACAACATTCACTTCGGGTGATTTGGTCAAAAATAAATATTGCATGTTACAAGAAGACCAGCACTCACTTCACGTAAAAGGGATGACTATTTATTTATTTCTTCATTGCAGACATTAAAAAAAAACAACTCCGGCAGACACGCAAGCACAGAAGCGGTACGGCTAGATGCCTTCCACAGTGTGTCAAATACAGTATATTTGTTCCAAAACAAATCTACTTTCCTACAGTAATCCTCACTTTCAATGTCACCATGCGTCCCTGCCAGATTGACCCCTTTTTGCTTCTTTTCCTCCAATGCAGCACAGAAAGATACAGTTCTGCTGTTTACTGTAAATTATTAGAACCGGGACCTAGAAATACAGCTGCCTCAATTAGAGAGATTAAACAATTTAGTCTTTGCCTGAATCATCTAATTTAATGTAGCTAAGGAAATGCAAATCCATCACATCTATTGAAAGCACAAATGAATGAACCTTATTTGGTTGACAGAATGATTTTTAAACTTTGTGTTTAGTGGACTGTATAATTTTAGCAGTTTTTTTAAAACTATAAAACTATATTGGTAATTACCTATAAATAACTGAGTATAACATAAGGCTACATGTGATCATCATTTTACAACGTCTGCTCTTGACTTGTAGTTCTCCTGATTGGAATAAAAGAGCGTTATTCTCAATTGTGTCAATAACTATAAAGTTAAATATACAATGTAATTGGGAATGTATTAAAAAAGTATTAACAATGAACTAATAATTCTCAAAAGGAATTGGATGGTCTATCCATTGTAGCCCCCTGTGTTACAAGATCAAGATCATAACTCTGTCACTTTCTCACCTTGAGGCTTCAAACTGATCTTGGGTTGATAGGTTTGACACCACAGTAGTTTCTTGCATACAGCTACAGGATATATTGTGTACTGTAGCATATTTAATTCATCTGACTTTGCAATGTGTTTTGTATTATGCACTTTCATGTTGATCGTCTCCCTTGTGATACAACACAAATTAGGGAGCTCTGTCCCTCTTATATGGTATTCATAGTTCATCAGGTATTGCTTTCAGGTCTTAATGGGTATATATACAGTACACTACAAATATTTCTTCAATATGTGGTACAAAGCTTTATTCACAATTAAAAGTTCAATTAAAGCTGTTGCCCTGTTAAAATGAGCGGTTTAACTGGCACATTGCTTCAGACTATGTCAACAGTAAAGATCTTTTTCGTATATCCTTTTTAACTTCATGATTACTAACCATTATATTACAGACACCATTCCCCTTTTTTCGTGTAATTTACTTAATGTTAGTATTCCAAATCATTAATGGTACTCCTTCAATGATACACAGATCACCTTATTGCAAATATATTGAGCCGCCTATCTATAGACAAGAAATGTTATTGTCTTTCTCCCCAGACAATGTGAATCTGTAGTCTCATATTTAAACATAGATTGCATTTTAAGTGCAGCACCAGCACAGTTTTATAGCTGCTGAGTTGCATGAGAACTCTAATATGCCGGATTATGTTGTGTTCTGAAAGAGCGGGATTCTCGGAATGACCTTTAATGTCAGGAATGATTGATATACTGTGCTTCTCCAAAGCAAATACTGCCTGGGGCTGCTAAGCAGAGCTCATTTAAATTGCCCTAGACGCTGACATGTTGTTCATAATTGAATGCCTGTTTGATAGAACACGAGCTTACTTAAAATAACATAACTTCATTGAGTCCATTATAGCACTGTTTCCACAATCAGGCCCAAATGCATTTGTGTCTATTTTACCTTGATGGTTTCAGGAATAAGAACATAAGAACATGAGAAAGTTTACAAACTAGAGGAGGCCATTTGGCTCATCTTGCTCGTTTGGTTGCAAGATTAAACTTTAGATTGATATTTCTACAGGTTGTATATCTTTTCTCATTGTACCCTATTTATTCTGTGTGTAGACAATAACAGCACTGTTCTCCTCAGTGAATTTTACTCTGCATCAGAATCAATACCTCAAACCAGAAGAATGTGATGGATATATACTATTTGACTACACTTAAACAACTCTCATCGTCATGCAGGGGACAATTTTACCAGCCAAGATAGAATTTAATATATTGTTATTTTAAATTTCATTTTTTTTAAATCAAATGAAGCATATCAGTTCTACAATACATCTCTGTAGAATTATGTAGGAACAAATTATAACATTTATAGGTTATCCAATAAAAATATACATACTCAGGGTCTCCTTCCATCTCTTTTTTCTGACACTGAAACACACATAATCTTCCACTTGGGTGTATCTTCTTGTGACTTTGTGTACACTGTAATCATGTGCATTGTTTTTCATGGGTTATTACTGTTTACTAATATTTAAGAGTTGGGTCTTGGGGTCGCACTTATCAATAGTTCAAAGCAGACTTCAATCCAATGAAAAGAAATCTTCTGGGTCGAAAGAGGATTTAAATACAGAGTGTAATAACTGAAAAAAAAACTTTACAAGAATGCAACCCTTTATGTTTCTCTCTACTACTATGTAATTTACATTGGCATTACATATAGAATCAACATTTCTCTTTTTACTATGTAATAAATATATCCTCCTTTGGAAATAAACTATCAAAAGCACATGCACACACTTGCAGCATATTGTCTGTGTGTGTGTGTTTTTTTTTATTTTTTATCAGTGATAGATTCTCTGAGAGATTGCTGGTAGGTGTATTGCTGTATTAAATACTCTGTATAGCTGTGTAGTCTGTAAGAAAATAGGTGCCTGGCATGAGTTGTTCACAAGTCCTCACAAGGTTGCCATGTATCAATATATAAACAGTGTACAGGTATTTGCACACCCAGAGTATGATTACCAACATTAATTTCATATATATTGTGCACATCTATATGACAACATATGAAACATGTACAGTATTTCTGTTGCTCTTTGTGTAATACACAGAGGTAAGGTGCACACTATATATTGCAATCTATTGTAATAATTCACAGGCCAATTTAGCTTTGCCTGTTTCCTTCCAGCAGTCTACCCAGGCCAGTTACTAGCAGCTCTGGGTCGTTAAAATTGAATGGAAAGCGACATAACAACTTTTGTTGTCTCTCACACTTGGATAACCTTGAAAAACATTAAGCAAGATTAACCATGTTTTTCGAATTAAACAAGCACTCATAAAATATAGGATTACAGTGCACTTTAAATCTCCTTTTCATTGTAAATGCTGGAGCTGGATTTTGATACTGCAGGGCCTTATTAGTTAATGCATCTCAGCCCAGTGCGATTCCCTGCTGACACCAGGCATTTTCATTTGCACCATGATTGAAGCTAGTCATTTATTTTCATTAGGTGGTTTTCTCACTTAATCCAACCCCAAACAAAGAAAACTATACCATAATTGGCTAAATCAAATGCGGCAATGTCAAAATGAATCACACACTGTTGATCGCATACTCATTTCAGTCTTGCCGAGTAAGGCTGCAATATGTTTTGATGTGATTAGTAAACTCAACTTTTTTTTAACTTTAGCCCTGACCCTCCGTAAGACTTTTGGTTTGAATTGTTCAACTTCAGCAAACCATAGTGCAAAGGAACCTGGTCTGCAATTGAACAAGTGAACCATCCAACCATCGAACTGTCAAGCCATCACTGCATCAAACCTCCACACAACAAATTGTTAGTTAAAACTACAATTCAAAGATGCCTCTTCAATCAAGTTCCAAAAACGTGACATGGGCCAACAACTCTGATATGTTATTTAAATAAAGTGTAAAATAAAGGAAAAAGGGTCTAAGATACGGTTTGTTATGAAGTGAGTTAGCGAAGAGCATCTTTTGTTGTGTTTCATCCACAACTATTAAACACTCAATAGTGTCATACTAAAATAAACGTATGAAATGAATGACAAATGTGTGTTCCTCTAAAAATTCACAAATCAGACACTGTTCTGTTTGAATTTGAACTTATTCTTAAAACATTAGGTTGTACATTTTTGACATGCTTTCTGTATCCTGTAACCAAAATAAATGTGCATTCGTTTTAGAAGCTCAGCACTCTGAAGTAAATCCCAGAGCAGCTCCTGTGACAGCTGGAATCAGAGCTGAGAGGTGTGAGCTCAGCTGCCTTTAGCCATTCCCTTCCCTTAGGAAACAACTACCGGTAGCCATCCCATATGCAAAGCACAAAGCCCCTTTGAGATGCACATTCAGGCTGTCGTGAGGTGAATTCACTTGCCAGCTAATTTGGTGCGCAACTCCTCCTCCTGGCCACAGGATTCCACCTCTCTGCATCAAAAACATCCAGCAAGGTTCTGATTGGTGGATTAAGTCTAAAGGTTCCGTGTGCAGAGGTTCATTGTTTTTACATGCAAATTTGAAAATCCAGAATCCATTGCATGCTACTGCTTACTCAGAAACTATTCTTACATCCTACTCTGATTTGTTATTGGCTGTATTTAACGAACGACAAACATATGAATAAATATAAGGAAATCGGTCAAACTGAAGACTGATGATTTTTCAGGTTGTGGTGCGTCTGCAGTCAGTGCTGTAAGTCCCCCCATTTTAAAAGTATGCCCTGGTATTTTTGCATGGTATTCTTTGTGGTTTTCCCTTGGTCATACTATGCATTTACCATCATTTACCATGTTTATTAATATGCTTTACCATACCTCACTATTCTTTACAATGCCTTCCTATGCTTTACCATGCTTTCACTATGGTTTATTACACTTTGCCATGCTTTTATTGTGGTAAACTTTTATAAGGGCCTCACCTTTCATGAGCTCTGCAATGTAACATTTAAAGAAAAAAAAACAAACAAACAAAAACAAAACTGTGTGAATACAAATGTAAGAATCACTGTGCTCTGTTGAAATAAAGAAAGTAACACAGAGTACAAACTGGATTCTTAGTGAAATAACAAAGGTCAGTTGTCTTGCAGTATTTTGATCAGCTTCGTTTTCTTATCTGTGTCAGATTCTTGAAGTTCTCATCACCAAGGAGAAGCAGCCTCCAAGGAACACAAGCTTACAAGATGAAAAAGATTGCCTGTCCTGGGGTTGTCAGGAGAGACAGTGTAAGTAGGACATTTCTATTCACTTTTCCGCTTTGTGTTTTTTACATATTTTGGAGGGTGTGTAATAAATATTTAATGTGTCTGCCCACTAAAATTAACATCCCTGAATTACATTAAAAAAAATGCAACAAGATACGTTATTTAATTGTTTAAAGGACAGACATTTAAAACACCCTTTTTCATCTTTTTGTAACCAAAGTCTCCTTGGAAGATCTTTTCTTCTTCCCTGAGACTAACACTTGCACTTCACATACTGTTGGAGTCATTGGTTGCTTGCAGCAGAGGGTGGCATGCTTTTTGTATTAATCTCTGTGGTTCCACTTTTTGTGAGGTCACAGTGAGCATGCAGTACGACAGCGATTCCTGTGACAGAAGGTTCCAGCCATACTATCTATTGGGAGGGGAGGGAGGGGTGAGGGTTGCGGGGGGTTGTGGTGGTAACAGTCCTGGTATGTGACAGCTCGGTGTGAGACCTACAGATTCCTTCAGTGTCAACTGTATAGGACATAAAATAATTTAAACTGTTTCTACCAGAATTACATGTTTTTACAATAGCTGTTATATCATAATATAATGTAGGTCTCCCTTACAGTTGTCGTTTACTGCCCTCTCCGCTACCACAGCGTGTACTTTGTGGCTTATGTTCATATTTCACGTTAAATACAAATAGCCTCAGCCTGTAACTGCTCGCATTACATTTTACAGACTGACTCACCATTTCCCTCTATGCTATTCTACAGTTTGAATTACTGTCATTATTAAACCAGAGGAAGGAAACACACAATAATAAAAGTGTAGGCCCAATCCCCCAGGTAACAAATGCCAGAAGGGAATCTTGTTTTCTTGAGTGAGCAGTGAGAGAAGCAAACTACATTTTCAATATGACATTTCAGAAAGCGTTACCGTTATTTGAGCTTTAATCTATTGAATGAAGACAGTATTTATATATCCCTCAACTGGCTACAGCACTTTCACCATTCCTGTAATTCTTGTAAATATACCTGGTCTATAATTTCTAGCTAACATTAAGCAATGTTGCAAATCCAAAACAGCTCTATACATTACACGTCACAGGCATCATCATTTGAAATACATTGCAGCAGGATAAAGTGCATAATATAAATATAATATAATCCCATATTATTATATCTCATCAGACTATTTAGGTGCAATGTCTTACAATCTAATAATTGTTGGCATTGCAATGAAGAGAAAGGATCACGTTTCCATGTTATGGACCTGTAAAAAATCAAGCTTATGTTGGGATCATATATTCAATCATATATGCAGTATTTTAGTTTTTTTTTTGAATAAATCACCCTCATTGACTTTGTTAGGTCTTACTGAACATCACAACTTAGAGTTCAAACCCAGTTAGTCTTAAGTATGTTACTTACTGCTGAAAAAGCTATAATGTTGCAATAGTAAGAAAATGAACTACCACCACTTGCTATGTGGAAAAACATAACCTTGGATGTTAGAAAAAGCACATTATAGTTTGGAGGGAATTTGGTCAGATGCAATCAAATACTTAACTGATGCTCATATGTAATTTTCAAGAGACTATTTATTTATTTTAAATGTAATGTGTTGTATTATATATTTTTTGAAGAGGCTATATGCTTTATTTATTTCGTTCTTTTACTATTTTTGGTATTATTATATATAGTGTTGCATTCTGTTTAGTACTATATTTTAAGGTAAAGAGATACATTTTATTGTATGTGTGTATTGTGTATGTGTTTTAAATGAATAAAATCTTAATCTGGAAAAAAAGATTAATATCAGAACATTGAGAATCCTGGCTTATTACACCTGCCACGTGCCCATCAGCCACTGGGACTGGCTTGATTTGATCTTGTTCTGCAGATGGAAATGTAGGAGTCAAATCAATTTCATTTGGGACTCTGTCAGGCCCTGTTAGGATTAAAGGCTGGCAAAACTCAATCTCTCCAACATGCACTGATGAAGGATGTTACCTAAAGACTGTGCAACAAGAAGGATGTGAGAGGCAGGTCTCAGACTGAAGACAATAATATGTATGCAGAACACGAGTCTGTTAATAAAATAGTGAAATTTTGTGAATGAATTCATAGCAATTATATGAAAACAAGATACATACAGGTGATCTTTGACTTCCTTGTCTGGTTGCATATTGGATTGCAGACTGCAGATGGAACTGTACAGCTATGGTCGAACAAAACCTGCTGAATAATGTTACGGTAACATTGAATTACGTAGTGCTTTGTAGTTTTCCATATACTTAATGAAAAACTGACAACAATTGAAAAATGTGACATTTTGAAATCTAACGTGAAATACTGTACTACTTGTGACATGGCAGAAGCCCTGCACAGGTAAATGGTGTGATTTTTGCAGCTGTGTGAATAAAAATGACATATTTTCAATTTGTTTGGCAGGGATGGGGTTAAAATTTCATCTCTGCAAAATTCTGGTGTTGAATGTGGCTGGTGTTTAATTGAGTAATTGAGGATCAATTAAGCCCAGCCACATGATATAAAAGGAAAGCCAGCACGTTTGTTGAGAGTTGAGTTGAGTTGAGTTGAGTTTTGTTTTGTTTTCTTGTTATTTTTTGGTTCACTGTTACCTTGTTTCATTTTGCCTTTTGTTTCAACTGAGTGTTCACCTTTTTGTTTGGAGGTAAAGGGATTAGCCCTCTTCGTTAGGTAGGGAGGTTCTGTGTTTAGTTCGAGCCTTTCACTGCAAGGCTTTTGTTTATTTTTATTTCTGTGTGAAAAGCATTATTTTGCAAATTTTTTGAGCTACACTGTGTGCCAGAATAAATGTGTGTGAAAGTGCTTTATTCTACCTCTGGTGTCATCTGTCTGCCTCTATCTGCACACATTGGTCCCTACTTAAAGGAAGCAGCTGCCCTACTTTCCATCCACTAGGGGTGCACTTTCAAATACTATTATGGCTTATGGGTGACTTTTGCGATATCATTTTGCAGTTTCATTGATTACATTTTGTTAAATAAAAGATCTAAATTATGTTCATATAGTTTTATTTTTTATGTCTCATGCCTAAAATTCTAGAATGTATGGAACACCGTTTGTGCCAACAGTTAATCAATGAATTCATCAATTAATTCATAAATTTCTGCAGAAATTCATAAATTAATTTGTTATTTTGTCCATCAATTCATAAATTAATTGGCAGTTCATCAATGAATTAATCAATTCATGCAGCAATTCATCCATACGAAAGGCTAGACAGGCTTCTGGGTGAAATGATTGCTCCATGATTGACCTGTGAATTTATGAATTAAAAGATGAATTGCCAACTGTCAGTCTCATGCTGTGCCAAAAAGGTGTAACCATTTCTAGCCAATTGGAGTAAGTATTAAAATTTAAACCAATGAGAATCCAGTTGCAAGGAAAACTGCTCCAGCCAATCACCTTGCAGCTTACTACTTGCGTTTCAATCACCACAGGCACCAGCAAAAAAAAAAAGGGTTTTTCTTCAATGGTGTGTACTGAAGAAGCCCTGAACCGCAGATGAAAAAAAAAGCAACACCAAAAATACAGAATCTATCTTGTGATGAAATCTATGGAACGATCTTGATGGAATTCCATATTATTATCATTACCGACTACAATGGAACACCCACATGCAGCATGTAGAATAAAGTTAAGATTATAGATGGGGTAGGCAGGTTCAAAATGAGATTACACTAGAATTGAGGAGTTACAAAAAACACAGTAAGTTGATTATTATTTTTTTTTTAATTTAGCCATCAATGGTTTTTACCCTGGTTTTCTCACCAATTTGGAATGCCCAATTATTATTTTTTATCCCGGTTCACCGCTGCAGCCCCCCGGCGACACGGGGAACGGAGGCTGAAACACACATCCTCTGAAATGTGTTCCTGCCAATCCATCATTTTTCACACTGTGGATCCACAGCGAAGCCACCAGACCTATAGTGCCGGAGGACAACACAGATCTGAATGGCTCCATGGCTCCACTCGGGAGCCCCCAGTAAAGTTCAGCACATTGATATCCCCTAAGGTAGTCCGTACTACTACAAAGCTACATTTTAAAAGATTTGTGCTTTATTTTGTTTTCAAGTCTCTAGCCCCTCCAGTAACACTGAATGAATATGATCTTAAATATTGGGAAATGATTGTAAAAGTAAATGACACATCTTCTGCATTAACTGATTTATAAAACAGCTGTTGCATGTGAATAACTTCATTATGAAGATGTTGGGACTCTATCATGCATGCTGAAAAATAATTGTGACTCCTCAAAGTCTGCTTTCCTTATTATGCTCACTGCCTGAATCTGATTATGTTGCAGGGAATGTACACCTACTTCCTACTTTTCTGGGGTGCTGAATAGCAGGGGGCTATTAATACATTCGGAGAAGGCTTGTTGAGATCTGGACAGCATTCATCCTGCTTTTTTATTCTCTAAACTTCTTCGACAGCTAGTGTGTGCTTGGCATAAATACTCTAATTAGAAAATGTGGGTAAAAGGATTTTTCTTTTAGCCAAAAGATAATGAATGATCTGTCTCACAGACTTCCTTATACACAATCCTCTGTTGTGACAATCGAAAACAAGGACTTAATTTCAATTAATTTCCAGTGAACTCAGTGCGTATTAAATTAGAAACACCTTAATATCAGCCACTAATCTTCTATTTTTTTTACTCTCATGATATATTCTCGGGCTTGATGTCCATGTCAGTAGCACTGTGATGTAAATATAATTTTCCCTCTATGGGCCTCATTTACTAAGGGGCGCTAAAGATTAGCACTCGTGTTAATTGAAATTACATTAGTTAGTGCCCAATTTACGATTGCAAATCGCGAGCCCACTATTAATTAACGCACACGCTAATTGGCACGCGTAAAATGTTGAGCTTCACACTTTGGTAATCAGAATGAATAGATGAACTTAATGATAATGTCTTTAAATGAGGCACCCAGCTCAGACTAATGAGATGAGCTGTATTCACATGGTATTTACTAAAGGCTGCTCATTGTAGTGTGCACCTTAAAGTGATTGCTAATTAGTGCTGACGGTCGTATGGTTAGGCTCAAAAGAGCTGCAGAAAATGAAATGAAAGTATCTCGAAGCACTGTACAAGGCAAAAAAAAGTCTAATAAAGAATATTCTGGAAACAACAATTAAAGATAAAAATGTGGTTTTAATTGTAAACTAGTTTGTATCAAGAAAACAATAAAAAACGTTTAAAACAAAAAAACAATACAATTTGAATTTAAAAAAGGACAAAAGAAAATGCAGTTTAGATTGTAAAATAGGAACACAAAGAATTTTTTTTTTTTTTTTTTTTTTTTTTAATAAAAATACGTTTTCAATCTTGACTTCAAACAGTAAGAATCCCAGCTTCCCTGACAGAAGGCGGCAGAGCATTCCATAGCCTAGGAGCTTTACAAGGAAAGGCCCATCCTCCCATGTTATTTTTATTCACCCTAGGGTTAATCAGCAGCCCCGAATCCTGTGATCTCAGAGTGCGGTTAGGAGTATAAAGGGTCAATAATTCCTGTAAGTAACTGGGTGTTAATCAATTCAGGATCTTATAAGTTAAAATCAAAATTTTAAAATCAATTCTAAACTGCACAGTGAGCCAGAGCAAAGAGCCAAAACAGGAGTAACAGGTTAACTTTTTTCTGGTTTTAGTCAGAATTCGAGCGGTGTTCTGAATTAGCAGTAAGCGAGACAATAAGGAGGCCTAGGAGGAGAAGGGAGCACATTTTCAGACCCCAGCAGACTCTCCTAGGCCTCACTGAGGAAGAGGAGATGGGAAGGTATCGATTGAGCCCAGAGATTATATTGCTTTGTATGATCAGCTACAAGCAGATCTCGAGACAACTGCCAGGAATAATGCTGTGCCTGGTCTAGTGAAGCTGCTGTGTTCATTACATTATTTGCGGGCTTTCCCAACCCACGTTTTCAAGGTGTTTCCAGCAGGTACTGCATGCTCTGCTGAATCTCACAGGGAATTATTTTATATTTCCCACACAGAGGACAGGTGTACAGGACTTGAAAGTGGGCTTCTACCAGGTGGCTGACTTCTCCAGTGTGATGGATGCTATTGATTGTACTCACATAGCACTGTCACCCCGAAGTGAAAGGGAGCATTTTCAGCCCCTGAATGTACAAATGGTGTATGACTTTCAAATGACAATCCTGAATGTGGTTGCTGGCTATCCTGGTAGTGCCCATGACACTTATATATTGAGACACAGTGGTCTGTTTGATGATTTTGAGACCGACAAATACGGGGAAGGGTGGCTGTTGGGTAGGTGTTATTACATTCACTACTTAACGTGCACACTAAATTTAAATTTAAGTAAGAGGTCAGTAAGCTACTGACCTCTGGAGGACAAAGGCCAGCCCTGCAAGTGTCCGCTTTTTGAGCTCGCTGGGGTCCTGATCAGAAGGGTTCGCTGTAGTGTGATGAGGATCAACAGTCCCTATGGAATCATGTGAAGACTGACAGCTTTGCACAGACAGGACACAAGCCTGCACGTGTGACTCACCCTGCACACCACTCTGCTGGGCTGTTACCAGGTGAGCCACTCGGGGATACTTCAAATTGAATATTTAAGTGCTCAAGATACTGAATCTCCAGCATTGCTGCCTTGTCCTGAATTAATCAAAACCAGAAAATAACCTCTGATCGTCCTTCACAATCTGAATGTGTGAAAACACTTCTGTGGGCAGAGTGCGGACGGCAGCCTGTGACATATAGCTCAGTCAGCCTATATGGGTTATACACTGACTGTGTAGGTCAGGTAGGTATATTAAACAAGATGCTTATTTCTGCAAAAAAAAATAAAATAAAATAATCCTTCACACTGCTTAAAGTAATTGTAGCTAACAAATGAATTGCATAAATCGTCCCCATTTTTTACAGTTTTAAAGAAAAGCATGTTTTAGGCAAAAATGCACTTTTATTTTAAAACAAACATCTGGTACTGCAATAGGTTAAAGGAAGTTCTCAGTTTCCATCTAGGAGATCTGTTAGTGCTTTACTATCTGGGTCATTTGACCTGAGCAGTGTCTTCTGGGTCAAAGCATGTTACTGGTTAGGGTTTGGTTTAGGGTTAGGGTCATATTATATGTTTTCTATAACATGTGTTTCTTTCAAAACTGCACATCTGAGATTCTGATATAAAAGTATGGACTTTTCATATTAACTGTTTGTCGGTGGTCATCTACACCTCAGATGTGCAGATATCAATACTGTATGTACTAACTAAAATGGCTTCTATATTACAGCATGTGATTCCTTCCTATGTCAAGCATGGTTTTACAAAGCTATACAAACACATTGTCGAAATGTGCAGGTTACCTTGGCCTCTCACTTTGGTTTTCAGATGGTAAAACACTAATTGGTCTGAGATATTTCCTCCTGCTCATTTGGCATCTCTCAAACAAGTCGTTCCCATACCAATTTAACATTTGTCAAATGGCCACGGCTACTGCACTTTCAACATCTAATATCACATCAACTATTCCTATACACATTCGCACAGTTATATAAAACAGTGATGTTTTTTGTATTTACAGTACGGTAGCTCACTGTGAGACAGCCATCCCTTCAGTAACTAGGGGAAACTAAAGTTCTTTTAACAGCCAAAAAAAACTTTTCAAAGCAGAAGAACATTTCTTTGTTTCATTCATAAAGCTTGTATCTCCAGCTGCCAAAAAAAAACTGTACCCTGGGTCTTCTTACTTGTATGAGACTTTGGGGGAATAAATACATTAAGGTCTGTGTGTAGGAGGAGGACTCAACGATGTGGGTTGAATCCTGAGCATTTTCTTTACACAGAACCATGAAAGAATAAAGAAGCTACTTTACATGAAGCTGCTGGGCCAGCAACATTATGTTTAAGTGGTTTAAGTAGTGCAGTGTTGATTATATTAGGAATAGATGCATTTGTTCCTCAGAATAACTGAAGGTGGAAACTTTGCCCCTGAAAAAGGAATTAGGTGGGCATCTGAACTGTAAAAAAATATCTGGGAAAACAGAAATCGTTATAAAACAGTCCATGAATAGATTAAAGTCTTATCTTTATATTGTTCTTAAATCAGTATGCATTTCTATCCTTGCAAACACATTCATATCTGATACTATGGATGCTGCTTGTCGATTTTGTAGTTGTACTCTCTCCAGATTTTAAAAGGACACCACTCTTTCTTTCTGGGCATATCTCCTACTCTTATCATCAGTCATCCTCCTGGATTTGTTGCAGCTGCTGCTTCAATTACGGGAACTGAAACACCCGTAGAGAATGCTGGGAAAAACACAAGTAATTCTATTTCAAGAATCCAACTTCTTGTTTCAGACATAAGTAATATCTTCAGAGGATGTTAATATATATTTACTATGGGGTAAGATCTAGTAAAAAAAATATATATATATACCAGATATCTTCATCTACCTTAACTCTTTCAGTACTAAGTAACTTTACACATCGGATAACAAACTAAATGCTTCCAGTGTCTTTTACTGGTCAGTATAGATAGTGAGACAGTGAGGCTTACAATATTGCAGAGGCGCTTAATCATAACTGTGGTAACAATACCACCAGGATCCAGACTCCCTGATGCCCTTTTGTCTCCATATTTCTAAACTCCCTTCCACAGAAACATGCATTGACAGGCCCAGGCTGTGAGGACTCCTGCAGCCTTTCAAACCCTTGCACACCCTTCAGTACAATGTACTACCTGCGGTGCAGAAATGGGCTCCTGGTGGAAGGTTTGACGGGGAAAGCAGGCGAGAAAATGTAAAGTGAGCAAATAGTCTTCTTTATCAGAAATACATTCCTTTACTGAAAGAAAACAGTTTGACTTTACTGAATATATTTAAAGGAGTCGTTTAAAACCCATCTTCTTATTAGTATACCATAGCAGTGCTGTCACTGGTCCAGTATTTCCTTTGTTGAAGATATTTAGGTTCTTTGCTTGTTTTTTAGGGTCCTTATTATACAAAAAGATAGGGACCTTTATATGCTGATCCTGTCTGTCTGTCTGTCTGTCTGTCAGTCAGTCACACTCTACATGGTGAACACGAGGACTGCCTTGATTTTATGCCAGTCTTCACCAAACTTTCATTATGCACTCCTATAGACATTTCAGATTGCTTTCACCTATAATCCGATACGTTTGTATGTTTCATTTAACTATTTAACTGACCCACATGTCTGTCTGTCACACCCTGTGTTGTGAACACGATAACTATTGATTTTGCACCAATCTTCACCAAACATTTATTTTATTTTACACTCTTGGCCTAGCAAGTTTCAGAAGATATATTTCACCTTGTGCTTATTATGAGATTATGAGGACCCTCTGGATGTGTCTGCACTGGTTATATGTTCATTTGAGCTATTCAGATTTCAAATACAGCAATATACAGTAGATGAAAGTTCCTATTCATTTCCTGTGTTGTTGTTCAAATTCACACCGTTGGTCAAGCTAAACTATGGAGAAGGTGCCTTGAATTGAAGTGAACGATCAAGTGAAGAAGCAAAATATTTTCAGCACAATTAAATCAGGAGGCTAGTGATAATTTAGATCCTGCAGATAAAGCCTTGGCTATCCTTTAATGCTGGAATAATTAAATGCAAAAACAATGCACACTTTGACGTTCACACACATATGATTGAACATGTAAATGTGCCGGGATATGACAAAGCAGCTGCCTGCCGTTTTCCATCTCTGGCATAAACACATCACTTTAGTACTAATCAGTCTAGCATGACAGAAGGCACATGGGACCTTCTGTCTATGAAGAGCAGCACAAGAAATGAGTAATGCAAATTACGGGTCTGGACAGGGAATAAAACAAGGAACTATAGAGAGTTTTAGGATATGTTCCCGCCAAAGGACCATTGATAGTTGCTTCTGTCAACAATTGATAGCTGCTTCTGAAAGCTTTTACAACACTGATGTGTGAGCGCTTGTATACATACAAACTCTGTCCTTATCTGAATTGCAATTTAATGGTATGCAGCTATTAAACAGGAGATTGCTGTTTCGAGTCTATTCTACGAAAGTCAGATACTGTTTTTCTTTTCATTTATCTTGCCACCCACTTACAGCACAAGACATACACATACAACCATCGCCTTAAGTGCAATACTGATTGGCCGATCATACAGGGTCATGGAGAATGCACAAAGTGAAAATTACTTTATTTTCTTGGTCACAGCTTGAGCGAGACAGTTTTCATTGAATCCCACCCCCCTCTTCTCCACATACCACCTATGGGTTTTGTTTACATTATGTATTGTCAATTACCACAATCTCTTAACACATTTTCTAAAATAACAAAGGAGGGCATGTTAAATATATATTTTTGTAATGCTTAATAGTATTAAGAAAAAAAAAAAAAAAGTTTATGCAGTAGCAATGAAATTCCGCTATCTGTGATAAACACCCATCCCAGGTTTCAGCTTTCACAAAAAACTCAGCTTGCCGACTCCTGTTCTCTCTGCTCTGAGGCTTATTACAGAGGAATTCAGTCTTGAGTACCGTTGCTGCTGTCTTTCTCTGGAAAAGCAACCACGTGTAGTAACACCCTCCCCCAGGGTCAGCAGACAGTGATGCCAGACCAAGGGGTTCATGACTGTGGATAGGGATAAGGGAAGTGGAAGGGACAACATTATTTGGCACACTGTGTGTTTTTTTGTTGTTGTTGTTTTTTGCTAGGTACTGTGGGTTTGTTGTGTTATTTTGGGAATTAAAGCTTGATAAATATCCACTTTGATTGTTGCTTACCAAACCATGATATCCTGCGTGTTACAAACAACACATGTTGAAAATGCTTAAGGCATAATCCACCTGTGTCCAATTTAGAATACAATAAAAAAAAAAAAAGAAATTCAGCTGAAAAAGAAAACCCGAGACCATAATTTAATTTCAAGCCACGTTGCATTTGAAAATGTGAATTCTGCGTGTGCACTAAGCCAATATACTTAGTAATCAGTTCTTGTTAAAGGCACGGATGGTAGTTACACAAGACTACAGTATTTCATAGAAGTCAATTTCATCACATTAATATAATACCATCCATCTAATGAGGTGCAAAAAAATAAATAAGTGACCAAAAATAGAATTCAGCTTTTATTTTTGATAAACAATTAAACTATGCCATGTACCAAAGAGCCACTGTATGCCCTTTTACCCATTTTGGGAATGATACACAAAATTGCAACTTTCAGGCTGTACCTTGTTTTATTAGGCATTTATTTCTCCCAGTGAATGAGAAAACAAGGTACTTTATAACATTATTCAACCACATTCCAAACATGTGTAAAAGGCTTCCTTTACTGCTGGCTGTTTGGGAATAGTGGTATTCATCTCACAAGTGTAAACATAAAATTGGATAATGCAGTTTCAGGACAGTAAAAAGTATCTCTGTGTAAACGTACATCAGTCAGTAAGAGTTTTGTGAGGTAGTTTGCATTACAGACATGCTGTCGCTGTGAACCTAAACTATGATCATTTCTTCATTTGATGTAGATGCTGCTTTGTGCCTTTGTTCAGGCAGGGAAATTTAATTCCAAGAAGACTTTGATTGAATGGACAATTATTTCCATGGCTTGCTTGTTATAACCAACTGTATATTTTATAAGAGGGCAGTTTAAGTGCAGGTTGGTAAACATCAAATTAGTATTTTATATGCTGTCCCATTGACAGACTTCCTGTTCATCCGCAGACCAGAACTAAAACTGGGATTTACATTACCGTTTATCAGAACACTACCAGGGCTCCTCCTAATTATAGCACATTCATTAAATGACAACTGGGGGCCAGGCCTTCTCATTTCCATTGAAGTAAACGCCTGCAAGCCATTAACAAAGTTGACCTCCCCTTTTATGGCTCACTGCTCTTACGTCTTTGTGGGGTTTTTATCTAGGATAGGTTAATTGTTTTGTTAAACCCCACAAAGCTGCCCCCAGCTGATTTCTAACTATATCTGTTTTTTCCTGATTATTTTTAAAGGGTGATTGCAAGGATTAATAATAATGTTTCAGTTTAAATCCTTTAGATTCATGATACTAGAACAAAAAAAAAAAAAAAAAAAAAAAATCACCAACTACAATCCTATCAAACAAGAAACTTCAATGCATCCACAACTTGGAAAAAAAAATAGTTTGTCCATAAATAATATTATGCATACAGGTCATCACTGTAAACTAGATAATCTCAATACACCATTCACGTTAAAACATTTAAAAAAAGGAAACCTGTGAGTGCTGGATAACGTGGACATGGCAACTTCAAATTCCCTTCTTGTATACTGTATTGAAATGACCTATACTTTACAAACTGTACTATAGAATGCTGTCTTTTTTATTTTTAAGCTGGTTTGATTTTTTTTTTAATTTTTTAACAGAAATGGAAAGCATGAATGTGATAATTACCCAGATTTACAGTACCATGTTGTGGCAAAGTGCCCCCCCCCGTGTGTATTTTGGTGTTACGTGTTGTGTGTAAATGTTGGTGTATAGTCATCGGTACACGGGATATAAACGGGTCTGTGTTTCACTTGTGATTTAAAAATGTAGATTTATATTTAGGCACGGAGGGCACAAATCACTTCACGTGCTGGTTATAATATAATGTGTGGTCACGGGAGTGCGCTTAAATAATTCACGTGCAGTTGTACCGAGATTCCAATTGAATGATTGACTAGCAATCGAGTCTCGGTACAACTGCATAAAAGCTGTATGTTTTCACTCACTCGGGGTTGGGTGTTCGTGAGTGGAGAACGGGTGAGAGAGAGAAAGGAAATATATAGAACAATTGCTATCGCGTGCTGGTAGGACCAGCACGGTACTTGTTTTATTATTTACTCACCGTGTTTGTGTGTCTGTCCGTCCACCGTTTGTTTAGTGTTAGTCCGTTTTGTTTATGTCTGTTTATTTTGGCGAAAGTGCCGTGTCCTGTGTTTTTGTTACAACCGTTTATTTTTCTGTTTGATTATTAAGCGCTGGCGCGATCACGCGCTCAGCTTCTAAAACCCCAAGTCTCTGTCTGTACTGTGTTTCCTGGCTCTGCCGTGGCGTCACCGCTCAGTCGTCTTTGTCACACGTGGTGTCAGAACCGGGAGCTACAGCGCCTCCAGGACTCAGGCCAGAGCAGGAACCGCAATTTGTTTAAAAAAACACAACAAGAAAATGGAAGGCTGGAACTGGAGAGATGGCTGCCAGGATCTGGAGGTCCTCCTCGGTGGTCTAGAGGACCAAGGCTGGTGCCTTGCCTGTGGGGAGTTCGGGCACCCGGTGGTGCGCTGCCCCTACCAAGAGGGAGAGGAGGAACTGGCCCAGGAGAGGAAGGTGAGGAGGAGGCAGAGAAGGGGAAAGGGGAAGAGGAAGGCTGAGTGTCCACAGCCCAAGCGGGAGGAGCCCGAGCGTCCCTACGCCTGAGTGGGAGGAGCCCGAGCGTCCCTACGCCTGAGTGGGAGGAGCCCGAACGTCCCTACGCCTGAATGGGAGGAGTCGGTGCGTCCACAGCCCAAGAGGGAGGAGTCGGTGCGTCCACAGCCCAAGAGGGAGGAGTCGGTGCGTCCACAGCCCAAGAGGGAGGAGTCGGTGCGTCCACAGCCCAAGAAGGGGAAGGTAGAGCGTCCACAGCCCCAGTCTCCACCAGCAGAGGGTGAATTCCTGCTGGGTCCACCTCCATTGCCATGGGAGGACTGCTTGCAGCTCCCACCTCCACCAGCAGAGGGTGAATTCCTGCTGGTTCCGCCACCTCCATCGGCAGGAGCAGAGCAGCAAGAGCTGCCTCTGCCTCCGCCACTTCCATCGGCAGAGCAGCAGGAGCTGCCTCTGCCTCCGCCACCTCCATCGGCAGGAGCAGAGCAGCAGGAGCTGCCTCTGCCTCCGCCACCTCCATCTGCAGGAGCAGAGCAGCAGGAGCTGCCTCTGCCTCCGCCACCTCCATCGGCAGGAGCAGAGCAGCAGGAGCTGCCTCTGCCTCCGCCAACCCCACCAGCAGAGGATGAATGCCTGCTGGGAACACTTCCCCACCAGCAGAGGATGAATCCCTGCTGGTATCACTCCCCACCAGCAGAGGAGGAATGCCTGCTGGTAACACTTCCCCACCAGCAGAGGATGAATGCCTGCTGGTATCACTTCCCCACCAGCAGAGGAGGAATGCCTGCTGGTATTACTTCCCCACCAGCAGAGGATGAATGCCTGCTGGTAACACTTCCCCACCAGCAGAGGATAAATGCCTGCTGGTATCACTTCCCCACCAGCAGAGGAGGAATGCCTGCTGGTATCATTTCCCCACCGTCACGAGGAGAGGAGCAGGAGCTGCCTCTCCCTTCACCAGAAGGACCAGGACTAGATGCTGGCGGTCCTCAGCAGCCCTTGCATAGGCTGCTGAGGGAAGCAGAGGAAGAACAGCCCGGCCGCAGAGGCCGAGAAGAGGGCCAACACCTGCACCCCAGCTAGTCCTGACTCCTGCCTCGCTTAGCCCAAGGATGCCTGCCTGCTTAGCCCAAGGATGCCTGCCCGCTTAGCCCAAGGATGCCTGCCCGCTTAGCCCAAGGATGCCTGCCCGCTTAGCCCAAGGATGCCTGCCTCGCTTGCCCAAGGATGCCTGCCTCGCTTAAGCCCAAGGATGCCTGCCTCGCTTCGCCCAAGGATGCCTGCCTCGCTTAGCCCAAGGATGCCTGCCTCGCTTAGCCCAAGGATGCCTGCCTCGCTTTGCCCAAGGATGCCTGCCTCGCTTTGCCCAAGGATGCCTGCCTCGCTTTGCCCAAGGATGCCTGCCTCGCTTCGCCCAAGGATGCCTGCCTCGCTTCGCCCAAGGATGCTTGCCTTGCATCGCCCAAGGATGCCTGCCTCGCTTCGCCCAAGGATGCCTGCCTCGCTTCGCCCAAGGATGCCTGCCTCGCTTCGCCCAAGGATGCCTGCCTCGCTTCGCCCAAGGATGCCTGCCTCGCTTCGCCCAAGGATGCCTGCCTCGCTTCGCCCAAGGATGCCTGCCTCGCTTCGCCCAAGGATGCCTGCCTCGCTTTGCCCAAGGATGCCTGCCTCGCTTTGCCCAAGGATGCCTGCCTCGCTTCGCCCAAGGATGCCTGCCTCGCTTCGCCCAAGGATGCTTGCCTTGCATCGCCTGGGGTTGCCAGCCGCTCCGCATCGCCTGGGGTTGCCAGCCGCTCCGCATCGCCTGGGGTTGCCAGCCGCTCCGCATCGCCTGGGGTTGCCAGCCGCTCCGCATCGCCTGGGGTTGCCAGCCGCTCCGCATCGCCTGGGGTTGCCAGCCGCTCCGCATCGCCTGGGGTTGCCAGCCGCTCCGCATCGCCTGGGGTTGCCAGCCGCTCCGCATCGCCTGGGGTTGCCAGCCGCTCCGCATCGCCTGGGGTTGCCAGCCGCTCCGCATCGCCTGGGGTTGCCAGCCGCTCCGCGATCGCCTGGGGTTGCCAGCCGCTCCGCATCGCCTGGGGTTGCCAGCCGCTCCGCATCGCCTGGGGTTGCCAGCCGCTCCGCATCGCCTGGGGTTGCCAGCCGCTCCGCGCTCGCCTGGGGTTGCCAGCCGCTCCGCATTGCCTGGGGCTGCCTGTCGCTCCCACATCGCCTGGGGCTGCCTTTTGCTCCACACAGGGTACAGGGTGCGAGGGAGAAGTGGAGCTCCGCTGCCGCCTCTATGGCCAGGGGCTCCCCTCCCGAGTTAAGCCTCCCGAGGGTCGCTGCTGCTGCCGTCGCCTCCCGAGGGTCCGCTGCTGCTGCCGTCGCCTCCCGAGGGTCGCTGCTGCTGCCGTCGCCTCCCGAGGGTCCGCTGCTGCTGCCGTCGCCTCCCGAGGGTCGCTGCTGCTGCCGTCGCCTCCCGAGGGTCCGCTGCTGCTGCCGTCGCCTGGGGTCGCCAGGGATCCTGCTTCGCCTGGGGTAGTCCAGGGTCCTGCTTCGCCTGGGGTCGCTACACTATGGCTAGAACCCCATGAAGGGGAGCTGTCGGCCATGAAGAAAGGGGAGGTCAGGAGACCAGCTCCCCAGCCGCATTTCCGTGGCAGGAAACACGGTGGCCAGAGCCCCACGGAGGGAGCTAGCGGCCACGAAGGAGGGGAGGTCAGGAGACCAGCTCCCCTCGCAGCAGTTTCGCTGCGGAGGTGGGTGGCGGCCCACGGAGGGGAACTGCCGCCATGAAGAAGGGGGAGGTCAGGAGACCAGCTTCCCCGCAGCAGTTTAAGCTGCGGAGATTGTGTGGTCGGAGCCCCACGGAGGGAACTGCCGGCCATGAAGAAGGGGGAGGTCAGGAGACCAGCTCCCCAGCTGCACTTTCGGCAGGAGATAGTGTGGCTGAAGCCCGGAAGAGGGAGCTGCCAGCCACGAAGAATTGGGGATGCCAGACATTTCACCATGGCCACCCCAGAAACAACTTGCTTCCCCTCTTCCGGGACTTTGGGACTGAGGGGAGGTGGCCATTGAGGCCATGTGTGCTTTGCACAAGGGGGTATATGTGGCAAAGTGCCCCCGTGTGTATTTTGGTGTTACGTGTTGTGTGTAAATGTTGGTGTATAGTCATCGGTACACGGGATATAAACGGGTCTGTGTTTCACTTGTGATTTAAAAATGTAGATTTATATTTAGGCACGGAGGGCACAAATCACTTCACGTGCTGGTTATAATATAATGTGTGGTCACGGGAGTGCACTTAAATAATTCACGTGCAGTTGTACCGAGATTCCAATTGAATGATTGACTAGCAATCGAGTCTCGGTACAACTGCATAAAAGCTGCATGTTTTCACTCACTTTCGGGGTTGGGTGTTCGTGAGTGGAGAACGGGTGAGAGAGAGAAAGGAAATATATAGAACAATTGCTATCGCGTGCTGGTAGGACCAGCACGGTACTTGTTTTATTATTTACTCACCGTGTTTGTGTGTCTGTCCGTCCACCGTTTGTTTAGTGTTAGTCCGTTTTTGTTTATGTCTGTTTATTTTGGCGAAAGTGCCGTGTCCTGTGTTTTTGTTACAACCGTTTATTTTTCTGTTTGATTATTAAACGCTGAGCGCGATCACGCGCTCAGCTTCACCAAAAACCCCAAGTCTCTGTCTGTACTGTGTTTCCTGGCTCTGCCGTGACGTCACCGCTCAGTCGTCTTTGTCACACATGTATGTTATCTTGATTACTGGGATTCATAATTAAAACAGTAGGAAGCCTGTTATTTCACATCAGGCTTTCTGCAAATGCAATAGAACAACTGTCAGGACGCTGCACTGATTGCATACTTTTTAAATCTAAAACGGTCTGCAATATATTCAGAATCAAATCTGGATGTGCAGTAAATGTGCTTCTATATATATATATATATATATATATATATATATATATATATATATATATATATATATATATATATATATATATTTTTAAAATTAGGAATCAGTTCAAAATAAATGGTACAATCGATCAATTTTATTTTATATAGCACCTTTCCTGTAGAATATCTCAAAGCACTGTAAAAGTACAATAGATAATCAGAATAAATGATACGCATCCTTGGTTGAAAGTATCCTGAATATTAGTTCATGTCAGGGGGGGGGGGGGAGGTGCAGGCTATATTTTAGGACCAGTCCAGTTAGCATGATCCAGCAGATCGCTGTGGTGGCCAATTGGAAGCAGCCTGTAATTGAAACTGAATTGATATATTTTCTGGGATTCGCAAGTGAAGAATCAGCCACTGACGCCAGCCATTGTGGATCTGGAGTAATGTTATCTCAAGATACTGAAAGGGAGACAAAGACCTTTAGCCTATGCCAGCCGAGGGTTGACATCTATGCAGAATTGTACGTTGTCTCACTTTGTGTTCAGGGGAAACACATTTAATGGGGAATTTTTATTTAGCTTGTATTGTCTTGGCTGAATTCTGTTCGCTTGGTTAAGTATGGTACTTTTCCACCCCCCGCCCCCACGCCTTGCCTATCTGGTTTTGTGCAGCACCAAGTCATCTGCAATTAATAAGAGCTTCCTCTCGCAATCTTACTGGCAAATGACCCTGTGGTGCAGCCAGGTGTGCAATACATTCAGTACCCCAAATCAGGCCCGACTACGTCCGAATCTGAAAGAGTGTAAAAAAAAAAAAAAATAAAAGTATTGGGTCTTTAAAAAAAATACAAAATTAAATAAAGACACGCTGGATGCTCTCAGTCAAAGCAGGCAGTTTTAAAAGTACTTCCCCACAGTCTGTTGAAACAGGAAGTGATTTAGTCATGATGAGGTAGGCTTAATACAGTACATAGTCTTAACACAGTACATTTTCTTTGTATCATATATTTAAGATGGTAAACCACTGTTGCTGCAACTAAGGTATGTTTTTGAATTTAATTAGAATAAGGGAATTATACACATATCTTAAACAAAAGATTATCACAATGTACCTTCAAAGGTAGTCTTGGCATGACCAGATTCTGTTACTGTAGTTCTAATTGGAACTCCAGGCATTTGGACTTACCCATGTTATTGCAGTCAGTCAGTAATATGCCTACTAGTACTGTGCATTTTATTGAAAACTGGAAATTATTGTTAAGTGAAATCCTATTATTAGAAGTCATTTACAATAAGTGACTGTTAAATTTAGCCCAGGACCATGTAGAAAGTTCATAGTATCAAGAAATCCGTGTCTTCACATTTTAATAGAAGTGTACACCTTAATGAAGGTGTGTGTCCCTTTGCAGGTCTTCACATTTTAATTGTAGGAACAAAAAAATATTTCTCACCATCTTACCAAAAGTTACAAAAGAAGTGATCAGCTACATAAAATTGTGAGACAAAAAAAAGTTAGTTGCAAAAAGGAACAAGGGTTATGGCTAAAATTAATCTTACATTTATCATTTGCTATGATACAATATGTACTGTAGATCTCGCATATGCAAAGAAATACAAATTAGAGCAAATATGTAAAAATTATATCAGTTGATAAAGTAATCTCTGTGTGCACGCCTTACTTTCAGCTAGTCCTCCTTATTATAAAGGACTATTTCATTAATGCAACTCAGTGAAGTTTTTTTGAATGGGAGTTGCTAGGTATCAAAACACAATTGTAATCCCAGCAACTCAATGAGCACCTAAACCTAGCACCTAGACTAATGTGTTATTAATGCCCTTTGTGTCTCTTTCTGTGGTAGCAGGAACTTCATATATAATGATATAATATAATGATTGATTCTCAACTCCAAGTTGATCATATCAGTGAAAAAATGTTAATTCATCATTTGTGAGCCAGTATAACACATGTGCTTATTGAGATGCTGGAACTAAAATGTTGGTTTGATTCACACTGTACATCATGTGAAATAGATTATAGACTGAGCTATATTTACAAGCGAATTAGCAGGAACAGATACTGTCATTGTCACAGAATAAAGTATGGGTGTCCTTTTCACAATGCAGATAATACATGCATGTCATTTCCATTTAAAACGTTATTGTAGCAAAGTCATTCTTGTTTTAAGATTGAGATTATTTTTTTATTAAAATGTATGTGATAAAAATGGCACTTTAAATGTTCCTTTAAGAATTAAAAAAATTAGTCAGCAAAGTGTGTGCAAATGGGTAGAATACATTGCCTGAATTGATAACGGTAGGTTTGTCGGCTCTGTTGTTTTGGATTCACCCACAGGGCATTAATGGAAATTAAAAGTTTTCATCTCTCTCAGGTTGTATTGGTAACAGACATTCATAATACATTTACAATTAAAAGAGGACGTACCTGGTTATTCCTCCATCGCATAATTTGGTGCTAAAATCCTGTTAGTAATTTATTGCAGTGGAAGCATAGCATCCACTGTATTCATATTGAAATGTTTTGGTTACTGTATTAATTCTGATTCACTTATGGATGACTGATTGGTATTAGTATAAATACATTGGACACTTCTGGAAAGTGCTGGAAGTACTGTACTGTGGGAGATCGCTATTGGGATTACAGGATGTGGTGTTTATACAGTATTTAGGCGGGAGTTTAAAAGCCTTATCAAATTTAAAAAGTAAAGCAGTAGCTGCTTAGCCTTGACCAGATTTAGCAGATAACTTCCAGGGTGCAATGACGCACCAAGAAACAAAATTAGACAGTCACTAGCATGCTGTATCTTCTACCTGCTGTCTTCAATGAGAAAGTATTTGCAAAAATAAATGCAAATTACAAATAATAATAATAAAAAAAAACATTATCACAACATGTGCATAACAGGATAGACCAGAAATCCAGTCATGACTGGATACCCTGACTTGTGTTGTTGTCCTTATAAAATAGCTATATAAAGTAAAATTTAAAAGAAAACAAACAAATCAAAAGACACGTTGTTAAGGACTGGCACTGACATTACCAGGCTTGATCCACACAGACCAAGAAGATATTTGACCTGCAACTGCTACAGCACTAGGATCCAGCTGCCGAGAGCACTTTTCCTTCACCATCCCCCCACCCACAGGAGCAAAGTCATTAACATCCAACTCTTTCTCTCTAGTGGCCTTAGTATTGCTTCTAATTGGTTTGGGCCATCTGTCTCAGTTAGTCCATCAAAAGCTGTTGATGCCATAGGAACTATGACCTTGCTACCTTCGCTTTATCTTATTCATTTCCCACCTGATGCCGCGCACACACTGACACACACCTTGACCTCGTTCTACATTTGAAGTCTGTGGGAAAATAATGAATCCTGCCATTAGTTATGCACTGCCCCTGTCCCTTTAATAGTTGACTGACACTCGTTTGAGACATCCTTCTTTTACAATGCAGTATGCTGCTGATATTGTCAAGTTCAGTGTTTTAACAAAATGTCAGAATCTCTCTATTTTTCTTTTTTTGTGACTGGGAAAAGATTTCAATAACAGTACCTTGGCAATAGAACAGTTGTTGCTAACACACTGTTATTTGGTTTTACATGTTCCTTGCTGATGAAGCTGTTCTGTGTATTGATTATTTATTACTGTTAAACTCAGCACCAACTGAATCTCATGTGCATGCAATTTCCTGTGTGCCTCGGTGTGTTCTGTGATTAATTTCCCTTGGTATATACATGGCAGTAATAGTAACTTAATTCTGCCATAGGAACGTTTCTTACTTCCCTTTAAAAATTCAATTTTGAAAGTATTTACTCCAGCCTTGAAATAACTCCTATTTTCTTTAAAAAGAGATTTACCTGTTGATTTTACTAGAACTACTAAAGGTGAGATTAAGTCAAGTGCAGTTAAAAAGATGTTAAGTATTTTAAATATATATATATATATATATATAAATATATATATATATATATATATATATATATATATATATATATATATATATATATATATATATATAGACACTCACACACACAGGTAGTGAACAACAAAAATGGAAATACCTGGGTAAATGAGGGACACCAAGCATATTGAAAGCAAGGGCTTCCACACAGGTGTGGCTCATGCGTTAATTAAGCAAATAACATCCCATCATGCTTAGGGTCATGTATAAAAATGCTGGACAGGCCTGGTTGCCTATAATTATGGCTAGCATGGCTGCAAGAGGAAACCTCGGTGACTTTGAAAGAGGGGTGATTGTTGGGGCGCGTTTGGCAGGAGCTTCAGTGACCAAGATAGCTCAACTTGCTGATGTTTCACAAGCAACGGTGTCTAAGGTGATGTTGACATGGAACTCTGAGGGAAAGACATCATCAGCAAAGGGCAACAGTGGGCGGAAGCGCATACTCCAGGATTGTAATATCCATGCATTAATTCAAAGTGCAAGGCAAAACAGGCGAGCAACTGCAGATCAATTGACTGCAGATTTCAACCTGGGGCGCGAGCAGCCAGTTTCATCAAAAACGGTCCGCCGAGAACTCCACAGAGCGGGATACCATAGTGGCCCAACGCCCTATTAAATGACTTTACCATTTGTTTCCATTTGTTTTATTCACTACCTGTATATCAGTTATCTACATTTTAGAGACAAATTAAACAGCCCCTGTCAATTTTGTAATCTTTATACAGTAAAAACAGCAGTTAATTGTGTGTTTGTACAGTTTTAACTTCCTGTACTGCACAAAGATCATAGTCATAGATCATAATTTAGAAGGACCTCCTAATTCCCTTCATATCAACGTTCAATTGCAGTAAACCTAATTAAGCACAGGTGCTGTGCTAAAATGATTGAACATGGAAGTAAACCTGGCACAGACCTTTCACTGTTTTTGTGAAAAACAGTTTTTTTTTGTGTAATTTACAACGGGGCATCAGGATGTGGTAGGGTTTGTAACTGAAGCCCTAGGACAGCAAGTAATAAAATGTCCATGTTCTATCAGCAGAGAATACTTTATGAAAAGGAAGACAAAAAGACATCTTAAGTAAAAGTAATGAAAGTGGTTCTGCAAAGGATAAAAGTGCTGTACATTAGTCATCTTCTGGCATACGTTTTCTGTCTTTTGATTGAGCCTCCTGGTGTGCAATATTGCATTTCTGAATTTTGATTAATGTCTGCTGAGAAAAAGGGTTATATAAGCATTGTTCAGTCATAACTGTAGCTGTGCCCCACGGCATAAGTATTTGTGTATGTATCCAGCAAGTCAGCCACAGACAGGTGTTTCCTGGCAGGCAAGGACAATGCTAAATCACATCTCCCAATATCTCTCATTCTAACAACTCTACAGACACAAGAGGCTAATAGGTGTTTCTATGAAAATAGAAGTACTTTTAAAATATGTTTATAATATTAATACATGGTGCTGAAACGAGATTGGCCATTTAGGGGAAAAAAACAAAACATTGCTTGGTCGGAATATATGTGTATTTCATAGTAGTTTTATTAGTAGGGTAACATTTATAAGAAACTAATGGGGATGAGTTGTATTTATTTTATTTGTTGTTTTGTATTTTACAGTACTGTACACTATGGCTGTATCTCCTTTATTTGTTTTTGAGGTTTTGAGTCCTGATTTGTGCACCAATGAAGACGTGACTAAATAGTTTACGTTGGATATTCATATTCAAGGTTTTGTCACGAGAGAGAATGTTTTGCTGCATATCTAAAAAAAGTTGAGCTACAAGGTTTTGGAAAATCAATGCCGAAATGCCCTCTGCGCCCCCTGCATGTTGTAGCCGAAAGTCATCTGGAAGCTGGCACCCAGTCAATCGTTTTCATAGCACACACCCCATAAGCTACACAGTACTGCTGCCAGCACTCTGACTATTGAGAGCAATAGTCCAGCGTGTTAATCTGTTTATATAATGAATTCTGTTAGATATCTTACAACAAACACGTTTCATATCACTCTTATGCACTTTTACACTTTACAAATGAACAAAAACAGACCAAAAAAAACCCCAAAACTTTATTAACATAAGCTCAGCTGTTCTATACACATAATACATCTAAACCCCACCGTTTTGGATTTAAAGTGCATTCATTTTTACATAATGTCAGTGAATGCGTATATTCCTGGCTTGAGATGGTGGACAATATACAGTATTCTAGTGATAAATGCGAGTAATGGTCATACCTTTTATCTTGATTGTGTTTTCTAAAAAAAAAAAAAAAAAAAAAAAGTGCACAGTGAAATAAAATAATGTACAACCATTTTCCTTCCTACAGCAACATTTAAAAAGATGTTTTTGTTGATTCAGAATAAGGGTGGGACCCCACATCTATCCCCTTCACCACAGCTGTTAACCTTTCATGCCTGCATCCAAATGCAGTCACAGGTAGAGAAATGTGTAGGCTTGTTTTTCACGTCAGTATGGTAAATGCTGCACCAATGCCATATGCAAAGAAAAAGCGAATATTCTTAACAACCACTTTTTGGCAGTAAGTGCAGTGCAGAACATAAATCACCCTGGTTATCAGCATGTATTCTATACTGAGATGCAGCCACTGTATATTGAAATTCATACTGTGTGTATTATTTAATCAGATTGCTTGCACACGCTATACAGACATTGCTCATACTGTACACTTAATACTGAAACTCATACACTCCTATTTAAGTTGTTCATAGACTCCGCCTATATCAAATCTCATACACTACACTGCAATTGCTCATACACGTTGTATTGAAATTGATTGCCAGTCCCATGCTAAAAGCTGCTCCCTGTCAAATGCATATAAATGTATAAGTGTATGTGTTTCAGTATAGTGCAGTGGAACATTTTATATAAAGTGCATGTGGGGTGAACGATGTCCCTAACAGCACCTCATGCATTACTTGCTTCCAATCTTTAAGATGTCATCTTTTGAATAGCTCCCTTAGTTACTTGTATTGTAAAGCAGTAACTATTTATGTGGCCTGTCTTATGTGGCCCTGACCTTTTCACTGACCATATGAACACGGCTATCCAGCTGCGCCAATATAAAGTTCCAATATCAATACATATTCATAACATGTTTATAGTTAACTCATGTATTTTTTGTATTATTATTTATCACCAGATTAGTCAAATATTGTTGTGACCTAAAGTATATATACAAGTTTTATTTATTCTCCTCTAAATTCAGTCTGTAAACTTTTGCCAATCAATATTAAGGTGATTGGCAACAAGCTTAATGGAAATTGACGAGATTACACCTCCCCCTCTCCCTCCCAGGGACTGGTACATATGTTTAGAGAGTGCTGTGGTTGAAAATGTGAATGTTTTTGTCAATGCAGTGGTTGAAATTAATATATGCAACACAGGTACCGCCTCTGGAACTAATTCTGTATTACCGGTACTATCATAAATAAATCTGCGCTCCCCTAAGGTGCTTTTTTAGTCCATCAGACACAACCAATAGAAGGCATAATAAGACATTTCTTCTTCATCAAATACAATGCTGTGACAAGGAATCTCACTGCTGGCACAGAACACCTTAAAAGGTATAATGTACATTCTAGCCTTTTCAACTCAATTGATCATCGTCACTGCCCATTATCTTTAATCTGTTTCAACTTTTCATTTAACATACTAAAAAGTCTGCAGCATTATGCCCTGCAGCATTATTGTGTATCATGGTAATTCGACACCATTCTCGCCCGCACATCTTTAAGCCCCACTAGAAGCTATGATGTTTTTTTTTTTTTTTTTTTTTAATTAACTTTAATTTTTTTTTTATAGAGAACCTGGGACTGATGTTTGTACAGTGCCAGGCATAAAGGGATGTACGCTAGGACTCCTATCAATAATATCATTTATTGCAGTTTGTCGTGCTTTTATCATTGTAAAAGCATAGCAAATGGTAATAAAGCATAATAAAAGCATGGTAAAGAAAAGCGGGGTATGGTAAAGCATATTAATAAGCAAACCAGGGTAAACAATGATAAATGCATTGTATAAGAATGGGAAAAGCAAGAGAACTGCAAAAATACCATATGAAGATCACTTTTATAAGGCAAATGCTTTATGTGTTAACCAAAATACATGAATGCATTCATTGATTCATTTAAATATTAAGAGAATGAGACTAATTAAACCTAGATCATTTAATTTGATTGGGATTTCATTGGCATTACGTACTTTCTGTATGTTTGTTACATTTTAAACAAACAAACCAATTCTATATTTTCTGAAAATACTCTGTCAGATTGTTATTCATCTTTCCTCAAATACTGTGTACTGAATTGTGCAGGTTTACAAACCATTGCTAGTCATGTAGTCCTTCTCTAGTACAGTATTCTGTGTAGGGACAGCTCCTACTTGTTCATTATTTGCAGTTTCTGTTAAATATTGTAACCAGAGTGGATCTGGGTTCTGGTGCTCCAGTATTTAGTTGTGAGTTTGTGAGCTCGCCTGGAGCATTCTAACCAGACAGGCTTCCTCATTCCAGTCAAATCATGTGGAAATGCATGACCTTCGACCCAGCCTGCATGACCTACCCAATGAGGAAGTCTGTTCAGTCCTAGGCAGTTAGCATTTTCCAGACAAGCTCACAGGACAGGTCATAACTGGATATTGGATCAGCACAACACAGAAAGACTGATCATAATGGGAAATACAAAAAAATCAGAAGGAATAAATCAAATAAAATGAGATTTGAAGCTTGCTCTTGCCTTATGAGTGGGCTGGGTGAAGGACAGCTGACAACAAATGACTTGCCTGTTGCTCCACTGCATCCTTTGAAAGCAGCCAATAGACTTAACATTAACAATATGAAAACAGATTTGACAATTTATATGCATTAACGATAAACGTAACACTACATTAAGTGTCTCTAATCACTGTGTATTTACATAGCAGTTACTTAGTAAATACATGTGTATTTATACATAATTACAATGTTATTATGCATAGTTGCAATGTACTTAATGTGTAAATAATTTTGCACTATATGTGCAAGTACACAATTGTATCAGAAAAGGGTTAGGGTTTGTGCTATATCATGAAAAAAAAAAGATTTACACATTAAGTACACTGTAACTATGCATAATAACATCGTCATTGTGTAAGTACACATGTATTTACTAGGTAACTAATGTGTAAATACACAGTAATTAAAGACACTTAATGTAAAGTGTTAACGATAAACATTCTATTTGTTTTATGCTGATCATTTTAGAAATAGCTCTTTTTAGCAAAGTATATCTGAAATCATTGAAGGCTTTTTTTATGTACTTTTTTTTATCCAGCATGTCCTTGTAAACACTAGCAGTAATAAGGAGAGGCTTTTTCTGAGGGACCTTGTTCAATATTTAATAGGAGAACTGTCTGACACAACAAACTCCCAGCACCCACACACTTGCAGTAAAGATCAACTGCAATACCAAGCTGCTGTTAACTTACATTGTTTCTACCCTTATATTGTTTTCATTATTATTTAAAAGGTGTGCGCGTAACTAAAAATAGACATTTTCAAGTGTAATTAAATTCTGATACATTTGCATATTTGTGTTACCAGTTTTTCAGCAAAGAGTCGGCTTTGTTGTATAATGGTGTAGTCAGCGGTAATCCTCCCAGTTAAGACAATTCAAGACCTTCTGATCATGTGGCTCTCTTAGTATACAAAGTGCATACTTACTTAATCTGGCAACATTGCTATTCGTTATTCCTGATTTGCTGTTACACAGCATTTGTGAATGAAAGCCCTTTGCATAGACTTGCCTGTCTTCCAGTAAGTTCCTACCTGCACAAGGTTACCACACTTTCAAATAAGATGCTCCTGGTAAATGGATTAACACATCTAAACATATTTCTGTCTAGATAGATCCTCTATTCATACAGTTGAAGTTAATGTGCTCTTTCTAGACATAGCAACTTTTCGATACAAAATGGGCCCATTATTAAGAGGGTCCAGTTTCACAAATATATTTGAGCAAGTTAAGCAGGTCACAGAACTGCTTTGAAAAACTGGCCCAGGTAGGTTCTAATAACTTTTAAAAGTTTTCTCTTATACTTGCTTTTTACAAAGTTACCATAGTTCATGTATACATTCTACTACACCTTGAGTACAACATGAAAGTGTAGACAGAATGTAATTCGTTTTACACAATAATTTGCAGGTTAATCCGACTCCAGTATGTAAAAAGCTGAAATAAATCCCCCTGTTCAATCTGTTGACAGGGCTGCCATGATTCCAGTGCTAATAGATAACCTTTCATCGATCCACATTTGTCTTCTATTTCTTCTCTCAGCATGACTCATCCCCTAATAGAAATCGGAGTAGTGTTTTTTTTTTTTTGTTTCTTGAGTACCCTTCCAATAGGATTGCAGAGTGAGTGCTTTTCTTGTTGTGTTAGAGTTCTATGCAATTTACTTACCACTTTAGTGTAGGTCAGCAGGCCATCTTACCCTAAGATATGATGCTGCATTGGGGTGGAATACAGGGTGAACAAAAACCTTTACGAAGCAAAAAGGAATCATACTATAGTACACTGTGTACTGCATAAAAGCAGGTAATAATGCTATTTTATTAGATTATACAGTGTGTGTGAAGTTATATATAATCTATGATATGACATTGGTGCAACACTTTCTCCAAAAGATTCAGAACTGCTATGATTAGCTACATTATATTTTTAATAATAGTAATTTTATTCTGCAGTTTCTGATTGATTTTTTATTGATATGTTAGCTAATATCTTCCTAAAGTGTGACTTTACTGTAAAGTCTGAGCAAATACTTTTATGATTTCCCTTTAGTTTAAGACTGAGTATAATATTTTATTAAATGCCAGTCTGCAATTAAAGGTATTTGTTTTATATGTGCTGTAATACATAAAACATGACACACTATATTGAATTCCCCAAGATAAAATAAATTTACTAAAAATCCTCTCTCAAAAGACATCAGATGAAGACAAATTCATTTTCTGCTATTCTGAATTTTGATCAAATAGGTGTGGAGCTTTGGAGTTTAAATCAAATCTAGGAATAAAATGTATAAGCTATTTATAAACATTGCAACAGGCATTGCTGACAGAAATTGTGTTTACTTTTATTTCCAGTATCCTTCAGTGAACAGATTGCCTAGAGTGAACTGTAAATAAATCCATTATTTCAAACAGAGAAGATGTTTTTCATGTATCAGCGTAAATGATATTACAGTAGAACATGCAAAATAATAAAAGCTTGTTCTGTGAAGGTTTACTTAAAAGATTTTTAGACAATGCAATTATTATTAGACAAGTAGATTGTATGTTATAAACAAATCCGTACTGTACATATTATAGATGTTGTCAAAGCTTTACAGATATAAGTCATGTTTTATATAGTGAAGGGACTGTGTATTTAAAATAAATATGATTTTAAAGATTTTAAATGATATTGTTACAATTATAATGGCATGTTTAGTGGTTGTATCACATTTTATCCTAAAGTTACGTTATAGAATGTACAGTACACTCACGAGCGTTTGCTGTGACTCAAGACTGAACAAATCATTATTCAAAACAGTTACATGCTCTGTTGTGTTTAAATGAAGAACGTAAGGATACATGGCATTAGAAAAAAAAAAATGTGTGTGTATATAGGGTATATCTAGCGTGGGATATATACAAATAAGTGGAAAAACATGCTTACCAGGGATAGTTTTGAATATGTGTTTTATGCAACTTTAAAATGTTTGAAATAATTTCAGATTCCTATTGTTTTGATTTGGACCCCGATTTCCCCGAGTAGGAATGTAGTCATGAAATGCCTCTTACCGATCTGCCTGCATCTATTTAAACAACAGCAAATTGACAGGCTGAACCCAAGGTTCTGTCTAAAAAGACGGTTGCAAAGAGTGCATAAACAGGAGTAGAAAATAATTTGTTTCGAAGCAGAGTCTGCTGACAATGAAGGTAAAGATCCGCCAGGTAAAATAATCCCAAACTGATTTAATATAAAAAGTGTACTAGTTTGATCGCTATTTATATTAAATATATCTGTATAAACAGAATATTGAATGATTGTGTGTGGTAAACGTTTATTTGCCTGAGGTCGAACACTATTCAAAGACAAATACAAAACCACATAGGCATGTGCTGGGTAGCAGTACCCAGTAATTCCCAGAGGATGCATTCTAATACCTCATATTCTAACACGACAAGAACGTTTTGTACTATAGAAGGTGTATTTTTTTTAACTGAAAAACCTTTTATTTTTTTATATAAGCAGCACTGTTGTTGTCAATTTTTCAAGAGCCTTATAAATGTGTCATTTTAAACAAGGTCAGTCTTTCTTAATATGGGGCTTTAGAATTGAAGCTTCCTAATTGGACTAAAACAGCAGGCTATATTGGTCACAAGGTGTTGTTTTACTTCTTGTTGCAGAAGAGATTGTGAGCCATAGTTTGATAGGAAATCCAGATGACTGCTTTTACACAGAAGAAAAAGAGGTATTGCAGATTTTTTTCACGAGTGAGATCTGTATGCCGCTAAGAATTTAAATAACAGCAAGTATCTTTGTCCTTGATATTGTTTATTTAATGTTCTCTTTTATTAATGAACATTTGATTGAATGCAGCCTTTCTGACACAGTGCTCACCATGGTACACTTTAACATTTCCATTTTACTTCATGTTTACACACCATATCTGATATGACTAAACCTTGGATTATGCCTTTCCTGATTTCTGAACAAAACCTCCATTTCTAGTTTAAGCTGTTTTTAATTTGTGTTTAAACTGAGCAGTCTTATAAATTGCTATTACCTGGTAATACATGCATTTGACTCAAATCTTGTGCCAGCCTTTTACAGTGCATATAGATATGAATTCAGTTGTTGCATTTCTTCCCTGTAAATCCACATATAAATGCTCTTTTACCTGCAAAGCATGAGCACCAGAAGCTAGCAATTAACACAGAACTGCAGTTCACCAGAAAAAGGGATTACTGTAAAGTTAGCATACATTAGCATGTCAACAAGTAATTTATGCACTCACAAGGTTGAGAGGGAGACAGTAACGCAGTTATAAACACACAGGTAGACACCAAAACAGAGTGTGGCGTTCCTGTCAAGCGGATACAGCTTGGGTCACTGAGTCATCCTTGTTTACTTTCACTTGCTTTCTCATTTCTGTGTCTCAGAGAATGCATGTGTCACGGTGGCATTTTTATCACTGGGTAATTTTTTAACCCTAATGCCTCGGCGGAATGAAATTGATGCAGTTGGTGTACAGACTTCTTGCATTCTCAAACCTGAAATTTGAATTGATACCAATTGAGATAAATATACTGTAGTAGTTAAGACGTGGAATTAGGTACGAAAGGGGCTTCTGCTTCTTTTCAGGGATTATTACTGTTTATTTTTCTAGCTTTTTGTGATTAGTGATTCTCAGAGTTTTTATTTTCTATGCCCTTTGAAGAGCGAGGGTTTGAGAAGTGCTCAAATGAAATAACAGCACAGATGGGAATCACAGTGCACGCTGTACCTCTGTTGTAACAAAACGGCTCCTTGAATGGGAAAAAGTGGATGCAAAATAAGCAGTAGTCTCCGGTGTGCTTTCAGTGTTTAATTTGATTTGTTTCAAGGGGATTTTATCCGTGTTTAAAACTTAACATCACAGGATCTGTATGCATGAATGATCTGTCACAAACTTCAAGTGCAGAATATACAAGCTTTGGTTAGTCTTTCTGGGTATTTGATTGCTTATCATGCCCTTCTTGTGCGGCCGCATAAAATGTGCTCATTTTCAGTTCTGAAGTGCTCTTAATGACATAAACACTGCATGCTGTCAAATCACTGTTTTTTTTTCCTTTCTAATTTGCATATTCATAAGTGACCTGCATTTCTATGATCTTCACAATGTTTTGTCTAGTTATTACTGGGAGGTACAGTATAGCGGGCTTCTTGTCATGCATAACTCAGGGATTTCAATATAACCTCACACTACATGCCTGTGTAGTAGATTTTGACAGTTCGTGAAAAACTGGGGTTCATACATTATTTTTTGTGGTGTCACAGCTGGAAAGAAAAACTAAGCTGTTCTGGGTACAGAACATTTCTGTCATATGGAACTGAACTCATGCATCCCAGACATGAGAAAGTATATTGTAGTAGTTACACAATAAGGATGTTCGATAAAATACAGTTCTTTTTTTTTTTTTAAACTACCTGTCAGCATTATTGTATTGTATCGTTAAATAGGGTGATAGAGGACAAGTTGTGCTCTGAATTTGGGTTCCACCATAAAAGGCAAACAAAGTGTTGGGACTGAAGTGCTGAGGTGGACGGTTAAAGCAACTAAAATACATTATTCCTTACAGTGCTGTACTGTGCAGCAGAATCTGCAAAAACTAATGTGTGGATTGGCTTGCTAGATAATCCGATCATTATGAGTAATACAGAAGATGTTATAAATTATATATTTCATTTGAAAAACAACAAGCATATATGTTTTTGCTTTTAGTTTAAGTTGACTTTATTTGCTCAGTTTTGAAGGTATTGCTATTAAAATCCTGCTAATCCTTTGTGCGATTTGTTTTATACCAGTCCTTGACACACACACGCATTATAGAGTAGGACACTTTTTTATATTAGTTCCTATATTTCTCTTTTTTATATTACTTCCTATACTTCTCTTTTTTATATTAGTTCTTATACTTCCGTCTTCATTTTCATTAAGTGTGATTCATACCCTGAGATGTGAGATGTGTCTGTTAGCATAGCCGTAATTTACACAGGGAATGTGGGGGACATGTTACGCTCACTTTTTCAATGACGGGCAAATGTCCCCCTACATTGCAGCAGTACTGTTAATGGTTTATAAATATAGAATATATACTTAATAACTGTTATATAGTGTTTAATAAAGCATTGTAGATTGTTTATATCATGCAATAGCCATAGACAGAATTATGTTTAAACATCCCAAAGTACAATAGGTGGCTAAAAACTGTCCTCTTTATAAAAATGCAATTTTGTCTATTGCTATTGCATGGTTATAAACCATCTATGATGCTTTATTAACACTCTATAACAGTTAAGCATCTATATATTTATAAATAATTTATGAAACATTAATAAGCAGTACCTTAATATAAAGTGATACCCTTTTATTTTCGAAATAATGTATTCGGATAATGACTTCAGTCCAGCAGTCTCCACTAGGACCCAGGGGAAACGGTGATCAACTGAGGCAGTGTTGGTGTGCAATGCATGATGGGTGACCTCAAGCAGAGAGGATAAAACTGAGCCCAGTGTTGTGTTATTTTCAGGTACGTGGATAAAAAGTGGTGTGCAGCGAACTGAGCTTGCTTGTGCATGCCTAAACAACTTCCGCTTATAAAGCAGGGAAGTACCCGTTCAAATCTGGTACGTTTGCTGTTTTTGGTCTTTTCATCTTTTTAAATTTAATTTATCATATTTTTTCACCAAAGAAAATAGTATGCGAATATTTATCATATGCAATACATTGGGTCTTGTACATGTTTTTTACTTCTGCAACTTTGCGGTGGACTTCTCATTTTGTCTTGTTCGTCGTGAATTGTTTTTTCTTTTTAGAGAAATTGATTTGGTAAATGTACCTCTGTTTGACAATAGGAAAACATACCACATCGCAATTGCTTGCACCTGTACCAAAATCTCAGTGTACCACTTTCTAACATTAGACGGGTCAAATTTTGGTACGCGTACCACATTGTGATGACGTACCACTTTCTAACCTTACACCGGTAGTAAAGAACTGTTTCTACAAGTTATTTGTTCTTTTCATTGTGAAATTTCTTAATCATGATACCATTTCCAATGTCTCTGGTCTCAATACTATACAAATATTTTCTATTTGAGCATTGGGATCTTGTTGTCATTGAGTGGCTGTGAATACCTCCTCCTGCCCTCCGATGAGGGAGTTCACGAACGCAAAGGCACCAATCTGAATTAAATTAACATTTATTTTATTACTATATGTCCCAGCTATAGAAACTGTCCCCCTGACCTTTGAAACCAAAGCTACACCACTGTCTGTCAGTGAGTTTCCATGTTGTGGTGAACATATTTAAAGCACAGGAATGTGTAAAGGGTCAATTCAAATTATTTAAACTGTGGCAAATATTAAAAAGTGGTTGTAGTTACCAAATGAATTCCACAAATCTTACCTCTTCAACAGCTTCACCGTCTCAAACCAGCATAATCTGTATTGGAAAACAGCATAACCAGTTTTAAACTAATTCTGGGCATTGCTGGAATTTCTAACAGGTTTGTAAGATTAGTCAGTATCATCCCTAACTTTAAATCAAATCTAAACCCCCATAGCAAAAAGAACCCGCTTCTATGGTGCCATAGGTATTTCATAAACACATACTTTTAGTGTTTTTGTATTTTTATGTTGTGTTTGCTTCTTGCTGTCTGCCCTGTAGAATGTTGGTGTAACAAAAGGTATTCCAATATCAAACTGTTTCATCTCTGTAGGTCCCTTATCAGTATTCATGCATGTGGTAAAGTCATAACTAGAGCAATATTTTATATATAGGGTCTCTCAGTATGGAATGCATTCATTGTACTCTAATTATGAGGATATGTTTTTATGATAACACCTCAAGCTACCACAGCTTGGGTTCCGCTAGTACACTACATTAAAAACAAATTGCAATAACCTTCATTATATTATAAAAAAAAAAAAGCAGATTGCTTTTTTTTTTTTTTTAAAGGCTTCCTTACCTAGTCTTACTGAATGAAATGTTTTTAAACTTCAGTAGAAAGAGGGCGATTCACTTGGAAGTCATAAAGCCTGCACAAATGTTTATCTGAGTTTATGGTTGAGTAATTTAAGTGGATGAATTTTGTATGCCATTGCAAGATCTACTCATCACGTGAGGAAAGATTTTTGGCAAGGATTATGAATTTATTCCACACAGTAAACTCTATTGTAACAGTTCCACCTTTGCTGGGCTGTAATTTTAAACTTTGAACCTTAAGATATTGAGACAATTGCAGCCAGAATGCGGAGCACACACATGGTTCAGTTCCCTGATCCAAAGCAGAGAATGCAATGATTGAGTAGTTTTGCTACAATACAATACACAAAAAAAAAAAAACCCTTTTTGTTCCTGCAACATATATGCTTGTGGCTCCCTGGAGAACATAACCAACACATCAAGTTCAAGGTAGTGTATTATTTGTGTATGTTAATACTGAAGGAAATGGCCTTATTCAGAAACATGCAAAGTTATATAAAGTAAAGTTTTGCAGTTAAACTATGACTAATGAAGAGCAGAAAGAGCTTAAAAGGCTGGAAAATAAACCTGAAAGCATTTTTCACCCTGTAAATTGCTGCTCATTGTAAGCCTGCACACCATGCAAGCCTTGGTACTGTTTGAAACAGGTTGTGTTTGGTAAACATTTTTATTACAGATAAGGTTTACCTTTGTTGGTGAAGTGAGAAAATAGTATATGCAGTGTGCTCTATTATCCACCTCTGTAGATCTTCCTCGGGGACTATAAGGTAGCTGGTTTGTTACAAGCAATTCCCTTTAATTGTAAAAGGCAATTGTCATAAAATTATGCATGATTTTCTGTACAGCTGTCTTTAAAAAGCTGGCAGAAAGCCTCATCCACGAGAGGCTCATTGCTTTTGAAACACTTAATTTTGTCTTTGCATATTTTGTAGGACATATGGGAATTATTTAAACTAATGGTGAAGGTACAGGAAAATAAGTGTCATATTTCAAAAGGTAACAGAGTTTTTTTTAAGCTGTAAATTTAGAATTTTATTACCTTAATACTGTATATTGTAACTAATACATTCAGTCCTGCCACAGAGTTTGTTTTGCATTGAGTGGATGTTGTAAATAATGTTTGATATTATTTGAAGGTTCGTTAAAGTTGGCAGGGATGGGAGTAAAAACCCATCCCTGAAAAACAAAGAAAAACAAAAACAAAACACAGGTGTGGAATGTGACCGGGCTCTAATTGATTAATTGATAAGCAATTAGTCTGATCAGATGTATAAATGCGGAGCTTGGAGCCAGCGTCTTTGTTCTCCAGATAGGATGAGTAGGTTTTGTTAAGAGAGATGCCTGTGACTAAGATGGAAACTGGTAAAGTAAAATATTTAGTTTAGCATATTCTGCAAGCTGTAAGTTTAGTTTAGAGAGGATAGCGTTCCCTGAGCAGGACCTCCCTTTTTTTATAGGGTGTAGCCCATGGCAAAACTAGGCCGCATTTTGTTTTAGTAGTTTTGTAGTTTTATTTTGCTTGTTTTGTTTAACATCCCTGAGTCTTACCACTGCTGGTAGCTTGGAGGTGGCGCATGGTATTGTAATAGATTTGTTGTGTTTGTAAATGAATAACATTTGGGCACCTGGGCGATGTTTTCAACCAGTCTCTCTGTGTCTGCCTCACTCTCTCAGGTTCGAATTAAAAATAGAATGAGTAGCAGACCTGTAATATCATGCGAATCATGCCCTTCCCAAACCCACCAAAACACAGAAAAACAGGTTCCCATAACCCCCGTTAATTAGCCCAATAGAACTCTTCCAAACCCCCATTGACATAAACGAGGTGCAGTGCACTGCCAGCCACCTGTCATTTCACACAACACTCCCAGTGCATCACAATACTGTAGGCCTATCAGCAGTGCAGACTGCATACTGTACTGTATGTATGCATATATAATCAGGGGGAAAAAAAGCTCTTATCACCCCAGGCCATGTAGGCTTGCTATGCCTCTGAACTGAAGCTTTATATGAAAGCACATCTGTGATTAGTAATTTCATCCAACTCCCATTAAAAAAACTATTGTGCCTGGAGCTGTCAATAAAGCTTCAATAAATCACAATTATTTGCATGGTCTTAATTTCATAACAAGCGACATCACCTATTGGATACATTTATAATAAATCTGTGCTTCCTTTTTTTAATTTAAATTATTTCTAGATTAATCAAAATGATTTCTGGTTTGTTTAATCATGTTAATGTTCAGACTGCAGCCAAGTGACAATAAAATAAATATCAGTGTCAGGAAAAAGTGCACACAATGAAACTCAGACCCATATAAATGATCACTTTACCCAGTTGTAAGTGTCATTATATGGATATTGATGCCAAGCAATCTACAGTACTACCATCATTTTTTTTTTAATATCAGGGTACACTGTACAATTGAACCATTACAGCCCTTTTCTCCACCTCTCTTTTCTAATGCTGCAGATACACTGCATGTTATTATCTTTTCTTGAATGGCTCACTGGCTCCTTATGCATACTCTGTTCAACCTTTTCAAGCAACCCATGACAATCTTTTTTACTATATTCATTCTAACCATATTATTATCAATTCAACAATTTGAATAGATCACTGTGCTCAATAAACAGCCGCTCAGCCTCGCTATGAATCTTGATTAGCTGTACTTTTCTCTGTTGATGCAAAAACAAATTCCCACACAATTAATATAACATGGTAATGATACCCAATATTTACATTCAACTAAAGGACCCAATTTGATAATAAATTGTATTTAAAAAGGAGATGGATAAATTATTTATCAAAAGTTTGGACTAAAACTCTTTATCAATGTCTGCATATGGTGTGTTATTTTTATTTATTTTATTTTTTTACAGATTCTCATTTGTTTGCAGTTTATGTTTAATAATAATCAATATAACTAATGTTAATCTGATTACTTATTTGCCTTAGTTTTTCTCTAAATGTTGTACAGCCTAAATAAATCCTAATTAGTGCTCACAATGCAGTTCCACTAATCTTTAACAGGGGTGCCCTCATATAGCACCAGCAACATTCAATTCTGGCGTCAGTAGACCCATTTAATTCCTTTTTTTTTCTTAGCAACATAGATGATAGTTTATCATTGAGTCGGTACTACTCACATGACCCACCCACACTCATCCACATGCACAGGAGAGAAGATTTGTGTCCTGTTAACTGCAGAAACTGGTCACAAACATGTCTTTGCAGTGCACTTACCCAATTATAAGACTAAAAACGAATTGAAGAGTGGGGGAGCTTGATTGGGGCTGGGGTTTGATCATTTAGCACCAGTAGGCTTCCTGGTGCTACACCTTTATAACTGTTTAGCACATTTTTTCAAAATGCTTTGCACTCCTGTTTAAGATATACAGGGGTAGATGTAAGGGTACGCGTAAAGTGATTTGCGGCTGCAAAACCCCCATAATGCGAATTGTGTTCGCCTGCCGTTCTGCACCCGCTATCAGATTTGCACTTTGCCATCATTAATCCATTAAAATGATAATGAAATGCATTCAAATGAAGAAAGGAGCATGGAATTGGGCGGGATCACTAAGTGGGTGCAAACATTATAATGTGATGTAAGGATTTTGCCTTGCACTTAGGCAATTGCTGACCCTCCAAAAACTTTACACCTCTTCTTACAAGGTGCAAACCATTGTAGACATGAGTAACAAAGAGCTGTATAAAAGCACACACCTGCAGAGACCTGTCATTGGCTTCAGGGTGGCTGCTTTGGTACACTTCCTGATGCGGCGACACTTGGCTTTTGTTAAGGAGAGGCAGGAACACGTTCGGAGGAGAAGGGCAAGACGAAGAAGACCCTTCAGTCCCAGGGTCACTTTGTTTGGGGTGCCAGGGGATGCGGTGCTAAAGCATTAGCGTCTCAATCCGCAGGTCAGCCTAAACCCAATAGCGGAACTGAGGGATGAGCTTGACCCCAGCGTCAATCTAGGGTCCGCTATCCCTGCACATCCGCTATCCCAAAATTGTGTTCACTGCACTATTTAGCCTCTGGTTCCTTTCAGACCACAGTTGGAATGTCTGGAGGGATAGCCCAATCCACCTTTTCTAGAGTGGTTGGCACATTTCTGGATGTCATACTGAAAAGAGCAAGCCAATACATACAATTTCCTAAGGATACTAGTATAACTGATGTTGGCTGAGGCTTTGCCAAACAACTCCAGTTTCATGCTGAGTGACCTCAGCCGTAAGGACTCCTGCTCAGAAAAAAATATTTTCTTTTCTGTGTGCCAAGAGGACTTTGCTGCCCTTCCTGTGACATATTTTTTTTTTTTTTTTTTTGTATTTTCGTGCTCCACAACATACAGCAACTACTGCTCTCTGTACTTCTAACTCCGTCACCTCTGGACTGCAAGTGCGGCTGCTAAATAGACCGATGCGCTCATTGAGGCCCTCATTATCATAATTGGATCATTATCTGGGCGTGTTGAGTAATTTGCATTGCTCTTAAGCTTACATAGGGCACAGTGCAAAATAATTGCAATTTCAATTTTGCATCTGCAATTATTTGCACAGCGTCTACACTTACATCTACCCATCAGTACTGTAAATCAATGACCATCTCTTGGGCACTCCGTTTATATAATTACGTGCAGCTACGTTGTACTCAAGCCGTAGTATAGCAGATTTATAGCTTTTTAGTTTCTTGTAAGTTTTATATTAAAAGTTGTGATTGAGTGCTTGAAGTGATGGGTGTGTGGCTGATTATTATAACCCAGAGCTTTCACATTGTGTATTGCTTTCATCTAGCTGAAGTATTGGATCTATTTTACAGCTTGTTGCTGTTTTTGGGAACATGACCTTTTGATAAGATTTATTTTTATTTCTTAAACTTAAAACCATCTTCTTGGCTGCTATACTGTTTTTAAGTCTGTCCCAGTTCTGGATAATTGGAATAATGTGTAATGAGTTTATTATCCCCCGCTGGAAATTAAATCCACTGTGAAGGAGGTATAGTGCAGCCCATCGGCCATCCGTACGGAGTTATGCATGTCACTCTTCAAACTTCCATATATCTGGAGAACCTGTAATCCAATTGTCATGAAACTTGATATTAACATTACTTATTGAAAATATCAGATTCTAGGGATATATGAGGGTGTCTGACTGTCCGTACATCTGTTCATAAGTATGTCATACTTTACTATCTGGAGAATAGCTTTTAAAATTGTGGTTAAAACACGTCATTGCTGTTCTGTACATACAGTTGATATATGTTGTGGTCTTCAACTTTATCATACTGACAGCTTTAATTTTGAATTTACAGCAAGTAATGTATGCTCCTGACACTTGTTCATTTATTTATTCATTTTAATAACCCAATTCAACTTAAGTAACAGTTTTATTTGACATTATAGTATGTGCATTTTGTACAAAAAACATTTACAGTGAGGTGATTTACAGACCTATTGTTCAAATTAACTAAACTTCAAAGCACATTGTTAAACATTTTTTAATTCTTAAATGAACTGAAATGTATAATTGATACCATAATACAGTAAAAAAAAATAAAACTCTCAGAAGTAAACATGAACTTGGTACCCAATCCAATCAATATGCAAGGCACCCACATTCTGACAAATAAAACACAAACGTATTACAATGCAATTAAAGCTTAAAGAATGTGCTGTAAATATTGTAGGACACCTCTGTGGTAATGGGGAGTGTAAGTGCATGCAATTACACTTATAAATCTGCCGTGAATCTCAAAGGGCTCTGCTTCTGAATACATAAGAAATTGGAATTTGAACCCTCCTTGCTGTTTTCCAGCAGGAATAAAGCTAAAAACAAAAACCCTAACACTGCCGAACACAACAGTAAAACCCTTTGCTACGTGACCTTTATTACTTTGTCAGAGATCATCAGCTTAGTCAATTTAAAATGTTCTTTGTGAGGTTCAGTGTGATTATTGAAATTCCATTGAGATTCCCCCACAGTGTTTGATTTTAAAAGAAAGGCTTACCCAGTCTCACACAGGAAACTGACGTTAGCTAAGGGACTAACCTGCCACTTGTATCCTTTCCATATTATTATTATTATTTTTTTTTTTAATTCATAACTGGAATCTTGCTTCTACTGTTAAGCAAAAACAATCCCAGCAGGATTATTAACACTGCTGTTCAGTAATGCATGCCTCGGCAGTCTAGCATTTTACCCATTCGCTGGTTTTCTATTGCATTGGCTGAAATGTTTTCGGAAATAATGGCCCAGATTCTGCCAGTAAAATGCTTTATATCTTTGGATTATTTCTCCGTAGTGATATATAATGCAAAATGATAGTAAGGAAGAACTAGGGATGTGGCTACCTCAGATTCAATCCGCATGCTAGGGTGATGTTGAGTAGCTCATTTAAAAATGTTGTCTGAGGCAGGCTGAAACATCTTTAATGGTGACTTTAGGAAAATGTAACCCCATTTTAATAATATGATATGCTTAACCCCATTGACCATTTACAAACAAAAAATAAAAACACAATAAGCTGCCCTGCAAAACTTCAGAAAAACCTATATATGCATTATAAAATAGATACCTAGATATGAAACCTGGCACAATTGCACTTGAATACATAGTTATCATCTTCATTCAGTGGTATTCAAATCTGCAAACTTAAATTTTACTCGCACAGCATGTAATGGATCTCCTCCTAGTGGCTGAGTTAATAATACTGACATCAGCATAGGACCCATACCTCTCGACTATAGAGCTTGCTCTTTAGTTGAATGGTAAGATGGACGTCTTTCAGCTGTATGGTTTGCAGTCCGTGTCCAGCCCTTTCCTCTCTGTTCAATTCGGTGGGCTGAGATGCCAATTCATTAGAAGAGACGACAGTATTGTATTGCATTTGTGTTTGCTGTATATTCACTTATTGATAATCACATGTCCAGGATTGTTGACAAGGCCATTCGCTCCATTGCCAGTGTACTATTAACTACAGACACTATCTGACTGCTTCTTTAAATGCCCCCCTTTTTAATGTGCAGTTTGTGCACAGTGAATTATTTATGTATGTTCTTTGTTCCAGATTTCAGACGACTCTTTAGATTCCCCGGAACAGGGACCATTACAAGGAATGGAGCCATACCTGGTGAGGAGGCTGTCTTGTCGGAATTTGCAGTTGCCACCACTGGCCTTCAGACAAGCAGAGCAGTATGACTGGGATAGAAAGCCTGAATCAGAGTGCATACAGAGGCCGACCTCCCTTCCCCTCAGAACTCCTTTGATTGCTATAACATCTGCAGACACCAGCAGGTAAAAAAGGCCGGGTTTTTTTTTTCAATTATGAGGAAGTTTGTTATCATATAGTATCTACTGCATAGCTATGGAACCAATGGAAACAAATATTTAACCTTTAAAACTGGTTGAAGTAATATGCAAGTGCAGGATCAATGAAGTTTGGACTTTGTGAAAATAACAGTTTAAACAGTTTAGTACCATGGTCCCATGGACACATTTGTGTGTGTGACCAGAGTGTTACCATGAATACTGCAATACTGATGTATTGGGAAGGGAACTAAAGTCATTACAATTTACTTGGAGCTCTTAATCTCTGCTTTTATAAATCTTATTTTGTTTTACATTTTGGGATAAGTAATTAGTTAAATGCCACAAGAGAAAAATGATCATGCTTTCAACCTTATGAGAAATATACAAATGTGCCCATGGCCAAAATACATCTTGAATCCCAGTGATTGAGACAGTCTGTTTTTTATTGCGTTGTGTTGTTGTTGAGGAACACAGTGGATTCAAGCCAAAGCTAACTCACATTCCAGTGAAGTATAAGGTAACTTGACACTTCTCTTTGAATGTTGCCACAGGCAAGTTTTGAGTGGGATCAAATTGTATGAAGGCAGACCATTGTTAGATGTAGTTTAAAAATGCAGTATGGAAGGATTCGACTGTGTGGCCCAAGATCTCTCCCTTTGATCTGTCTGGAGCCACCCTCAATTGAGGCAATCTCTGATATCAGAGGTCAACCAATGCCGGATGATGGAGGACCACAGACTCCCAGAAGGTACAGTTGCAAAGGGGGCGAGGAGAAAGACTATTGAGAACATTTAATGTAAGGTGGCCTTGGTCTTTACAGTATTGGTTAGCCGATAGGATTAGAGTAGCGCGCAATTATGTTTTGTTCATAACTTTATTTTATTTATTTATTTATTTATTTATTAACCTTTATCCAGGTGAGTCAGTTGAGAACAAATTCTCATTTACAATAATGACCTGGCCAAGAGGTTCGCACTGCAGCAGTAAAATCACACAATTAGCAAGCACAAATATCAGACAGCAAAGATTTTAACCTACAGCTAAAGTCTTCCACGGAAAGAAAGCTATGCAATTTTAGCTTAAGTTGCAACGCATTCAAGTCGCTGGCTGCAGCGAACCGAAATGAGGTGCGACCAAAAGCTGTAGCAACCCTAGACGGCAGCAATTTAATCAATTCACTGGAATGTAAATTATAAAATGAGAGAGATTTGTAGTAATTTCTGCAAATAAATAGGAGTTTTACCAAGCAAAGTTCTGTAACTTAAATACCAGAGAGTCAGACGTCTCGTGTATAAAGAAGGCCAGTTAACCAGGGAGTAAAGATCACAGTGGTGAGTGTGATGAGGAGCACCAGTCACAAATCTTACAGTGGAATGATAGAGGACAGCAAGCCTCCCAAGAGACCTTTTAGAAGCCATTTGGTAAATTACGTTGCCATAATCAAAAATGGGAAGGATGGACATTTGAACTAGGGTGTACTTGGTAGAATGAGTAAAACAAGACTTGTTACGATATAGAAACCCAAGTCTAGATTTGACTTTAGCTGCATAGTATCAATATGTGTATTAAAAGTTAATGCACTGTCCAACCAAATACCCAAGTATTTGGAAGCTGAGATTTGCTCCAATTCAATCTTATTGACAGTTAAAATCTTGTGGTCACCGTTACAGATTCTACTGCCATTTTTTCTATTAAACATCATAAATTTAGTTTCATCAGTGTCCGGCAGAAGACGCAGATCAGAAAAAGCCTGCTGAACACGGTCAAAACCAAGTTGCAGATCACACACAACTAGTGTCCTCAAGTTCAAGTCATTAAACATATGTATTTCACATCAAAATATAGAAATGTTGGCTTTGGGAATGTGTCAGTTTAATGTGGTTCGGTCTAATAGTCTTTAAGGAGGCCATAGTTCACAACTTACATGGAACTCTGTACTTTTAGCATATAACCTCAGGGATAAGGCTTCTAAGATCTGTATGCTCTGTCGATTCCTTCATTCATAAATAATGCAATGTTTTCAAAGATTTTTCAGTTCAAAGATTTGGCAGATGTGCTTTTTAGGAATGCATACAAATATAAATGTATGTTCCTGGGGGGGGGGAAACCCATGCAGACACCAAAAGTTTTCAGGCTGTGGGAAAGAATGTGGCATTGTGACAGTGATGGCTAGTGGATGAAGTCAGACCCGGAACAGAAACCACAAACAGGCAGTACTGGGGTAATGAATGTGCGTCTACAAAATAAACAAACAGTTTAAACTAAACAAAAGACTTTTCCAAATCAAAAAGGTATGGGCCAAAACAAACAAAACACAAAATAAAACGAACACTAAATCCAAAAAGTATTGTGCTGGTTTTAAAGCCAGCATGAGTAGCAATTGTTATTTCTCTTTACCTCCTCTCACACATTCTTTACTCCTACACTTTTTTTTACAAAATGTATAAAATATATTATGCAGCCAATTATTTCGAATCCCATGGCTTACCGTAAATGAAAATATAAAAAGCCTTTTGTGAATAGTCTTGCATCTGGTTGAACAATGAACCATTTATTTCTTGGCTGTAGGCAAAAAAAAAAAAATATAGCAGTAATTTGCCAAAGATAGGGTGAAAAAGAAAATAGTTTGTTTATTTTTTGCTTTTGATAGGAAACCTTTATGGATAAGGCGGTGGATAATCGGTTTCTTGGTTTTATTTTTTTTTAAATGAATGCTCTTTTCTATTTAAGTACAGATGAATTGTATATTACAATGGAATATTTTTCTGCAAACCATAATTTAAACTGACAGTACTTTTAAAATCAATTTTCTTACCTCGTATTACCACTGCCTCCCTATGCTTCTGTGTTATACTTCTATGTGGAATAGAAAGATATCTAAGATTGGTGCTTCAGCACTTCATGTGTTGTATTCTGACTCAATCCAATTGCCCAGTTGCAATCAGACCATATGATGTACCACAGCAGTTATCTGTACAGTTGGATTTGAAATATTAGCAAAAACAAGTTTAGACATAAATAGATTTTTAAGCATTAGTTACCACAACTTCTTTACATAATGTTTGGTAACACTGAACATTAGGAGTCTAATTACTGTGTACAGAGCTCCCTCACTAGAACACAGGTCTCACATAATTACAGTGCTATTATACATAGTTATAATGTAGTTACTGTGTACATCTTTTTGCATGATATAACCCTAATCCGAACCTGAACTCTAACTCCACTAACCCTAACCCTTTTTGGATACATACTTACATATATCATGCAAAACGATTTTACACATTAAGTACATTGGAACTGAGCATAGTATAATTGTAATTATGTGTAAATACACATGCATTTACCACGTAACTACTAGGTAAATACACAGTAATTAGAGACACAATGTAAAGGATTATCTGATATTCATGTATCCCTGTCAACATGCACCCATCTATTACCATGTTAAAAAATGTCTGATGTTTCTTTATCCTAGTAATTGCCATTAAATTGGCTTTAGCTGCCGACTAGTTTTCTGTTAAGTCTCAATGCCTTTTGAGGCCAAACCCCCACCCCCCCAAATGCAAGATACTACTGATTATGCATATTAGTCATCTCTGTTGTATTTAACAAAAATCAACAATTACTTTTTGAAATAGATGTGGTTTGGAATCCATCCACTAATCCAGAATGAAACCTGAGGTTAACAGTGTTCTAAACTACTAAGAGCAGACACTTACTCTTTCTGGTCTTGCAGAGGGGAGCTGCAGGTCATTAATGCAGCTAAACTGACATGACTTAGACATTGGTCCTAGATACTTCAATCAAATTATTTGTACATAGCGCCTTTCACAGCCAGCCATCTCAAAGCACTTCACAATAAAAAGCAAAAAAAAAAAAAAAACCTCAGCCGATCCCCATAACAGCAGACAACACCAATAACACTGCTTTTCTTCTCTGCCTGTAGCAAAGACAAACCAATACGTTTTTATAACCCCTGTACAAGCATGGATTCTTTTTTTGTATTAGCTTAACACAAATGTATTTTTATTGTGGTTGCATGGAATTGTATAACAGTTTCTCTGACTAAAAGTGAAACCATAGTACAAGGACAAAGGCTATTGTCTCCTGTAAAACACACTGCAAAATGCATCGTGTTAAGGTAAACATTGTTTATTATACTTTTAAAATCTATGCATGCCAAATTTCAACAGAACAGTGTATTTATTGTTAGGTTTTATTTTTTTAACGCAATTTAGTGTTTGAGGCAGCTCATCAATTTAAACAAAGAAAGTTAAAGTCAAATGTATCCTCTTAGTTAAAGAACATTTTTCTGGAGTCCTCCTGAGCCATCCTTAACATTTCTCAACTCCTGTTGTGAATGCACTGATGGAAATGTGGTTTGGTTATCTGAGCTTAATCAGTATGACTTTCCATCTAGGGGGTCTTTGACAAGATGGCATTATAAAAATATCAGACCCATTTCTTATATAATGCAGTGTTTCTACAATTCCAGTCATCATTAATGAGATATATGCAAAATTAAAATGAAAAGTAACAAAACAGCCGTACACTCAAGCTCAAGAAGCTTAATTCCAGTAGGACAAATCGGTTTTCTAGATATATCCCCTGGTGGAGAATAAGAGGTAAGAAAATGGAATATGTTTCCTTGGAGATTACAATGACCTTCCTCTTGCTTTCTGTTAGTTTCCTTTGGCAAATGCTTCCCTTTGGTTTTTATCTGTACTAAATTAAGTAGATTAGATGCCCTGAATACAAAACAAACCAGCCAACAACAAAAAATAAATACCAGACACATTTCTTCTGCATTGCTGAGAGTGATTGCATTAGGCAGGAAGGAGTTTCTGTCCGGCACTGCTCTGCTGAGTGGGAATGACTAAATGTACCAATAAAAAAAGAAAGGAAAGCACTCAATGTCAAGTTTAATTGATATATTCAGCAGTTTTTCCATTCTTCAGCACAGAATATTCTTTAATCCTGGTCCAAATGTTTTAGTTAGAAAAAGGAGAGAGAGGAATCATCACCGTAGGCTTACTAATTGTCTTCAGTTCAAACATCTGAAACAACAGGCTAGACAAGGTACATTGATTTAGTTATTTATAATGATCACACTTCCTAACTAAGGAGGACAAACATGCTTAACATTTGTTAAGCACAAACACATTGTGCCTCTGGATTTTATTAAATGTGGGATTTGATTAAATTATAGGTAAAAAGTACTGCAAAACTGTATGTTCCACATTATTTCCCTGTCTTAAATCCTATTCAATCCAACAAGATTTTTTTTTTCAGGTTTTGCAGTAAAATGTAATTAACTGTTCTGTTTTAGTACAGAATTGTTTCATCCTTTGTAACTAGCACCAGGTTAAACAGCCAGTACAAAGCCCTCAACACTGCAGGAAATGCACTTCCCACAAGACTTCCATCCATTCCAGTTAGTGTAATGAGCAGACACTGGGATTACACAAGTAATTCCCATTAATAGGGTTTAAGTTGTTAGGTATTAATTAAAATAAAACAAAAAAACATGTTACTTACTGTGAAAGATTCCACTTGTTGAAAGTTCATTTGCCCCTTGGATGCAGACCCAGGAGATATTTTTAAGCACTTTCATGCGTTATTTTTATTAATTACAGAAATAAAATAAAAAAATCAAAACGAAAACCTAACTCAAACATGGAGTGCTAACTAAACTTTTTAAAGAAAAAAACCCTAAACTATAAAACCGGACAGCTAAGCCATTTACTGGTTGCAAACGCAAACAAAAAGGTTGATGTGCTACCTCCTTCTAAACCAAACAGGTTTCTTCTCCATGACAGCCTCTCTTCACACAGACTGGAGACTGCCCAAAACAAACATTTCTGCCCTGTTATATACCTGCCTGACAATTACAGGCAGGTGACAGCAATTTAAATAAACTAATTACACCTGTGTCTGTGCGAGCACAGCCACACCCACACACATGTATATGACAGGGACAGAAATTAACCCTATCCCTGCCAGCAACACATTTTCTTCAGGCAGGGATTTGCCCTGCCACACTTACACAGCACAAAACAAAAGCTTTCTACACAACGGTTGAGTACTGATCAATAACAGTCTGACTGTGATTTAATATAGAACCTATCAGATCAAACAAACCAACCCCATTAATATTTTATCTGATTTTATCTTGTCTTACTTTTCACGTTAAAGGAAATGACTTGGAAGACTTGAGTAACTACACACTCCTAGTGAGGATTGCTCTGTTTTTCAGGGTGTTTTGATTCTGCAATGCATATCCCTTAACCGATTGGACAAAGTCTATACCAGGAAAAGCATGGTGCCACATCCAGTTTTGTCCATCTGACTGGAAGAGAATATTTTTCAATTTTTGCAGTCCACAAGGGTTTTTTTCCAAATATCTAATCCCCATTGTTGCTTCTCAGTATACCATGATAAAGGGGAGTGTGCAGTCCCTACAGAGACAGGGGCTAGTGGGCAGCTGCTTGGTCTTGGAATCTCAGGCCTGTGCTGCTAATGTCTTATTGTCCCGTGTAAATCCTGAGTAATGGTTTAAATGCCAGGAGGTCTGTCTGCATGGACTAATGCGTACTGATGATGAGCCAAGGATGCATTCAAGATCAGTGATCACTCGAAATTGATTCTTAGGATGCCCATTGAAGGCTATGAGGTCAGTCAGTGATCTTGAATGAATAGGATGCAAATTCAGATAGTATAAAGTAGGGGGTGCAGAGGAGACAGGGCTTGTGCTCACACTCATACACAAAGCCTTCATACTTGTACATGTACTTTTACTTAGCTTGAATTGGGGGGGGGCGTTATAAAATGGGAAGTGCCATAAAATCAGATTTGTGGCCCTTCCAAAGTGCCCCGATAGTGCTTAAAAAGTATTTGACTGCGATTTGGGTAGTTATGAAGTCCTAATGTGTATTTCTATCACCAGAAGTGGTGAGCTAACACCAGAGGTGCCCTAAAAATAAGTACAACTTCCAATCTTTGTACTTGCATAATACTCATAAAGGCTGGCATGGTATGAATACTTGCTTATACTCTTGACGGATAATCTTTATGGAACACGACTCATCAATCACCGCTCCTGATTTCCTTTTCAAAGCTTTTCACGATAAATCTGTCCCGTTGTGTACTGTTCTTAAATGGTTTATTTTAACCATATTTTTCCTCAGTGAGCTGTTTCTTTGGTATCTTAAAATCACCTGCATCACTTCCAAAATAGCTCTCAATAAATTATTCTAAAAGGGGTTTTAAACTCTCTGCAATTGTTTCCTTTTCTCCAAGTGCACGACTGCGTTGTGTTTAATATAGATCCCCCTTTCAATTTCCATCATCAGAAAACCTTGGACAATAAAAAGAAGAGTGAAAGATACTGCAGCACTATTTCTTTGTTAGAAGAACATCACTTTAAAATATTAGAAATGTAAAACAGGTGTTTGAATTAATAAGAATATTACTAATAGATTTGTAATGGTATATTAACATTACATGTTAGTACCATTCTAGAATACAGACATTACTCCTCACCAGTTACATCAAAAGTCACTTCCAACACTTGAATCCAATACTGAGATTTTAAAACCCATGTGTTCTGTCAGCTACTGGACATTACAGAATAAGCATTCTCAGTTTAAGCAATACGCCACAACATTAAGTGTACAAATCACACTACACTGTTGTCACATAATCAGGTGCACAGTGCAAAAAAGTCCCTATTCTTACAGTTACAAGGCGGAAACAATGGCTGCAGTTATATTGCCATTCTGTAAGGAAATGTTACGTTTTTCTTTTTATAGAATACTCACATTTCTACACATTTTAATTTAAATATGATGCCTCAGTGTCTATTACTAGACCATCATAGCTCAGGCAAGGATGCTGTCACCACAAATTCAACCCTTGCTCGCAGCCACACAAACAATATTAATTTTATTTTAATCAATTGATTACTGAAATGACTGTTGTTTCTTAACTGAGGTTGCATTAATGATCTGTTGGTGCTGAAGTCTGGGGCTTGCCATGGCGAAATAGACCGAATATTTTTAAATAAACAATTACGGAAAATGTTGGTTAAATAGGCCAATGAACTAGTAAAAGGAATTTTCAAACCTGACATAACACTACACTACAGTTTATCTGGAGATTACAGGGAGCTGCAGGAGGCCCACAGGTTTACCATGAGGATCATTGACATAACACTACCCTAAACAAACTCTCCAGACAGTTCTTTGTGTATATATATATATATATATATATATATATATATATATATATATATATATATATATATATATATATATATATATATATATATATATATATAGCTATATATATATATATATATATATATATATATAATATAGCTATATATATATAGCTTTGGGCGAAGAATGATAAAATAGAGAAGGGTGACATCATGTGTCTCCCCTTTGATTGGGTATAAAATGGGTTACCGTATATATTTTTAAATTAGAGAAAGCAGTCATAAGCTGTGGCACTGAAAAGCAATAAAAAATATTGGTTCCTTATATGACAAATGAATTAGAAGCAATTTTAAAAGAAAATATTACTTTAATTGGAACAGATTTTCTTGTACATCAATCCATACTGGCCTTATTTTCTGCAGAATCACAGCACATAAAGAAATGAGTTCTTCCATGTGTTATTAGTCATATACATATACACCCTGTTCCAATACAAATACACCCCTTGCTTGAATCACTGCATTTTTTTTCTATCTAGTAATTTGCTCGCTGTGAAGAATAGTATTAAAAAGAAGTACTCAGCAAGGCTTTCTATTTTTAACTCTGCTGAAGGGCTCAATCGTTAACTTTTACTTTGGATTTAGTGTGTAAGTAACCAAGGTTGCTCGAGAAGCATTGATTGTCATTTGGCAATGCTACAGCAACATGTCTTTGTAATGAGAAGTAATATACATTAATGGACATTAGTCTTTAGAGACTGAAAAAAAATGAACAGTAAGTAATTCCCATCAGGATATTAGTCAATTCGAGATGGGTATGAAATTATATTACCGTTTTCAATGTTTTGTGGTACAAATACATTAAATTGTATGACCTCGATGATCTTAATAAAACAAACGTACTTTGCTGTATTTAACATGCTCCCGCTATACAACTGCTAAGAGTTTCAAACCTTTGCTTATGGTACTTTAAAAAAAAAAAAAATACATACTGTATAACGTAACAGCTAGTTATTCCTTTTAAAAAGAATCCAAGGTAGCAACTAATTATTTAAAACTATCTATTAGATATATATATATATATATATATATATATATATATATATATATATATATATATATATATATATATATATATATACAGTACATAATAAATGTAGCATAATAAATTATCGCAAACATTTGGGGAAAATCATCATCTTTTCCACCGCAGATCACCTTTTCATCATCTTTTCCATCGTGACTACAATATTTGTAAAGGGTAGTTTGTTTCCTCAGAGGCGGTGTGTTTTTCTGGGGGCGTTCATGGCCCGAAGGCAACAAGCAGACTCACTCTTAAGAGACAAACACAACTTCAGCAAAAACAGAACTTTGTGGAAAGCGATCATAGAAATTGATTTTCAAAGCAACATGAAACAACATCGTGTAGCCTGGTTGACAATAAGTCAGTTCATAAAGACAGCCGCTTCGAATAAATCTAGTTGCATCTCAGACAACTACATTAAGCACACGATGCACGTTTCCAAACGTTGCTTTGAAAAACCAGCCTTATTTCTTCAAATGACGACTATTGGAAAGTGGGTTGCTGGAAGGTGAAGCGTGCATTTCAGATTGGAGAAACTGTTCAATAGCGGGAACAGCAGTAACTAAAGCGAAAATGAACGACTTCATGCGCACAAAACCTAATATAGATAAAGGATAATAATATTTTAAGACAGCTGTCGACAGTTTTTTTTAGTTGCTGCTGTACCTATATTTAAATAAAAGAAGACGAGACACAGAAAAAAAAACACTTTGTGAGGGAAATAACAACAAACGTCTCGTTAAAAAAAACTGATCTGGAGGTGATGATTTGTCACATTGTACTTTTGAAACAAACTTTCTGTTGAAACGCTATACTGAGCAGTGACGTAATTCAAAGAAGGAGCTCTCCAACTTTTCAGCACTTTATACTGCTGCTCAATGCGCTGTGGTTTGAAAACGTGGACACGTTAGACTTCCATTTGACACCGAATCATATTTTTTGATAAGGGGAAACTTAAGCAATAGTGATGGATGCTGGCAGCAGTAAAGTTACACCGTCCCTGGTTGGCAGCAGCAGCAGCAGCGGCAGCAGCTCCAGTGGAAATAAGAAAGCTCCAAAGCATTTGTGGAGGCAGCAGCACCACCATTCGCTCCTACATTACCATCAGCACCACCATCATCCGCTTGGAACAAGGAACCGCTACACGGTGAGACAAAGAGGCTTTTCTGACACTGAGAAATACCTGTGCCCCGGAAAGATGGACCGAACATACGCAGTTGACACCGGACACCGACCCGGTTTAAAGAAGTCCAGGATGTCATGGCCATGTTCGTTTCAGGGACTTAGACGGTAAAAATTGGCTTTTTTTTTAAATAAAGTTAAACGTGTGTGTAGGTTATTGTTTTGCTATGTAACGTTTTTTTTAAAGGTCTAAGTAAAGCAATTTCATCAAGAGGTTTTGAAAATATGTGGTTTTATCTTAAAATATAACTTTCTACCGGCTTACTACGTTTAGATAAGAAAGTGGTGGTATTTATTAAGTCTCGTTTCTGCTTGAGAGGTCCTACCTTCTTTGTGACAGTAGATGTGCAAGAAAAAAAACCCCATTTATTTACAGGTATAACTTGGGTGTGGATGCATTGAGCAAAGAAAACACTTGCAGTTCTCTTCACAGGACAAAAACAGCACACAACTGTTTCATTTAAGGTGCTTTATAAACAAAGTAAATTAGTAATGGTTTATAAATGAGTGTACTTGAGAAGGGATCGCTTTTCTTTTTCTACACGGTTGAGAAAAAAAACTCGGTTGATTGTATACTGTTAAGCGTTATTAAAGCACGTGTACACATTTTATCACATTTTTTTCTTGGACAATCACTTTGTATTTGAGGTGTAAAAGGCAAACGCGCACAAGTACCAAGAATAGGACTGTGAGCGTGAGCATTCAGTAATAGTCTGTGTTTTTATAGGCTTTCTATTCCCGATCATACCCTACAACATGTGTTATCGTGAACCGTATCGTTTATGAACAATAGACTTCATCAGAAAAAAAAAAAACGTATACAATTCAAATCTCATTGTACATTATTTACGCGTACAGAATACAGTACATGGTATAATGACGTTGTGATAAGCCTGTGTGATGACACGGGTGCCAGACTTGAATAGATTGCATTGTCTCCAGTTTTGATTTATACCCTATTCTGGCTGATGCATTTTGTTTTCCATATGGAAGGTGGGTTGACAAAATACATTCCCCTCATTTTTTCTCCAATAACCATATCCTACAAACTACACAACGTAACACGTTTTGCATTTGGAGTTGAACAGTTAATAGAAGCTACAGTATAAATACATATCATACAGTTGTATTTCCGTTCAAGGCGAAATAACATTATGCATACCTGGAAAACACGCTTTGCAATGCTCTTAAAATAAGCTGGAACCCTCTGAATTGCATTTAAAGGTATCAGCAGTATTTTAAAGTCGATGGGGTTATACTGCAGTTCTGGAAAATACGACTGTAAGCTCATAAAACGTGCTTAGCTTTTACAGGAGATGAGGCAAAATAAGATTTAGATTACAAACTGCAAACCCAAAAAAGTAATGTAATGTGTGGTCTCCGTAGTACAAATACAGCTATGGCCAAAAGTTTAACATCACCTAGAATTTTAGGATTGAAACATAATATAAATAAATAAATAAAATAAATAATTAAATAATATATGAATTTAGATATTTTATTTAGAATCATGCAATCAAATAAACTACTAAATGCTATTGCAGAAGGCTACCTGAAGCCACAATAGTAGTACAGTATATGTTCAATTACATTTTTGTCAGTTTTCTTTTAAGTATATGGAAAACTACAAAGCTGTATGTAATTCAATATGTTTACATAACATTATTCAGCAGGTTTCATTTGACTTTATGAAGGAAAATTAGTTAATTATAGAGGACAATGCTTAACTTTTGACCATAGCTGTAGTTGTAGTACAGTATTAGTCTTAGTAGTATACATTTATTTTAACATTCTTGTAAAAAGGTAATATTTTTTTTAATCAACCATAGAATAATTAAGAGGCATACACATTCATATATAGTTCTTCCCTCAGCTCTCACTAGATGGCACTGTTAAAATTGATGGCTCTCTAGTAGACTAAGACTAAGTAAATCAGTAATGAAAACGGTATTTTAGTTTTTACAGTCAAGTCTGTAGTTGCTTTTCACTCATTCCCAAGACACATCTTTTTCAACATTGCTGAGGTGAAAACCCCAAGGTGCTCTTTCCAGATGGTGGGATAAGGAATGAAATACAGGGTGATTAGAAAGTAAGTTTACCACATCAACGCATACGTTCTAATCACCCTGTATACTTCTCTTAATTATTAAAATGAATTATACAGACCAGCTACTTGATCAAACCGTGTACTTGTTTCTATGATGTGTCACCAATGTTTTATTTCTGGTGTTTATTTATTGCTGCTTTTTTTTAGAACTGCTTTTTTCTTTTCTTTTGGGGAAATGGTTTTTTAAGTTTTTTCTCCAAAGAAATTGCTATCACTCTTCAAGTTCATCACTGATTTACTGTAGGTTTTTTTTCGGTGATTTAATAATGTGTTGGTTAATAAAGACATTTTCTTTTAATTACAAAAAAATGCTGCATTTCTGGGACATGAACATGATTGACATAAAGGAGTAGTCTTTGCTATGCAGACAGTTATATGTCATCTTGATAAATATTCTTTCAGCAGTCATACACTAGCAATTTCAGATTTCTGCAAACATCTACAGAGCTACCCCATTATAAAGTGGTTGTTGGGGTCCATTAGGAGGCAGTGTTATTTGTTTTTTGCCTAATAATGAATATTGGCATTTTTGTTCCTGAAATGATTTACAATGCTGACAAGCCAAATTAATATTGTAGCGTACGGTAGGAAATGAAGGAAGGAGGCACACATACACAGTTTGCAGGTCCTCAAATCTACAGTTTACTGGGACGATTATTCCCGGCCTTTATTAGCCTGGGCCACACCAAAAACAAAAAGCCCGCTGCACACAGCTCGATTCAAGCCGTCCCGACTCATTGCCAACCAAGACTGACTGAGACCGATTAGTCATAAGGGTGTCAACCAATGGTGAAGCAGGTTTAAGTGACGTAGCTTGTCATGTAACTTGTCATACAAGATGGCGGAATATTGACAGCTTTAGTTCCACAGGTAAAAATACATTTGTTTCCCAAATTCATAAATACCAGATATGTGCACATTTGAATAGTTTTTTTTTTTAGGCGTTTACAAATCAAAGGTAAATTATCAATTTACCTTTTTATTATCAATCTACTGGCAGCCTATATTTTCCTACTGAGCGAAAACAGAAGTAACCGGTGCGTCGATCTCCAGTAGGTCACAAATCACCTAGATCCACACGCTGAGAAAAAAACGCCAAAGTCAAATAAAAATCAACAGGTTGGATTTTAGTTACTACAGGCTAAAGTGTAGACAAACTATACAAGAAGTCAAACGCTGCCTGAAACGTTTGCACAGTGTAAATGGTCAATAGCTAAATTAATAGGCGAAGCACTTCTTTTGGTTGCCTCGCGGCGCTGTCTACGCTGTCTAATCAGCATACGATGCCATGCATAATATGAGGGTCGCTATGTTGGGCTAAGTTAAAACAAAAATGTGTACAGGGCAGAATTAATTAAATTTGCATACATAGTAATAACCAGTATATAGTTGTGGTCAGTAATTCAGTCTTAGCAGTGTGCGACACCCAGTCGAGAAAAACTCAATTGTGACGTCAAATAATAAACTGAGCACAACTGATCGCAGAATCTGTGCAAACTCAGATGAGATGAGTCGGGATGTCTGCGGCGGGCTTAACAGTATAAATCCCGGGTTGTTACAATATATACATTATAATAGAAACTGCTATTCCACCAGTTTAAAGTTTACACCACTCTTATTTAAATTGTATATTTTTTTATAATAAATGTTGTAAACTGTAAATAAATAACACAGCATGCAAGGACATTTATACACACTTGTATTGATTCATACTTGTTTTGTAACATTAATGGACAGTTTGTTTTTAGCACGGGAGCTTTAGAACTACTATATGTACCAGTTTCAACTTAAATACGATAATGTAAAAACAACAACAAAACAAAATCACCGTGTTGTAGTTTTTTTTTATTTTTAGTTTCTATTACAATTTATCCAAACATAATTCACGATAAGATCACCAGGGTCACTTAGCACTAGAACGACCACATTTATAAGCATACCTAGAACAACCATGAGCAGTCAATTTGACAGGCTTATTAAAAACAACATCAATATTATAATGAAAGGACAAACAACTGAATATAAGTTGTATTCAGGAATGTCATATAAAGCATCTACACAACCGAAACATTGTAAATAAACGGACATTTGAACAGCAATGTGTTTATATACAGAGATATTACATAAAGCGCATCCTCAAAAAACAGTAAAAATTAAATAAACAAATATTTGAAAATAAATTTGTGTATATTCAGGTATATCATGTACATAGAAAACTGTACAACTGAAACAATGTAATTTAAGTGTGCCAAGGTCCGACTGGAAATAACATTAGTAGAGTCACGCGGCAATGCGTAAGGATGACAGCACCTGTGTTGGCAAAGAAAGCCGTGGAAGGTGCAAAGGCTGCCCTTCGAATCGGTGATATAATGGGGCAAGTTCAGCATGGAAGAGGGGGTCTTGGTCTCAGTTCAGCTCCTCCTACATGGCACAAGGCAGCCCCAGCTCAACGGAGGAAGTTGGTAGTCAACGAGGTGCAAAAACAGGAGGAGAGGATGAGGTGCTTAAAGGCCATTTCCCAGGCTAAGCAGGGAGAATGGATGAGATGGGAGAGTGTGGAACAACGCAAGGTTGGCTGGCAAGACCTATGGAATATGGAACAGAGCAGGATCAGTTTCCTCATCAGGTCAACATTTGATGTTCTCCATTCACCACATAACCTAAACCTCTGGGTAGGAGAGGATCCCTCGTGTCCTTTGTGTTCATCACCTGCAACATTAAGGCACATTTTGACAGGATGTAAGGTGGGTGTTAGCCAAGGACGGTTTACTTGGCGCCATGACCAGGTGCTGCAATGTTTGGCCTTAGCATTGGCAGACAAGTGTAACGTGACCAATAAGTTGCCACCAGTTCCATCAAAATGTTACACACAAAAGACAACATTCCTCCACCCAGGAGAGCAACCACCAAGAATAGGTGTTAAAACCAAGCCTCGCCCAGGACAACTGGAAGCTGCTAGAGACTGGAAAATGCTGGCAGATGTTGGTCAATGGCTTATTTTTCCACCTGAGATTGCCACCACTAACCTTCAACTAGATATTGTCTTGTGGTCTGGATCAGCATGCCTTGTTCACCTGGTAGAGTTAACAGTGCCATGGGAGGATGCTGTAGATGAGGCATATGAGAGGAAGAAACTGCAGTATGCTCAACTAGTTTTATATTTAGCGGTCAATTTGACCGCTCCAGGTCGCAATAGATATTTTATCTCCCTAATTTTTGCAGCTACGTGATTCTTTCTTTGTCAGGGTAATTAGTACATATATTTAGGAAAAGTAAGGGAAGAACAGCTCTCAGCTCTGTATCTTAAACACACGCACCACAATTTAAATTTAAAGAAAAGGTTAAAGAAAAGGGCTTGTAACCAGGAGGTCCCCGGTTCAAATCCCACCTCAGTCATTGACTCATTGTGTGACCCTGAGCAAGTCACTTAACCTCCTTGTGCTCCGTCTTTTGGGTGAGACGTAATTGTAAGTGACTCTGCAGCTGATGCATAGTTCACACACCCTAGTCTCTGTAAGTCGCCTTCGATAAAGGCGTCTGCTAAATAAACAAATAATAATAATAATAAATTCTAAAAACAGTCAAAACGATTCCGCACTGTAACAGGTCTATAGCAAGCTGGTATTTTCTGTAGACAAATAAAGTATGCACCAACAATCGATCATTTACAAACAGTGGCATGCATCACTAGATATCCCATAGAATGTGCTGTATGGAACATTCAGAAACAAATTTGATTTATAAGTGAACTAAATATAATGTGCCTACTGAGGAAACCAGAGGCATACTTCAAACACTACTTTTTTAGAGATACAGGGATCTATAAATCCTGGACTGTTGTTATTTCTATTCAGTCTTATTATTTTAACAGAAGTTGTTTTTACATGTATTATATATGCTTGAATAAATTTAAAGTACTATAATATGCACTAGGCATTACAGCTTTAAATCATGTTCATTTAACATAGAGATGCAACATCTAATTTACAGGGATACCCTGCTCCTGTTTACGAGTGGAAATGAAAGCCTTGCTACTTTTGCAATTAGAACAATTCAAGGTGCTGTGTTAACCCTTTCCTGTTAAATAACTGCTAGCAAACAACAAAGGCACACTTTTAGCTATAGCTAACAAAATATTCTAGTAAATCTTACCTACTGGTAATGTGTAGTAGCATCATTTTGTAGATCTCACATGTCCCTATATGAAAGAGGCACACAGATTTGTAATGCTATTTTTTCATAGCACGTATAAACAATAACATTATCAGAGGGTTCTTCTCATTGAAGGAACGCAACAAGTACCCGTGAGTCGCTTCTTGGAGTTTGAGTTCTTTGGCAATGGCTCTTCCTGAGCGTAAACAAAACAACAACAAAAAAAACATGTTTGCCATTTATTTTCTTTCAAACAAATTAAACTAGCAGATGCCAGACGCACTGACTAGCATTTGAGTGCCAATCACTGCTTTTCCTAGGACTAATGTGCTTTCAATGCGACTTCATTGCTCATGCTACTTTAGGAAGTTGACTGGAAGTACAGCATTGAAATATCTGCAGAAGATTTTTTTTGCATTGTGTTACACATAAATAAATATTTTTATGTTGCTGATTTTGCTTTATTATATTTCTGTATAGATAATGTATTCTATATAGGGAGGTATCATGTGATACTCCCATCATAACCATATATTTAGAAATACTGACACTAGATAACCTCTAAAAGCCAACAACACTGTCATAATAGTTTTATTTTACTAAAACTGCTTACAAATATGAGGGCTCCCGAGTGGCGCATCCGGTAAAGGTGCTCCGCGTGGAGTGCAGGATGCGCTCTATAGCCTGGACGTCGCCGGTTCGAGTCCAGGCTATTCCACAGCCGACCGTGGACGGGAGCTCCTAAGGGGCGGCACACAATTGGACGAGTATCGCCCGGGGGGAGGGAGGGTTAGGTCGGCCAAGGTGTCCTCGGCTCGCCGCTCACCAGCGACCCCTGTAGTCTGGCCGGGTGCCTGCGGGCTTGCCTGTAAGCTGCCCGAGAGCTGCGTTGTCCTCCGACTGCTTACAAATAAAATGGAGGAAATTGCACTTTGGTGTAATCTCGCACAATCTCTCAAGAGGGAGGGCTGTAATTGAATCCACTCTCGCACTCATCACCCACATCAAATGTGCGCAAGGATTCCTTGTGCATTTATGAAAGCACTGTGACATATATGAAGGCCATTGAAATATGTAATACACTGCAGGCTCTGCAATCAAAGAAAAAAAAACTATGTGTTTATATAAAGTGGTTCTGAAATGGTTTCAGTTCATTTACAGTATTGTGAAGAAACATTTCTTAACAAATTTATTAAAATAGATCATCTTTTTTAATAATTACCTGTTTTTTCAGAGGATGGGAGATGTTTTTTTCTGGCTTGCATGGAGGTGTAAATTAGCATATTTCTCTAACTGAATGTCCAGTTGAGGTTGGAATGAAAATGCCATGAACAAATTAAATCTGGGACAATTCATAAAATGACATTTTCTTTCTTGTGGAAATGGTGTTGCATTCTAATACATTCTGGTGCACATTCTAAAGAGCTGCACACACACATATCCTTGAAGCCCACTGTTAAAGAGCCATTTCAGACCAATCAACATGACTGATATTTTTTCCCTCAGCAGAATTATTACTTAATGTCAAGGTTTTGTCGTGTTTCTGTCAGAAAAGCTTCTTTGTCTGCCATTCAGAACACCTACAGTTTCTACAGTATGGTAGGCTATCCAAACAAAATATATTATTGAACAAATGAAAACACTATCAAACATTGGCCTCAAAGTAAAATCCATGAAGCTGACTGTCTGTATATTATGAAAGATTGATTTTTGTGGGTACCGTTTACAGGCTGGTGTATTGAGGGTACTGTAAATCATGGAAAAGAGTGTTTCAATGATTGTGCAGTGACATCTCTGGGCATATTGTAACAAGCACAAAACAGTACAAGGACTTTAAACATAATTAAATGGCAGTCTAAAATGAAGCACTTTCTTAATAATGTGCCACTCAAACTCAATAATGTATTATACTGTATATTTGTGCTGAGAGTTTTAGATAATGTTTTCCTATTCAAGACTTCTGAACGAATGTTTGTTTTTAACTTATCTCGTTTGGCATCAATTTTGCACTGACTCTAAATCAAATGACGCTGCGTTGCTATGCAGATACAGAGCTTGAAATAGGAAAGTATGACTGTGTTCCACATGAAAGACTAGATTAGTATATAGCAAATCAAGTGCCAGTATTCCACATCTGCTCATTTGTGATATGCATCACTACTCGGCCTTGCACTGAAATAACCCCCTAGGACCAGAACTAAGTCGTTCTGCTGAGCTGTGAAAATTCATATATCCACACTCAAAAATCAAATACAAGGTTAAAAGGAAATAAAATAGAATACACCTCAGAACTTTGTTAACCAGTCAGGAAACTCCATTCCAGGGTGTTTTCATAAATTCAGATACTGTAGAATATCTAAAAAAAAAAAAAGAGGAAATCTGGGCACTAGGGAAACGGTAAATAAATCTGTAGTTTAAAAAAGTTTCAATGTTTAAAACAACAATGAAAGCACTGAGGTTCACCTTGTCTAGTGCAGTCAACAGGGTTCTATTGTTTAAGTATGTATTGCAGAGCTGTGGTGACCAAAGAGTTACAGTACAGACTCAAACCTTGTGGTAACAATTTATAAGTAGGACAGAAGCAGAATGTATGTCAAGAATAGCGAGAGCAATCTGTTTGACTGTATAAGACAGCTGGATGTACAGTTAGGGGTAGATGTAAGTATAGGGGCAGTGCAAATAATTGCAGATGCAAAATTCAAATTGCATTGCGGCCAGGCAATTATTTTGCACTGCACCCTTTGTAAGCTTAAGAGCAATGCAAATTACTCATGATAATGAGGGTCTCAGTGAGCGCATCGGTCTATTTAGCGGCCGCACTTGCTGCCCAGAGGTGACGGAGTTAGGAGTACAGAGAGCAGTAGGATCTGTACGACATTTGTGAAGCACTACAATATAAACCAAAAAAATAATATTTCAGATCAAGGACAGCAAAGTCCCCTTAGTGCACGGAAAACAAAAGTCTTCTGAGAAGGAGCTGAGAGTCCTTACGGCTGAGGTCACTCAGCATGAAACCGTTCCAAACCGTTGTTTGGAAAAGCCTCAGCCAACATCAGTTATGCGAGTATCCTTAGGAAATTATATGTATTGGCCTGCTCTTTTCAGCATGACATCCAGAAATTTACCTAGCACTCTGGAAAAGGTGAATTGGGCTATCCCTCCAGATATACCAACCGTGGTCTGAAAGGAACCAGAGGCTAAGTAGTGCAGAGAACGCAGCACTTTCACATGTGCTGGGATAGCGGTCCCTAGATTGAGGCTGGAGTCTAGCTCGTCCCCCTATTAGGTCTAGGATGACCTGTGGAGTGAGATGATAATGCTTTACCACCGCATCCTCAGTCATTCCAAACATTATTCAACACTTCACTCATAATCGAGCACACAGTAGCAGTGCTTCAGCAGGGGGCAGGAGGGTATGAGTTTCTCCTCCAATTAAAACCAGGGCTCAGACTACGTCATCTGTCATTGCTAGTACTGTGGTTATAAAGATAGGAGTTTATAACGAAATCTAATCTCCTTTGATAAAAAAAAAAAAAACCTCTCTGGGCTCCTCCAATTAAAACCTGTGCTCAGATCATATGATCTGCTGCTGCTAGTACTGTGGCTAATAGCAGATAGGAGTTTATAATGGAGACTTGCCTCCTGTGAGGAGCCAGTTCTGCTGTTAATATAGGAATGTTTAATTTAGGGTTTTGGTTAAAATGTATTTTGTTCTTGCATTGTAGACAATATTTTTGTTTTTGTTGTATTGAACACTATTACATTATAATGCTACACACCAATATATATATATATATATATACAGTACTGTGCAAAAGCTTTAGGCAGGTGTGAAAAAATGCTGTAAAGTAAAAATGCTTTCAAAAATAGACATGTTAATAGTTTATATTTATCAATTAACAAAATGCAGAGTGAGTGAATCAATATTTGGTGTGACCACCCTTTGCCTTCAAAACAGCATCAATTCTTCTAGGTACACTTGCACACAGTTTTTGAACTCAGCAGGTAGGTTGGCCCAAACATCTTGGAGAACTAACCACAGTTCTTCTGTGGATTTAGGCAGCCTCAGTTGCTTCTCTCTCTTCATGTAATCCCAGACAGACTCGATGATGTTGAGATCAGGGCTCTGTGGGGGCCATACCATCACTTCCAGGACTCCTTGTTCTTCTTTACGCTGAAGATAGTTCTTAATGACTTTCGCTGTATGTTTGGGGTCGTTGTCATACTGCAGAATAAATTTGGGGCCAATCAGATGCCTCCCTGATGGTATTGCATGATGGATAAGTATCTGCCTGTACTTCTCAGCATTGAGGAGACCATTAATTCTGACCAAATCCCCAACTCCATTTACAGAAATGCAGCCCCAAACTTGCAAGGAACCTCCACCATGCTTCACTGTTGCCTGCAGACACTCATTCGTGTACCGCTCTCCAGCCCTTCGCGAACAAACTGCCTTCTGCTACAGCCAAATATTTCAAATTTTGAATCATCAGTCCAGAGCACCTGCTGCCATTTTTCTGCACCCCAGTTCCTGTGTTTTCGTGCATAGTTGAGTCGCTTGGCCTTGTTTCCATGTCAGAGGTATGGCTTTTTGGCCACAAGTCTTCCATGAAGGCCACTTCTGACCAGACTTCTCCGGACAGTAGATGGGTGTACCAGGGTCCCACTGTTTTCTGCCAATTCTGAGCTGATGGCACTGCTGGACATCTTCCGATTGCGAAGGGAAGTAAGCATGATGTGTCTTTCATCTGCTGCAGTAAGTTTCCTTGGCCGACCACTGCGTCTACGGTCCTCAACGTTGCCCGTTTCTTTGTGCTTCTTCAAAGAGCTTGGACAGCACATCTGGAAACCCCTGTCTGCCTTGAAATTTCTGCCTGGGAGAGACCTTGCTGATGCAGTATAACTACCTTGTGTCTTGTTGCTGTGCTCAGTCTTGCCATGGTGTATGACTTTTGACAGTAAACTGTCTTCAGCAACCTCACCTTGTTAGCTGAGTTTGGCTGTTCCTCACCCAGTTTTATTCCTCCTACACAGCTGTTTCTGTTTCAGTTAATGATTGTGTTTCAACCTACATATTGAATTGATGATCATTAGCACCTGTTTGGTATAATTGTTTAATCATACACCTGACTATATGCCTACAAAATCCCTGACTGTGCAAGTGTACCTAGAAGAATTGATGCTGTTTTGAAGGCAAAGGGTGGTCACACCAAATATGGATTTGATTTAGATTTTTCTTCTGTTCACTCACTTTGCATTTAGTTAATTGATAAATATAATCTATTAACATGTCTATTTTTGAAAGCATTCTTACTTTACAGCATTTTTTCACACCTGCCTAAAACTTTTGCACAGTACTGTATATATACACACTGCTGTGCAAAAGTCTTTTTTCTACTCTGATGCATTATGAGCAGCAACAATTTACTGCTGTTGATTTTTCAAAATGCATCATTTTTCTTCTAGCTATTTTTCTACTGTTATTAAGTTGCCCTTTGTATCCGCTGATAAATTGTCACCTAAAACAGCCATCTTAGATTTCATAATGAGGTGCACACCTCCTTGTCTTGGACAGTGCTATATGTTCACCATGTGTGTTTATGTTTTCCAGTTACATACCTTTTCAAGGACATATGAGGTTTAACAACTGAGAAATTAAAGAATATATATATATATATATATATATATATATATATATATATATATATATATATATATATATATATATATATATATATAATAAGGCACTTTATTATTAATAAAGGTTTAGATGTAATACAATTTAATCAAATGTTAAAAAGTATTGTGGGTGTCATTTAATATGTCCTGTATGAAAACTTTTCTTTGAATTCCTCAGGAAGCTAATGACGCTTCTTTGAAAACGGCTGCCTGTATGTCATGGATGATTCGAGATCATGCAGTAACGTTTTCGTTTGTCTTTTCTCAGTGTATTTGGGCAGTGACATCTTTGTTAATCATTTCTCAGCAGTAAGTCATGTTGCTGCTTCGGTATTCGGGCAGTGACGTCTTTGTTCATCTTTTCTCAGCACTCAGTCACGTTGCTGCTTGTGTATTTGGACAGTGACGTCTTTGTCAGTCTTTTCTCAGCAGTCACGTTGCTGCTTGTGTATTTGGACAGTGACGTCTTTGTTAGTCTTTTCACGGCAGTAAGTAACGTTGCTGCTTGTGTATTTGGGCAGTGACGTCTTTGTTAGTCTTTTCACGGCAGTAAGTCACGTTGCTGCTTGTGTATTTGGACAGTGATGTCTTTGTTAGTCTTTTCTCAGCAGTCACTCACATTGCTGCTTGTGTATTTGGACAGTGACGTCTTTGTTAGTCTTTTCACGGCAGTAAGTCACGTTGCTGCTTGTGTATTTGGACAGTGACGTCTTTGTTAGTCTTTTCTCAGCAGTCACTCACATGCTGCTTGTGTATTTGGACAGTGACGTCTTTGTTAGTCTTTTCACGGCAGTAAGTCACGTTGCTGCTTGTGTATTTGGGCAGTGACGTCTTTGTTAGTCTTTTCACGGCAGTAAGTCACGTTGCTGCTTGTGTATTTGGACAGTGACGTCTTTGTTAGTCTTTTCTCAGCAGTCACTCACCTTGCTGCTTGTGTATTTGGACAGTGACGTCTTTGTTAGTCTTTTCACGGCAGTAAGTCACGTTGCTGCTTGTGTATTTGGACAGTGACGTCTTTGTTAGTCTTTTCACGGCAGTAAGTCACGTTGCTGCTTGTGTATTTGGACAGTGACGTCTTTGTTAACCTTTTCACGGCAGTAAGTCACGTTGCTGCTTGTGTATTTGGGCAGTGACGTCTTTGTTAGTCTTTTCACGGCAGTAAGTCACGTTGCTGCTTGTGTATTTGGACAGTGACGTCTTTGTTAACCTTTTCACGGCAGTAAGTCACGTTGCTGCTTGTGTATTTGGGCAGTGACGTCTTTTGTTGCTGATTAACACAGGCATCACTATACTGTACTCGAATTTAAGAGGCAGGATATTTTTTAGAATAATATTTTTTTTAAAGTGCGTCTTAAATTCGAAGAAATATGGTCATTGGTTGTTAACATTGACTTATTAATACATGACATTGTTTAAGTATATTCCTTATATTAGTGTCCTTAGAAAGAAACAAAGCCAATGCAATTCATTTTCTGAACATGAGAAATGAAATAAAATAATAACATTCAAAGCTTAAAAGGATGACAGTCAATGAAATGTCACATTGTATTAAATGAAATGTTAATTGTGGTGTGAATTAACACGGATTTATAAGATGCAGCCATTTGTATGACATTTACCATGGCTAACTGATGGAAATAAACAAATCAGATACAGCGTCTGAAAAAGATTGCTACAAATCACTAGTGAAAATGACAGAAATTATAAAAGAAATACAATTTGATTAAATGGGTACACACTACTCTAAGAACACTAACCCATCGTCAGTGTTCACACTATACAGTACACGTTACAATTCAGAACAATAAGTGCTTTAAAATCCAGAACATGATGAGTGTTTGTTTTACTGTATAAGCTGTGCAACATACTCCAAACAGCTCCTCGTTTCAGAGGGGCACTCTTCAAAATATTTGCTTTCGAAATTGTATTTTACTAGTAATCAAAAAAAGATATAAAGGGTGAAAAAAATGTAATTGGCACCAAGTTATGCAAAGAAATATTTGAGGAAGGTTTAAAATTGTACACATCCAGCAGAAAAGACCAGTCTTGTTTAAATTATGTTCTGACTTCTGGTTAATTGCATACCGTGGCTCCAGCAGTAGAATATTAATGAACCAGTGTCACCTTTCTGTGATTTTCATCATCATAACAGAGGAAGTAATGTCAAAGATATTCTACGTCGTAGAGCATTTCAGCAGGAAAAGTGAACCTGTGTTCTCATTATTTTACGTTCCTCAATGGTATGATATATTTTTTAAAGAAACCCTACCACTCATATCCAGATTTAGCTTTTAAGATGTTTCATTATTGACACTCCCCTTACTAAATAGTCTTGAATGACAATGCAGTGGCACTGCAACAGAATTGTGTGTGCTTTGGGGGCAATGGCACAAGGTCAGCTACACTGTAATAAGCCACTGGTAAAATGGAATGTGGTGATTCTCCCTAACACACTCTGAATAAACTGGGATGGGATTAAAATCCCGTAAATGAATCCCTATGCTGAGCACTCGGGTCCCGGTTAACACACACAGTGACACTCACGAGTGGTTGCTTTGTTTGCTCACCCTGGTTCATACACACAATCGTGAGGATTCCCAGCCCAGTCAGCCCTGCCACAACTGGTTTCAAAACATTACTATTCCGTGACACTAATAATCCATTGCAGTACCGTGGCACCATATTAGTACTATTGTGCAACCAAATCAAACAGATATACACGTACAGTATACTGTAGCAATAAGCAATTTTATTGCTTTCTCATTTACAAATTGCTATAGAAAGCCATATAAAGGACTGGAGTACTTGGACAACATATCAAGTTAATTACATACTGAATAAATATTACATAAGATGGATCTATGACCTTCAGAATAAGAGTACAAGACTGCATGCTATTACTGCTGCAGCTGTTTGTAGTCAACGTCTGGAGTCAGCTGCTGTAGCCATTGAAATAATTTAGAAAAATGAAAGATAATGGTAAATGATAAAACCAAATAGTGTAGGAGTTTTTATCCTGCCTGCGTGGGTGTTTCAAAGCCCCTGACGTCAAAAACAATAACCAGTTGAGCAGAGGTTCACCTGCTTGAATGGACAAACCGAATCTCAATATTTCACCTCGCCGGCGAGCCCTCATCTGCGCATCTGATGAAGAATTAGACGGCTCTGTTCATTTCTGAGTAGGATAACAGACATGTATGGTTCTGCGTGGATAATTAAACAATAATTAATTTGCTAGGGAGTACTCTGTTGTGTCCTGATGTTGGGTTTCTATTTTTATCATACAGTAGTTGATGAATACATACATGTGGATGTTCTCTTGAATAAAATATCGTGAATCCTGTCAGTTTCATTATTTAGGGAAAAAAAGGAAATGAGCTGGAGGCTTTTGTGCCCTACCCCCCTGGTATTGTATCAAAGCATTAATCAAAAGCATACTGGTGTTGTTTTAATTTATACAATTCTAAAAAGACTGTCTGTCAATGCCACCAGTCCCCAAAGAGGGTGCATTAAAACTTATCTCTAGCTGTCACTATGCTTTCACTGGTAGGGTCAGTTGTGATCATGTCTGTGAATGAAATGCAAACTGGCGGCAGGCACTAACAGCAACATCTTTCTTCTCTACCACTCTTCCTAAAGCCCATAGATTTTTTAAAAGATGCCCATTCCCTAACCATGGTGATGCTCTTGATATCTCCTTGGAAATGTTAGGTTTGATTAACCTCAATCAAAAAAAACCCTTTCTGTTTTCCATGCCAATTTCTTAACATATTATATATTCGGTTGTTTAAGCACTTTTTTTTAAATTAGTTTTGTGACAAATATAGGTTTATATTTCGGGTCAATTGCCAGACTGCTAAACAACATATAACTCATGTGGTCAAAAGTCATCCACATACTGTAAGTGTATATAGAACAGTGTAATCCACAGAACGTTTAGGGTGATGTGTAATGTTCTTATATAAAACAGTATAAGAATGAATACACATTAAACCATTACAGAGGCATAGAATAATGTATGGGTCAGAATATATTATCAAACAACCCACATTATTGGGTGATAATAATATATTCTGACCCATATGGTATTTTATATAGTCTATGTTTCTTAAAGCATACAAAAGTGAATAAAACCAAAAAAAAGTTATATATTTATTGTTTGTCAGTTTTTCAGCTGTTAAAATCTTATAGATTAAAGTAGAATAATGTGTTTTGTTGCTATTGTTTTTATTCATAAACTGCTGAAATAATGTATAACGTGTAAAAAATTTAACCCCTCTATTCGTACCCAGTTTATTCATGCAGAAAACTGTGGGACGGGTTGCTGGGCAGATTCACCGGGTTTGGACCACACGGTTATATTGTACGATATTGCTAAAACAAAGGGAGGGGGGGGGGGGGCGTTACAGTATATTAAAACTCTCAGATAAACATGTACAGAGGATATTTTGCATTGCATTATTTTATTATATTTCTCTTGTTTTTCACACTGAATGCAAATATGACTGAGGTTTATACCAGCAAGTGTTTTTTCCTAGTATTTTCATTTTTTTCTCTGTTAAAAAGGTCTCCTATAATTCTTGATATTGGTCTGAACCACATTTTTTGTGAGTTCTTGTCATCGTTTGGCTGAATGTCCGTGTTTTTTATTTAGAATGTATTACAGCTAGTTGTAACGAGAGTGATAATGGCAGCTGTTTGTTTTTAAATGACGCTTCTTAAATGTAAGAATATATTTTTTGCAGGTACTTACGTATGTACATGAAGATTACAAGGATTTATTTTTTCACTATGGTGCGTTCTGTTTCCATGGCAACGTGGAACATAGAAATATATTGCACCAGTTTGTGCATATAGTGCTCTTGCTGCTTATGATTTAATCAGTCATGCCAGGTCCTATTCCTATGCCAGGTCTGAAGTCTGTTTTTATGAATAATAATATAACATGTACTGTATGAAAATGTTGTTAGGTTCTTTAACAACAGTTTCAGTTGAACAGAAAATCCTAGGTGAGTCCTTTTAAATCAGTTAAATTACTGCTCACTCTCCATCTGTTTTCCCATCTACGTTCAATCGCCATCTGTTTTGCAAAGGGGGCTGTAGAGTACTATAATTGCTGAGGTGCACTTAAAGAAAGCACTGGGGTCTTCAATTAATATTCCATTTTTTTATGATGCACATTAATTCAGTCCCCAACACTGAGTCTCTGGGGGAACATCTAATACTTTGTCAATGGGAAACTGGCTTCAGTATTTTATAAAAGCCACTGCTAAATATACAAATCCTATGCATGACTGTGTAAGTGCCAAATGTACCATTTTATGCTATAACGCTTCCATCTTTAATATTTTTAGAGGTAGTGCTACTTATCAGTATTCGATTCCAAGTGATCTGCCGATAAGAGATCCCACGTACTGTATGTTACATTAATCAATGTTTGTTACAGAGATGTTAATACTATCGTAAATAAAATAATTGGAACAGTATAATATTGCCAAGAAGCAACTTACCTGCAGGTCATTGTTTTGCTCCAAGCAGGTTCTTGCTAGTTTCATACAGCTTACATAGTTTTATTCCTTTCAGAAAATGTGCCTTCACCTTTGCCTGTCCACTAGCTTTAAAGTCCAAAGGGCTTTAAAACAGTCTTGAGTTTTTAAATGGCTGGAAGGCAATCTAAGTGCAAAATGCTACTATACAGTATGCTGTATCATTTCAACATCCTAAAGACATATGACTTCAAATGCATGGTGGGTTGACATTCCGGGGAACAAAAAAACACAATTTATTTGACAGTAATAGTTTGCTACTGTATGAGCTACTATCGTTAGTGGAGCTACTAAGTAAAAGCTTTATTAATTTATACAGCATACAACCATTGGTTCATTGTGCATACAGGATTCAGATTGTAGTACAGTGCTCCTATGTAGAGAGTGGAAAAAAATTGTGCTCTTTGATAAAGTACAGTCATATCAAAAAATGTATTACAGTACTGTGCTTCATTTATGTTTGCAGAGTCAAATGAAATGAAATGATATATAATGCGTCAATCTAAAAATATTAATACATCAGTCCTCATTATTTTACTTGATTTACTTTCTAAAAAGGTTGAACTGCTTCTGTATTTAAATACAATGGTTCATTTGAATAGGCGGCTGTTGTAACGTGTTATTTTCTCTTTAAGTTGATGGTCCACCTTTTTCCAAAGCTCTATTTAGCTATTGTTGCACCTGCGGCACACACATTTCCATTCATTTTTTATTTGCATTCATATTTGATTGCAATGAATTATCTATTTACAAGGAGGAGGTGGAAAGCACAGTATAATACATGACAGAAACAAATAATTTGTTTTAAATACGAACAAATTCAAAGTTATGGGTTTCTGTACGACCAACATCTTAAGTTAAAAATATAGTATGTCAAATATAGTTATACAGATTATTAAATCAGCCATGGTGTACCAGATTGCAAAATCAAACACATGTTTAAAAGCTTACAATAAAAAAAATCCACAATAAAAGTCAGCTTTCATTGTCTTGACGTTATTATTGTTGAACCTTATTTGGAAAACAGTGAGGCCAGCTTCTTCTTTAATGCAGCTATTGCTATCGATCTGTGAACAATGCTAAACATTATTAATGATAACATTTACTCCTGAGCATACAGTAGATTTCAGTTGTATGTTTAACTAGGGATTTGACCAGAGACTCACTTACAATGATATGCAAAGTGTCTGGTTTTAATAGCTTTGCTCTTTCAAGCATAACTAATGTGTGTTAGCGTAATCTACTACTGAGGACCATGTTCCCTGGTAACGGGTAGTACACCACGGTAGAACTGAGAGAAGTCAAGCATGGTAGTACATACACACATACACATGGTACACCACACTTACATTTTAAACTATATCATGAGAATTGCTAATCTAATTGTGATTAATATTTTCTATAGTCCTTTCAATATAATCTTACATTTCTTAGACATGTGGTTATAGATTGAGATAGCGGGCTACACCTTCAGAATCCTTCCCTCAAATTGGAGGAAACTTGTAACAAGACTTTAATCCGGTACAGCTACTGTACTCTTTCACAGTACTTGTGATTGACTGAGATATTAAGGCCATATCTGGGGAAATGATTTTCCAATTCTGAAACTGTGCATGGGCATTTTCCCTTCATACATGAACGTAGATCACAGGAGCTTATTTTTTATGGTACTGACCAGATAAAGTACTCCTTGTATGTTTGGTGTGTAGTATTTACACTACTGACATACTTTGGACCCTATTTTGAAGCAAGTCCAAAGGCAAGGGCACATTTTCAGAAATAAGTACAATGTAAATGCTGCAGTTTAGAAAATAAATATGAACAAAATATATATGTTTTATGGAATTCAGCAGCTCTCCAGTAAAAAGCAGATCCTTGGGACTTGCCCATAGACAATTGCTTTGCATTTGTTTTTAGATTGCATGAGATATTAGTTAGTCAGTATAGCCTAGTTGTTTTTGAGTGATGTTTTTTTTTTTTGTTTATTTTTTTAAACAGTGTCCTTAGACAGTACATTCATATTAAATGTTTCTGTATTCGGACCAAATAATTAATCTCAGTAACATTTATTATCACTCTTCATATGTATGTGCAGTCTTCTAGCCTGTAATCCAAGAAGAAGCAAACATTCTCTCTGCAGCAATTGTGGCACTGGTCATTTCATTTAGACACATTTTTTTTCACACAGTGATGCAACTGGTGTACGGGTACAGTATAACAATAGCATATGTCTTGTTAGCTTTTAATTTCAACAGAAGACTGGTTCTCTCACTGCTGTATTTGGCTGAGCTTTTAAGCAATATATATTGTTAAGTGCTTTCATGAGCATTTGCTGTGGATGTGGTCAAAGTGACCTACGTTGTCATCGTACCTTTAATGTCATGTCTTGTTATTTGTGTGGGGGTTAGGGATGTTTTTCATAGAATGTGGTTAAGTATGCTGAATAGTGAATATGCACGCGTTTGGTGTCCTGAATAGTATACAATATACTACCCTGCATATTCTGGATACTGCGATCCAGGATTCTTCAAAGGGGAGGTGAATGCTAGGTTGGGATGGAAATTGTATTCTGTCAAGTCTCCAGAATACCAGAGTACCAGTGCATGCAAACATGACAACTGTTACAGAAACCTGGGTGAAATGGATAACAAGTGTCCCACTCAGTTGTTCTACCGTACATTGTTAGTCGACAGCAAGCAAGGACGATTGTTCACTAAGGGCTAACATGGGTAAAATGGGTAACCAATGCCCCACAGTTGACTTACGTGTATTAATCTGTTCAGTACTGATTGGAGAGCTGTGTACTTTAGTGTTTTGCTTAGCAAAACAATTGTACCACCCAGCAACGGTGCCAGAGAATTGTGATTGGGGGAGCTACGGGGGGGGGCTGGATTGTTTATAGCAGGTGCTAAAGAATTTTGACGCAACAAACAATAACAAATAATACTACTACAGAAAAACGAGATTCAATGATCCCGGGCTAATAGGCTACATAATTGAAATGCACGTTACTAAATGTTTAGCGTTATACAACAACGCAAGCACAATTAATTCTGTGAATTTAGAATGAACAAATCAAATGCATACAAAAAGTTTACGACAACAAGCACGAACAAACAATCACAATCCAAATCATATTTACCACAGAAAGTATCTGTGGATTTACTGGCCTATAAGTTTTCTTTCTGTACTCTTACAAAACATAATCCATCCCCCTCCTCCCAAAACACTGAACTCACACACACATAGGTTAAATGCTGACGGTATGATCAACCTACGCAAAAAAAGTCATTTAAACCAGCATATCAACAAAGACTGGTGTACTGTACTCACCAGTCACAGGAGAACAATCCGCCTGTTGTTGTGATTTGCAGCAAAGCGGTCAATCACTGCATTAATGTCCAATTCTTTGGTCCTTCTGGAACTGATCGCCAGCACACCCAGATTGCTGGTTCGAGTGTCTCCGCTTCTATTCCTCAGATAGGTCTTTAAACGGCGTAAGCAAGAAACGCTCCTCTCACACGCAGCTGATGTGACGGGCAGTGTCATGGAGATGCACACAAGTTTATATAAATCAACAAACGCATCCTTGTATGGCCTTAATAGCACCAACACGTCATGGGTGGTGTTGACGATATCCCCATTTTGTTTTTTCCTTTCAATAAGTCGCTTTGCCTGGTGAAGTTCTGCAGAGAGGTTTTCCTCCATTACCCCATAGTGTTTAGCCATTGGCAAAAGGCAGTCTTTGTCCATGAATGTTTTGTGCTTGGGGTTGAGGGCTGTTGCTCCTCTCAGAATGTGACAGCTTTCAGACGAAAAACGTCTGTTCAATTCACTAACCAATCGGTCGATTTACTGGGAAAAAACAGTGGTTACGATAGTCGTCTGAAGTTTCCAATCGCTTTCTTGACCCTGTTTGGCTGTTCACCACAAACTCCTGCAGGTGGCGAGGCTGTGCTTTTCTCCTCACCTGTGGTCGCTGCATTTCAATGCTCACCGAAGCACACTGGTCACTGGCACACTCCCAGATTGCATTCCACGTTTAAACGTTGCGTTTCTCGTTGAGGGTATCGACAACTGAACAGACCAGATCAGTGGCAGATGTCAGCTCCAAATCTGTGGCCTGTAGATGATCGGATAGGGTTTTTGTGAGGCTGAATATGCTTTCCAGCATAGTGACGTGCAGGACAAACTGTCCATCAATCAATCCAATCAGTGATTTTGCTTCGGTCGCCCTATGAGCATTTGACTGGTTGCTCACATCTGCTAGAGTCGCTGAAATAGCAGGGAGAGCTCTTTTTATTGCCCACAGTGTAGAATATTGGCAGGCCCATCGCGTGTCTGATAATCTTTTCAGTTCCACTACCCGTTTGGTGGGCTCAAGTTCTTGCTGCTTCTCGACAAACAGTTTGTGAATAACAGACCCGGAAAAAAAGTTGTAGAGCATCTGCACTACTGCAAAATATTCTGCGACTGGTTTCACATTATGCACACAGTCAACTAAAACCAAGTTTAGTCTGTGTGCATAGCAATGGATGTAAAGCGCGTGTGGCACTTCTTGGCGAAATCTTTCCTGGACACCGTTGTTGCACCCAGACATAACTGATGCCCCGTCGTAGCACTGGGCAATGCATGCGTTTTTGTCTATGTTACACTTAGCCAACGTCTGTTTAACTGACTCGAGTAAAGACTGTGCATCTAAGCCATCTGCCGGAATAAAGTCCAAGAATTCTTCATGAATGTTGTCAATGTTTAGGTAATGCAATACAACAGATATCTGCTCTTTCTTGCTTATGTCTTTGGTTTCATCAGCCATTAAAGCAAAGTGCTCTCCCAGCTTAACCTCGTCGCTTACTTGCCCCCTTATCATTCTAGCCATAATGTCAATCAATTCGTTCTGAATGTCATGGTGCACATATTTAGCATTGCCAGGCCCACTAGCTAACTTTTTTGACACAGTACTGTCAAACTTTCCAAGCAGGTTTAACAGTTCAAGGAAATTACCTCTGCTGGTGGATTGCTCATTTTCTCTGTGCCCTCGCTGACCAATCGTTTGACAAGCTGTAAACCGTAGTGACTCAACTACTGCTCGCATGTACTGTCTGTTTTCTTGTACAATCTTGGAATGTCCAACGTCAAGTTGTGTTAAAATCTTCGACCCACTTTTCGATCGCACCTTAAATTCACACCATGCTTCCATGGCTAGTTTATGGGAAACACTTGCATTGTGTTGGGCCAGTTTCTCTGCTCCTTTTCTCCAGTTTCGAAACCCGGCATGGGTGAAGCTCTTTTCGATATGACCCGGCCCATGGTGGAAAAAATGTCTACACGCATAGCAAAAAGCAGCATCTACTGAGAGCGAGTATTCCAGCCACGAGTATTGTTTGAACCAAGAGCTGTTAAACCCCCTTGATTGAGATCCAAATTTTCGAGTCGGGTAAGACTTTAATTGAGGACGCCTCGGTCCCTCAGCTGGATCTTGGCTTAAATCCACAGGACCACCAGGTTTCTTGCCAGTGACGGCAGCTATGGCAGTGGAAGCTAACTCTTCTCTCCCTCCCCCACTCTCATTATCGCTCTCCGAGTCCTCTGCCAAAGACGAACCCTCCGCTGCCACTAACGTTACCCCCTCTTCCTCTTCTTCATCGTCCTCCTCGTCCTCATTATCCTCCATGTTTGGCATCACGATGTCCTCCACCACGTTAGCATTCACATTGCTGGAATTAGGAATCTGTGGATCGCCACCGACATCATCCACTCTCCCTTGTTTTTTTGGGACAACAAAAGTAAAGCGGTCCATAATCAGCTAAATAGCTCACTAGAACCTACGAACCTATTGTTTTTCACCAAATCGATTCGACACACTTTGAAACTGCTAGACTAACCTTAACGTTATCACGCAGTCACACTTGCAATGATATGAACCAACCAATCAAATCACACACAACAAGCAGCAAAGGTCAACGGTCATCATCCCTTACTTAAATGAAAAATATGATTTCATAGTTTAGTTTTGTTACATATAAGTCAGTCCGATGTCTTCATATACAGTATATATTTTTTTCCATAAATATTTTTCATCACAAAATTACTGGGGGTTTGGGGGGGCTTAGGGGGGGGCTCAGCCTTTTTCAGGGGGTGCTTAAGCCCCCGCTAGCCCCTCCCTCCCGCCGCCGTTGGTACCACCTAGGGAAATCGAATGCACTGTACATTCATAGCTAAGCACCGTTTTGAACACTACATGTGGAGACGAGTGATGATGCTCCAGTAAAATAGACTTGCTGCTGCCAAGGGACATATGTGTAGAACATTGCATCCTTGGATTTACTTTATTTAAATCCAGAGCACTTTTTTTTAAAAATTGGTCTTCCTATAGTGATTTAGAGGACACATCTCAAACCCAAGTGCACTAGAGCAGACATCTTGAAAATAACTTTGAAACAGACTTTAAAATTATAAGTGTAAAAAGTTGTCAGGATGTTAACAATGAAAAGAAAAATTACAGGTACGTTATTTAAACAGTTGTAGGAACATGTGGGGGACGTATAACGCTATATTTTTCGGAACCCCCGCTACTTACTCTTTGAGTTAAACAGTAATCATATGAGATACATACTACAAAGGATATAGCAAAGGTTAAGTAATGTTATTGTCTTTAACACTACAGGGTGTTCTGCTTCCCTTTAAAAGCAATGAGCATTCACTTCTATGTAGCACTGATGATGAATGTGAATGCACTAGTTTTCCCAGTGCATAAGATAAAGCTCTGACTTCAAATAAGATGAAGTTTACATATTAGGAAAACCTTTATGATAAAGCTCCAACAATATATATATATATATTTAATTAAAATATTGCAGCATCTGTACTGTATATCGCAAGGGCAAGTCTCATACACAGGAGTATATTGTTTTTTGTGATTGGAATTATGCACATAAATTTCCATTTTCTATGGGGTAATGTATTGTATTGCACTTTTCGCATTAGGAATGTATTTGATTGAGTGTTAGGAACGGAGCCCCTAGTTGTGGATGGATGTTGCAGGCCTAATGTTACTCCAGTGCATATTTTACATGTTTCAAAATACATCGTACTTCATCCAAATGACTTAGCCTGAAGCAGTTACCATAAATATACATATACGGTATACAATCACTGTTGGCAATCAAAGGTTAGTCATGTCATAGCAGCAAGATATTCATATAGATACATGTAAAAAATGTCTTCATATGTTTGAAAGCTAACAAAATAACTCTCCTAAATTGTCCCCAGCGTTTACATCCATTCAAGTTATAGGTCCATAATGCACAGTTTTGAAAGGAACATGTTTTAGCAAACATGTATTTCCATTTTAAAACAAGATGTCTGGCATATTTCACCTGGAGAGTGAAACTGTCCCCACCGCTTCAGGGTCTTCTTTTCTGTCAGCACAACCAACCAGCTGCGTTATTGTGATCAATGGGTATTTTAAATAAACCCAATGAGCCATACGGTTATTTCTATCTGATTTATTAATAATTTTGACAAATAAGAATGCATACTTAGTTGAACACAACTAGAAAAACAGGATTAGACAAAAATCTAGAAACACCTGGAAAATGTAGAATGTTCTGTGAAGAGGCTTTCTTCATATGGTTGATAGTTTGCTATTCTAATGGTGTTCCAGAGCTTTGTTCTATAATAGTGTAGTGTGCATGGGGGAAGGCAGCAGCAGGGCCGGTAGGTGATGTAATCACACACACAGACATAAGCCGATATACGCTCCTAGCAAAGGAGTAAATACAACCTGCATGATACTTTACAAACACATTTAGATCTGTGTGTGATTAGCAACATGCAAAGTTCTAGGGAAGACGGAGAAAAAAGTGGGGTTATCTGCAACATCAATCTGATAAAGGCTGCCATCTTTGGACCATGGTAACTTACGTATTCCTATGTGACTTTTATAGCAGCTTTAGGAAAGGACTTGAACAAGCTAATTAACATTTTCATGAGAAACTTGTGATTACATGTGTAAGTGGGCGCTGATTTCACAAGCATTTCCTGGAATCTCACAAGAAATTGAGACTTTCACGGTAAAATACTGAGACCGTTTTTTGGGACATTTTTCACGAGCTTTCCCTGCCAAGTTTCACGCGCATTGTCCATCCACGTGAAACCATCCAACATGTAAACTGGTCTAATGACAGCATATCTATCAAACATTGATTGAGTCCTGATAGTAAGTGCTTGGTAGGCGCTTTTGAAACTGATGGAACTCTGTTTTCCTGAATGAATTAGTGGTAGCGTTTGATAGTTAAGTATTCCTCCATTTCATAATTTGAAAAACTTCAAAATATTAAATGAGTGCTATCCTGACTGCCCGTGGTGGCCCTCTAAATGTATTTTAGATATCTTAAAATATTTAGAGATAGCTATAAATTAATTTGAGGTATCTCTAAATAATAATTAGGCTTGCCTTGTTGTTTTTGCCTCCTCTAGTGTATCAAACAGAATACAGCACATGTCTAAATGGTAAGAAATTGTAGTAGACTAGCAAATGACTTCAGTATATTATGATTTATTTAGTAGTAAAAATGTGTCTCACCAAATGTCCCTGTTTATTCTTGACAGATTCTCTTCACATTTAGGAGATCTTTTGTTTTTTGTCGACATAAAACAGGATTCTATTTACACATCTTGCTATTACACATCAGCAAAGTGATCAGTAAAATGATACTGGACCAAGGACATCACTGTATGAATATGTCTAAGTTATACAATCTCAGACTTTTAAGTCAATTGACTTCAGTTTATAATTAAACATCCAGAACTATGCTTGGTGCACCCAACTGTCCATGAAAGGCCTGAAATAAAGACTAGGATGTGTTTATTTCAAGTTTCTAGTCTATAACATTTACAAGTGTTTTGAGTGATTTAGACAGTGGGTTAAAATGAACTACAAAGTGTGCTTTCTGATGAAGTTCAAAAGGCATGTTGTATACTGATATCAAGGAATATATATATATATATATATATATATATATATATATGTGTGTGTGTGTGTTAAATTGGACATGCTTATTATGTAGTTTTAAGGAGTATCAGAAAACCAAGGTTAGTTAGCCCATCATTAACAGTGAAACTGCTGAAACAGCCCCCTTGGTGAGATACTCTAACTATCCTTAGCAACAACTGGTTTCCCATCAATTGCCATTAATGTGCCATTACTGTTGAAATAGCAACCAGAACATGATCTTTTATATTCCCACTAGTGTCAATTAGCATCAGTTTGGGTTTCGCAATGTGGACAGAAGTTGACTAGGAACTTGGCCAAATAGTATCTGACAAAAAATAAATAAAAAAAACTGTCAGATTGAAATGTTTTTCAGTGTTTATAACCAGAGCGAGATTCATACTTGGTTCCCTGAGGTGAAAAAAAAAAGAAAATGAAGTGGGTGCAATCTAAGCCGAATATATTTTTAATTAAATCCAATAGCTTGGAGCAATTTGTCCAGACAGCCTTATTTATTTTGTAAAAGGTCAGGTTGTATTTTTCTCTTGTAATAATAAGGTTATTTTGACATACATCATGTTTGAGACGGTGTTGCACTTTTTCAGTGTGATGGTAAGGAGAGTGGCCTTGGTGAGGGCAAAAAAGAAAAAAAAAAAGAAATATGTCAACAATAACCTTTCCAACACTTCCACATCTTTCTGGAAATGCATCTGTATGATATAATTACAGTTGTTATATTGTAACTCTCTTTTAAGCTCCAATCAGGTTTTTTTAAACTGAACGAAGCAAACCCGTTGGTGCTCTAGAAAGGGTAACTGTATGCAAGAATAGTTTTCTTGCTTTAAAAAACCCAGCCCACCAATATGTAATGTCTAGGCATCTCAGCTCATTGAATCTACTTGTCTATATGCTTAGCCACACCACTGTGGGTGTATCGCCACTTTTCTCTGTGCGACGTCACAAGCATTGTGTGAGAGTGAGAGATGGAAGTATGAGCACTCACCCTTATAAAAGTTTACCACAGTATTTTTGTAGTTTTGCCATGATTTTCCCATGGTTATACTATACATTTACCATAGTTAACCCTGGTTTGCCATGTTTATTAATATGCTTTACCATGCCCCTCTATTCTTAACAATGCTTACCAATGCTTCACCATGCTTTCACTATGCTTTATTACACTTTGCTATGCTTTTACTATGGTAAACATTTATAAGGGCACTCCGTAATGGAAACACAATTTAGTTAAGACAACCGTACCAAGAAGGCTGTTAGGAATCTCTATACAGTATGTGTTGTATCAGTCCTGTGCATTCCTTTGCCTCTTTTGGAAGAGTGGTAGAGTCTGATTCACCACTCCATTGTCCACTGCCTGTTCCAAAAGTGAAAAAGGCTTTAATGCATTGTGATGTACGTTGCCATGGCGCTTGCTACATTGTGCCCAGCACAGACCCATAATTATTTATTATTATTATTTGTTTATTTAGCAGACACCTTTATCCAAAGCGACTTACAGAGACTAGGGTGTGTGAACTATGCATCAGCTGCAGAGTCACTTACAATTACGTCTCACCCAAAAGACGGAGCACAAGGAGGTTAAGTGATTTGCTCAGGGTCACACAATGAGTCAGTGGCTGAGGTGGGATTTGAACCGGGGACCTCCTAGTTACAAGCCCTTTTCTTTAACCACTGGACCACACAGCCTCATAACTTCTGAGCCTCTGTTAGAAGGCTATGTGCACAAAGCTCATTGTACAAGGTGAGGGCTGTAATGATTATGATGACGTGGCTGCGTGTTCGCTGTGTGATTGACAGGAGACTGAGACTGGAAGGTTGGGATTGACACTCCCTGCAGGCGCTCAGGTTTATTTACATACAGTACATACAGGAACCCCACGTGATGCTGCCAGCAATGATAGATCACGTGGGACATACGGCCCGGCCTACAAAAGGCAAACGCTGTGCATCAAACACAAGGTGCGGTGAAGACGGCTCGCGCTACTCCACTAACATATGGAGGTCCCGCTTCCACACCTGTCTGCTGTACTGGGTGGGATCTACTACCCCGAAACTAACTCCCTGTCCCTCGAGCAGTTCACCCAACTCCAACCTCGGATATACACACGATCGTTGGTGCGTTGCGCTTCTTCCTCCCAGGACAAACTCCCGACCCATGTCAATCAGCAGCACAGACGGACCGATGCTTCAGCAGCAGCACCCCGTATGGTGTTTCAGAGCCATGATCTGTATAATCGGGACCCTTTTATTCCTGGTGTTCTGCTGCATCACGCCCCCCTGCTGATTAGGAGCTCGCAGCTGGTTAACACACACATGCTGCTCGTTCCTGCACCTAAACACAGCAGGCAGGCCGCTACACACAGAGCGTTAGGTTCCCCATCAAAACCAATCCCATTCTTATTTACACAATCACTACACTCTTATTTGCAATAAATAATCACAGAAGCGCCCTCCTTATGTGTGGGGCTGCAGCCCTGCTACACTCATTGTGGGGCTGCAGCCCTGCTACATTCATTGTGGGGCTGCAGCCCTGCTACACTCATTGTGGGGCTGCAGCCCTGCTACACTCATTGTGGGGCTGCAGCCCGGCTACACTCATGTAGCACTCTTGACTTCGCTATTTTCTGCATAAGGAGGGGACAGCAATACAGTGCACCACACTTCAAAAGAAAAAAAGTGTTCGTCAGTATGTTGGAATCTCACATCTACTTGCAGCCTTGAAGATAAAGGTACATTTTTGTACCTTTAGCAGTCCTCCTGAAAAAAAAAATACAAGTAAAATAACTGCACCAGCAACTGTCAACAGTAGACACATAACAGTGTAGATGAGGAACAGCTAAATGAAATAGAAGAAAAAATTGAAAAAACACTTTAAAAAAAAATAGAACATGGGCTGTTAATGTACTTAAAGAAAAAAATATGGACATTCATTTTAAGAAAATAATCTCAACAACATAAGGGAATTTTATTCTTGTGCAAGAAGTTCAACTGGGGACCAGTATTTAGTCTCCAGTTTTATAACGCTGAACTGGACTAAATAGATATTTTAACAGTAGCAGTTTTAACATCTCTGCTGACAGCGAGTTTAAAACCAACAAGAACGTATTCTTGTCAGTCATGAAAACTTTTAGAAAAGCAGTTAAAGACAAGGCCAGGCACCACCCCCCGAATTACCGGCCTGGATTTGATGCGTCTGCGGGAAACTGAGGCACTGTCCCCTGACACAGCGGTCGGATTGGTGTGTAAAGTCTGGTTTGATCTTTAACTTAATCTGGCACGACGTGGACGCGAGGGTGTCCGACAACTAACAAAAACATCTTTTGAGATCCGAAAGGATGAAAACGGACTTGAATATGTGTGCCTCACATATAACGACTACACAAACTCACCTGCAGATACAGCTTCAGCATCCATGGCAGCTTTTCCCCTTACTTCCTGTGTCATTTGAAACTCCGCCCATCATCAGCGTGTGTTCAGTCCTCTAGTTTCTAGTGAGATGCCACTTTCGATGCAGAAATGCACAATAAAATGTGCTATTTTTTTTTAATAAGCCAACAATAAATTTAATTTAATTTAATTTGGGACTATATTACACTGTGGATGTATACACAATAAAAGTTTCTAGTTTTGTCTTAATTTAAGAAGTGTTTTAATTATTTTTCATCCCCCAAATGATAGTAATGATAGCCCCATTATAAGCGGTATAAACCACTTCGGGCCGTGCCGTTCCGATGATATATCCCACTTCTGGGGTGGTTAAAGGCCCAGGTGTGGTATGCATCATGGGAACCGCACGGCCCGTCATGGTTTATACCTTACATGATAAATATTACTCCCCCTTGGGGACTCATCCTTGAAAAGCAATTAATAACTGAAAACTTAAAGAACAAGCATCCCATTTCAAATGATTTATTGTAGGAGCTCCTTGCAAATAGTTAAAGGGCAGACAGATGTGATGTGGTTCTCTTCAAATGGTACTTAAATGCCTGCTATTCCATCTTAGTGATAGCAAATGGCCTTAAGATTTGTATTCATCTGTGAAGGTGACAGGGTTAGTACTCTAGGCTATTGCTACATACATACGACTATAAAATATAGGTCTATTTATTTATTTTTTGCTCTCTTGCAACGTTTTCCTATTTTATTATTTTGAAAATAACATTGCCTGGTGATGTTAAAGAATTGGTAAGCAGTAACTGGTGCATCTATGTTCCTGTCACGGTGTATGCCAAAGATTATCAGTAATAGCGATTTTATATACCCTGTGGTGACTTTTGGACAAACTGGAAGTTTTATTATGTGTTATTGTCTCTTTGATAATTATATAAAAAAATCCTTGTTTCTATTAAATCTCACACATTTATTTAAATGATTAAATCTTAACTATCTTCAGTATATGATTGTGCATTTAACCATGCTTAATCGGTGCTTTTATAGCGATGTACAATCCTTGCCTGTGGTTTACCACACTTTCACAATGCTTTTAACACATAACTTTAGTGCCCACTTATTTCACTCCCACATTTTCACATTTAGAATGTCCAACTATGTTTCGTCACCACAGTAACTCCCCACAACAGCTCAGGACAATTGACGGTCAGCGGGTGTCCTCCGTTCCTGTGTTGATTGCTTCTGTACATCCAGGAGTGCAATGGCTGATGTCATGTCAGCTGTAGCTCGCCAGGCACCTGGCCGGTAGTCGCTTTAGTGTGGTGAGGTGACCTAATTCCCAAGGATTTTACCTCTAAGCCAATGCGAAACTCCCTGTCAGATATTTGGCAGGTAAGGATGCAATACTGAACTCCCCTGACAGTATAACTCACCCTGCACACCACAGGGACATGCCTTTAACAGGTAAGCCACTCTGGACCCTGGTAAAACAGGGTTTAAAGTAAAAGTAAAGCAATATAAATGAAAGCTGAATCCATCTGACTTATATATGTACATGTTATCCATCATAAATCAAGCTATCAAATCAGCTCATATTAAAAAAAAAAGAAAGTGTATCGCCTTTTTGACTTTATTGCCAAAGTATTTCATTACATTCTGTCTCAGACAGCATGCTATCCAACTTTTATGACTTTTCATACACAGCTCAAACGTACCTGTTTCAACCTGTCTTTATCTTTGTCTCTATACCTGTCTTTTCCTTTTTTCGCTATACCTGTCTATACCTGTCTTTATCTTTTTCTCTATACCTGTCTATCTTTTTCTCTATACCTGTCTTTATCTTTTTCTCTATACCTGTCTATCTTTTTCTCTATACCTGTCTTTATCTTTTTCTCTATACCTGTCTATCTTTTTCTCTATACTTGTCTTTATCTTTTTCTCTATACCTGTCTTTATCTTTTTCTCTATACTTGTCTATCTTTTTCTCTATACCTGTCTCTGTCTTTTTCTCTATACCTGTCTTTATCCTTTTCTCTATACCTGTCTGTGCCTTGCTTTGAGCTAGCATTGACAGCCGAACTGGCAGCACTGAACAGACTGCTTCATTCCAATCACCTGACTTAAAACCCAGCACAACCTGCATTTATATTATTCAACCTGAACCTGAGACTGGCGAGCGAGTGCTACAGTATCTGCCTGTTTTAAGGATATTAAACATGGAATTTTTCATAACTACCTTCATTAAATACAGGTTCGTAAGACAAGGATAACATATCCGGACATGCACCACCAGTTGAGGGATTCATTTCCATAGTCCTTGGTTGGATATCCAATTACACTACAATTCTGAGTGTCATTTTTAATTATGTGTTGTGCCTAATATGAATGATATCTACCTGAGAGCCTGTCTCTCCCAAATTGATTCAGAGAGGTTGATTCACACTTTATGCCCCCCATTATCTCTCTGAACCTGTATCTGCCTCAGCATTTGTCTGCACTCTGCATTCCCAGCAAGCACGCTTGTGTTCTCAGAACATTCACCTTCATTGTAGGGCTGTAAGAGCTTTTTGTTATCAGCATCCATTGGGAATTTGATACCTTAGGAAATTCAAAACTCTACATTGGTTTTTGGGTTTTATATGAGCAATGAGATTGGATTCTTAAATTAATTTATTAATTATCGTCCCTTTTAGTATAAATTCTTCTTTTAAATGTACTAAAGTTAATACTGTATTTTCTGTTTGTTTTTTTTTTGTTTTTTTTTGTGAAGCGCCTTGAAGGGATTTTGTCCAGTAAGGCTTTACATAAGCCTGATCTTGTTGTTTTGTCAAATATATACAGTAAAATATATTTGTATATCCGTTACAAACTATGTCAAGAATTATCAGAAAATTGTTAGTTCATCTGTTATATGCACATATTTATTTATTTATTTATTTATTTATTTATTTAAATGTTTTATTTATACACCTTTGTAGCACCCCATACTGTAGCTTTGACGTATTGTGGACGTTTGAAAATAGGCTGCATTTTAATTACCTGAACAGGAGTGGATCGGAATTTCTCAGATCAGATCAATAAATAGAGACCTTTGTGTATCGTAATGAACACAGAAGCCCCAATTACAGCTAAGTCAAATGAAAAAGGGGAAGTTGCGCCCTCTGCTGTGTGACTGCGGTACAGCATTGTTTTGCTTCTTGTATGACCTTACAATTAGAATCAGTTTTTTTAACAAGTACTAGGTTCTTTTTTCAGATTTGCTGATGTTACAGTATATTGGCACTTGGACCCAGCTGTGAATCTATATGATCTTACTTAAATCAGTATTTTGGTTTGAAATGCTGCTTGTAAATGTTTTTCAATACTGCACTTTTTTCAGATAATAAAGAATGTGGTATAGCGGCAGGCCACGGCAAACCTATTGTTCAACTGTAGGTATCCTTGGAGAAAAAGGGTGCTGCTTATATCTTGCTCATAAGTCTTGTAATTGTTCATTGCAGTGAATCCTGGTCAAACTGATTGTAAGACCAGATCTTTTATTCATTTTCAGAATTCAAAATGTTGATATGATTTACATTTTATTGTTTTAATAAGTATGTTGTTGTTATTGTGGGTTTGTTTTTTCACTTATAAAAGTAAAAAAAAAAAAAAAAAAACATTTAGAAGAATTTAGTAAACACACCAAAACAAGTCCAACAATTTGATTAATGTCTTCATCAGTATGGGAAAAAGTACTGAACATGTATAATTTCTAAGGGAACAGCTGCTTAATATTTTCAGCACCTAAAATATATAACAGGGTGTTTCGACAGATTAGACAAAATCATGTCTTTTGTTCTCACTTATTAAATAATTTTAACATAAGGCCTTAAAAAACATTTTACCAAACTCCTAAATGACTTGCTATATTGTGACGGTTCAGGGATCTAAATGCACTCTGGATCTGTTGTGGTTTAGCCAATCCAGATTGATGTATGTAAATAAACTAGAACTGCATTATGGTAATGGAACAAAATGTGCTGGGCAACTGACTACCATAAGTGTTAACTGTGCATTTTGGGTCCTGAGAATATAATGGTTACCTAACAGGGGCCTAGCGGGACCTCTTGAATGTAGCGAATGCAGAGTGAATGTATATTTTAGGACCGTCGTGTGCTAAATGAGTTCTCTGTATGGAGTAGCCTCCCTTAAACATGGCTTATCTCTGTGTGCTGTCTATGGTTGTGACTATGCTAATAAAAAGAGCTGCTGGCCAATCACCATGACTACCGCCTGGAGCATGAGATGTGTTTCCTGTCCTACCTTGTAGGTGCCACCCAATCCCGACACACTACGATATGTAAAACAAAGTTCTGAACAGTTAAGGTAATTGCTTATTATATAGGTGGGGTTTCTGGCGTGACGAGGCAACCCAGTGCAAAGGAGGAGACAGAGAGCGAAGCTGGTACCTCCTGCTCATAACTCTCTAAACTCATCCCCATTCGTTTCGGTGCGCCGGCTCAACAAAAGTTATGTGCATATTACTCAGGCACTGTAAAAGTCACCTATGTGGTTCAGGGCTTGTTTAAAAGTACAGACCCAGCGCTTTGCAATGATTGTAAGCGGTACTCCTAGCCGGAGCGCAGCACTAAGGAAGATCCACTACAAACTGTCCTCAGGGCATCAGATGATTCTTAATGGTTAGGTTTAGGGTTAGGTATTGGGTTAAGGTTAGGTTTTAGGACTGGGGTTACTTAAGGTTAGGGTTGGGGTTAGGTTAGGGTCAGGGTGGGTTGATGTCGGAGAGGTGACGAGCTCGGGAAGTGAAAGGTGGGAGTGCTTGGCAAATGCCCTTGAATCATCTGATGCCCTGAGGACAGTTTCTAGTGGATATTCCTTTCCACTGCAGCCGGAGCTACAATTGCCTGAAGGTAAGCCTCTCATCATTTGACAGAGTTCACAGCTTAGGTTTCGTTTTGAGATGTTTTCTCCGTCATTTTAGCAGCTAGACAGAAAGGGGCGGTGTCGTTGGAAAGCTTAGAATCTCAGCTACATAGTTCAGAGAGAGAGAGAGCACTAGAGAAGCTGCAGACCAGAGAGAGAGACACAGTGAGAGCGAGAGAGGGAGCATTTTATCCATTGTGTCTTGTGCCAGACAGGAACTGCTTTACAGAGTGGCACAGAAAGTAATGGGACACGGCCTGAGCATGTAAAAGTGTAAATAGTTCTATTCAGTGTTCCATATTGCTTCATTTTGTCCCATGTTCATTTCATATTGAAGTTCAATGGTGTAGTGTTTTTTTTTAGCCATCTGTGATTACAAAATATATAGCAGTGATCAAACATGATTTTTTTGGAAAAGCGTTTTATTACCACATATAGTATGCCTGATCCTGTTGCAACTTACATAATATGAAAGGAAATTGTGTGGCCTTTCAATTGATGCATGCAGCACAAACTATGCAGTAGTTACACATACATACATGAAAACAGTGAAAAACAGGCAGAAATAGTGATGAGTGTAAGCACTACATCCTAGCCACTAAACAAGAGACAGGCTGTATCGCGAGATCTGTTACAGACTTGGTGTTTCCCTTCACATGCATTACCACATTTATACAGCAGGGGTCAGTATTGTACCAACTCCTCTTACCATATGCCACTTAGAAATAGAGATGTTTTCCTGTATTAAATCAAAGTGATTGTGCTTCCTGGGATGGAGGCATTTTTTTTATATATGACTCTGTATAGGACTGTACAGTAATTTTGCCTATTTTTTAAATTACGATGGCAGCTTTGTTACGCTAATTTGCTCTGGTTTAGTTTTATTGAATGCACTTCAAACATTAATAGCTCATTGGTCTTACTTTCCTGGCTTTGCTACACACCTGGCAGCCATTGTGCCTTTCCTTGCTCATTCAGAGCAACTTCTGTCTATCTCTCTTGTACAGGCTTGTACAGTCAAGGTACTGTAATAACCAAAAACATCACCTGTGGGGAAATGTACTTCCTCGCACATTGCGCAGCTTGTATTTCTTTTCCCTCCAGCAGGAAGGGCAGACACGCTACAGTTTTTAATTGTCTGCAGTATTACATCCTGGGAAATTTCAGCCAATAAATCATTTGACACGAAACTGTAAAATATGTTTCTGCATTATGATATGCCGGTATGTACCATCATTTATTTAATTCTTGAGAAGTTGCAGCAGCGTGGTTTATTTATAAGCATCAAATTGCATCATGTGACACCTCTTCAACTATTTTACTGCAATTACACCCAATAATCAGGCATTGCATTTTCATTGCAGTTTTCATGTAAGAATGTCATTTTTATGAAATGTATTACATTGTGAAGACATAGCATGCTTAGCATGCCAAAGGGCTGATGTACCATCATCACCATCTAAGCAATTCTCATATACACCACAAGATGGGGGCACAGGCTTTTATTACAGTATTGCTTTTGAATTGCAATAATATTTTAGGACTGTTCTGTAGTTTTCAGAATTTTAAAGGTTGAAGGGATTTAAATTTGATTCTCTAGCTGAAAGAAAGAAAAACAGTGTAGTAAACACCAGGGATTTCTATTTCTGTGTGCATTCGAACAACAATGTGAGAGATGGTAGCTAGGAGCTGAGCTCCCTTGTAAAACTGATACTGCTATGCACCACATATGTTTAACAGCATTGTATTTCCACTTGCAGCTGGCGAAAGGAGTGCTTGTCCAATTGTGGCAAAGTGGTTAGTAGTGCGCAGGTGTGTAGGTGATGCAGTGCTCCGAAAAACGACAGACAACAAAGTTCATGGTCCAAACAGTTCTTTAATTTTTCTTATCACGGTTTGGCTCAGTTAAATAATAATACTGGCTTTACACAGCAATGTCTATCGCCAGTCCCGAAATAATAATACAAGAACAATAACACTCAACACGGGACACGGCCACTTCTCTAGACAGTGCGTGCTCTCGTGCAGGTGTGGTGAAAGACAACAATAGTGGTGCAGCAGTGCAGTGTAGTCCGGGCATATGCTGGCCTGTACCGACAGCTCCCAGTACGTATTAGCCGTCTAGCAAGAACAAACAGTAACAGTTAGACAGACAAGCAAAACACTAAACACTCATGAAACGGTTTTACTTCCATTTCCTTACGTGTCCTCTCAGTAACCATAACAAAGGAACAGATTGCTTTGTCACATCCCCTGAAATACCCTTAGTCACGCCCCCTGTGATAGCTAGTTCAATCACGTATCCTCCAATCCGTGACTGACACATTGCGTACCGCATTAGGTCGATGACTTCTGGTATTGTGACTCCGCCCCCTTCCTGGATGGCTGTCTTCCGACTGACTCTGGAATGAACTGCCAAACCATCCAGTCCGGGGCACACTGTTACTCTTATACAGCGCCCTCACAGGTCGGGAGGGAGATTGTTGACTAGGATTCATTCGCTCTCTGTCACAACAGTATATTACATTCAGCAGTTAATTATTACAGATGATTATTAAACTCTGTGTATGTGAGAGTTTGCACGTAAACAGAGCTGAATTAATTAAAACAAACATAGCTGCCTTAGTGACCTAAAGTTTTAATGCAAAGAAATCTGTGTGAAAGTGCACAATCAAATGTGTTGCCCAAAGCTGTTCAGGTTTCAAATAAACCAAATCACAGCTGCATGGTACAAGATATGGAAGTTAAACTATCCAGTTTTAAATCATACAGGCTGGACACGTAGAAATACAATTTGAAGGCTTTGAGACCCCTTTTTGCCAGTCGTAAAAAGGCATGATACTTCCATCTTGCGATGATACGATGATAATGCCTGTTATTGTTATAACAGTAAATCCAGTGCTTCTTAATCCTAGGGCACTTGAGGCTGGAGGAATGATTAAAGGTTGCAGCAAGTGAGATTTCAAAAAGAAATACACATCCAGATCAGTTTCTATTATTACAGGACTTTACTTGGAGAAATGCGATTTCAAATTGTATTTATGGAGACATAAGACTTGAAAGGAGTGTTCAGTAAGACCGCACTTGTTCCACTCATGCCACCCTGCTGGCGTACACAGGGGGAGTTAACCAGCCACCCAGTCATTCTGAAACCCCCTGGAGCTGTAAACAAAAAGGTGACCTGAAGTGTATGCATAATATAGATTTTTTTTCTTCTAATTTTCCTTTACGTAGGTTTGCTGTGGTAGTACTGTAGGATATTTGGTCAATCGATGTAAGGATAGAATTGTGATTTGCCTAATATAGCAGCACCACTGCCTGTCTTAATTCCCCAGACAAGTTCAAGACAACAGATGCTACATTTCACAAGCAAACAGATGTGTTTGCTGTGGTACTACTCTAGGCTATTTGGCAGGGATAGCATGTCAGGAAAGCATTAGAAAAATAATCTATTAGAAAAGTAAACAGATTAGAATTAGATTCACAGGTTCACATTAGAAGAACATTTGCTACATTACTTTTTTTATAACTTTTTTTTTAAATGTAGTGTGCCCAATTATTTTACCCCCGATTTTCTCCCCAGCTTGGAATGTCCAATTATTTTTTCCCCTCACCGCCGCAATTCCCCACACAGCTCAGGAGAACTGAAGGTTCAGTGGGCGTCCTCCGATCCCACGATCGAGGCAGCTTCCTCTTTTACACCCAGGAACTCGACAGCAGAAGTCAGCGAGCTACCGGCCACTGGAAGACAAAGGCCAGCCCTGCAGGTGTCCTCCTGAGCTCACTAGGTACCTGGCCAGCAGGGATCGCTGCAGTGCGATGAGGAGAAACAGTCCCTGCTGGTTTTGCCTTCCTAACCAACAGGAGCACCAGTGCCAATGCAACGCTCCCTTAGGAATCCCCAGCGAAGACCAGCAATTTCGCACAACCAGGGTGCGAACCTGCGCTCAACTGACTGTATGACTCACCCAGCACACCGCTGTGCTTTTACCAAAAAATGAATGAAGTGTTACCTAATTAACTTTTCCCTCACTAAATATTTAGGGCTTTCTCTTTCATCACGTACAGTGTTTTCTAGTAATAGGTTGATTGTGCTCTGCTCCTGTGCCGCTTCTCGCTTCATTCTCAAAGGGCTTTTTTTTCACTGGCAGATTAGCAAGATGATTCATTATTCTAACATTCCGTTATATCAGTCTTAGTGATCTGCGTTGCCTTTGGATCCTGCAATTGGGGAGCGTTTGTTTCTGTTTGGTTGCCAGTCCTTTATCAAAGTGGCATTGCTGCCGTTTCTCTCCCAGCTTGTTATCTTATTTCTTCTTGCTCTGTGATAAGAAAAACAACATAGGAAACAAAAGTATAGTCAGTAGAGAAGGACTCATGCAGCTTTTTAGTTTTTTACTTGATTAATGTAATTGAAGTTTAGTTTCCAAATCACATTATTTTGTGATTTGTGTCTTCGTTTTATCCGTGGTGCATTTCAAATTCCCTGTGGAAACCAGGACTGTGTGCAGTGATAACTGTAATTGAGTCCTATTGGATTCCTCGTCGCCTGTGCATGTGGTCCCTTTCTTTCTTGTTGTGTTGTTCTTTATTTAGTATCTCTTCACAGTGGTACCTTGTTTTGAGAATAAATACCACACCAGCAGAAAATGGCTTTTCTAAATTACCAAGCAGCTGCACACAGGCTGTATTTTATCAGGCTTCCCTGCATAACGCAGCAGAACTATACCAGTCTTCTCCCCAGGATCTTCATCCCCCTGGATGACAGCCTCCCCATCCAGATATAGTCTCTCTGTGTTCAGACTATCAACAGCATTTGGTTTGACTTCAGTAGTTTTTCTTCGTACACTTAATATCTGACCTTAGTTCCCTCAGGCCCATTTGATGGTTGACCTTTTGTAGTTGCCAGGTACAATCATGGCAGAGTTTGATGTCATATCCCAAAGGTAAAACAAGCCTAGCTCAGGAGGATGGTAGTGGAAAGACAAACAGGACGTTTTATATGCTGTTTTAGAACCATTGCTCCAAAATAAATAGTGCATAGAAAAAGACTCATAGCGTGATAAGTAAAACTTGACATGACTCGGGAATCTGTGAAGTGGAAGGTTTCAAAAAGAAAGAATGCACACATTTGCATCATACTATTTAGGTCAGAATTGCTTTTTTTCTGCATAAATCAGTGTATTTACTCATTTTTTTTGGGGGCAGACACTCTCTGTGTTTTCCTGCCTAAGAATAATTCATCCAATAGTAGCCCAGTCACTTAAAAACAGAAAATAGACATGAAGTACTGTGAAATAAAGATAAGAATGTTCCTTTTTGTTCTCATAAAAATAACACGTCAAATGAGATTCCACCTAAAAACCTATTTTATGGGGTTTGCACTCATTTTGAGCTTTTCTGGGTTAAATCGCTCCAGTATTAAGTGCTTAGCATGTCTGTCTGTACTTAGCTTTGGACCGGAGCTACAGATCCTATGTACTGAACAGCCTGCCTCAAGTCATGTGACAATGTGACATTTCTCACCTCTACTCAGTCTATATAAATGTATAGGTGGGGCTGGAGTTCAATAGAAACTTGATAATACAGTAACTGAGAACTGGAGCAACAGAACCCAGAACCACTCAGAATGATCAGCATAACATAGTAAAGAAAATGGAAAATAGAAATCAAAAGGACATTTGAAGCTACTTTTGAAGAATGTTTTTAAAGCCTGTTTGATACTCAGGTACTCGTAGCCAACTGACATATTTTTTCATGAATATAAAACTGTGTTTTAACCATAACGACAGACAAAACATTATTGAAATAAATTTTAAATTATATATATTTTTAATAAGGTCAATTATCGCTTAAATAATTGACTACTACGAAATTAATCTTGACTAAAATGTCGGCTAATGCCTTCATCAGTGAGGCATATACAGTATGAACTGCTTGTTTCTATGAGATTTGTATGTGGCAGATCTATCCAATGTGTGTAATTGCAAATACTGGTCCCTTTGAGTAAGCTTAGGAAGTCCTCAATTATAATTAGGGCTTCTGTTTTTCAAGTTTTATGTCAATTGTTTTTTTTTTCCTTTTTGATATACTGTATGAAATTAGTGTTTTCGGTTACTTTCCAAAATGCTTGAGCGTTTTTTTTTTGTGTGTCAAAATATGTATAGTAACTCGACACTACTTGCACACTTAAGTTGTACCTTCTTTCCTTTGCTGTCTTCCACAATGAAATGCCTATGGTCACAGGTACATTCTTCTGGGGGTTTTGTGTGTAGGCATTTTTGTACATTTCGCCACAATTCTGTTTTAAATCCTCAGATCTTAACTGTACAGCTTTAAATCCCGCTAACAAGCCTGATTGTAATCTCGTTTTAAATCTCGCAAGCGGATTCTCCAATAGAAATGTAGGAATGTGCTGGCGGGTTTAAAGTATTCAGAACGAATCAATGATAGATACAAGTCAGGAAGGCGGGACATTGCCCAGCAGCACTGGAAAATGGGTAAGGTCAAAGGGTAAGGTCAACGTGAAAAGATTAACCATTTTCCACACCTCTTCTTGTGCATTCTGGCGTTTATTGGCTATCCACCGATTTATTTTTTTTGTATCGGGGGTGTTTTATCGGGCCCTAATTATAATGTAGAGCTCTTATTGTTAAGTGTCCACTAAGGTATTCGGTTTTCATTACAGGGTTCTCTACCCCTGCATTATCCCTTGCATTATCCCAACCTATAAGGGACACATCTCATTAAGCCAGCTGGTTCCCATGGATGGTATTGTAATGAGGGTGGAATGCTTATTGAAAAACTAAATTTAACCAATGTGGGTCCATTTGAAAGGGTCTGTGGCTAAAAGTAGTTCACAAGGGGGCAACATAATACCAGCCGATGCAGCTTTGTTTTTAAGCAGCTTCATTCTCCAGTCAATTTAGCTGTGTACACAAGTGTGATTACCTCCAGTTACAGCTTTGAGAAGCAGAAGAAAGGTTGTATAAATAGCGAGGGTGTTTGAACTTTTCATGTATGGTAACCAAGAACCTAACATTTTGTTTGTTAATGGGGATTGCCTTGTTAAAGAGTGTTCCTGGGGGGTTCAACATAAATCAATCCCGGATGCTCATTTGCATGTGTTAGGTGTATATCCTGTATGTGTTGCTCTTATATATGTATTCCTTTACAAGCCGACAGGGTTTTTTTCTTTCTCTTTAACCTAACCAGCAAAATGCAATGCAAAGGAGGTTCCCCGTATTGCTTTTAAGGTGAATCAGATACATGCTGAAGTGATGTTGCTAAACTGTTAAAATAAATGGGTTCTTAGGCTTGCAATGTAAACCATAAAATCGGTATTGCTCAGTTACATAAAAAGCTAACTTATGTTTACCCAGGTTGGAATAAATAGAGAAGGCAGTAAATGACAGTCTCTTCCCCAGCTGTTGAATATTTTTTTTTTTTTTTTTGACCACAGCACAGATCAGCCATCGGAATTAAAAATAACACCTGCTTTGTTTTGGCTGAGAATGCTGGTGCAGACGACAGCGAGCGTGTGTTTCAAGACATTCAGGTCAACGGGACTTTTCAAATTTTGAACAAGGAGATAAGGGAGGCAAATGACCTAAAAGAATGATTAGGAGCTGTTGTTAGGTCCCTCCTACAAGCACATTGTACGTGTACAACCAGTAAGCACTTAACCAGCCTCAGCTTATTAGCTGTACTGTAGAGCTGGCAGTCTAAGTGTTCTGGCAGGGGCTTGTTCAATAACTAATGTGCTTTTTGTGCTGTTGCTTGTTTTAAAAGCTGACAAGTGATTCTTTATTTATCCTCAAGCCATAGTTGCAATGTTAGAAAAGAAGAGGCGTGGCAGTGTCAGCAGCTTTCCTGGTGGAGTTTGCTTCTTTTTCTCAGCATCATTATCTTTAGACAAATGTTAAGGTAACACAGCGTATGAAGCAGCAGTCAGACAGTGTGAACTGGGATACAATTCAACACCATCCTCAGATTTAAGGAAGGCAAGGAAAGATCTTTTTTTAAAACTACATTTTCCTTTTGTGGAGCAGCAAGACAGAAAAAGCAAAATCTTCCTGGCTTTTGCTGTCAGCTATCCTGGAACCCATGGCTCAGCAAGGAACAAGCCCAGACACTCTCCCCGTGCCTGCGGTGGAGAAGCCACCCCACGAACATGCAGGACTGAATGAAGATCTGGTGAAGATTCTGAGAGAAAACCTGCTGCAGCATGACAAGCCACGGGCAACAAGAAAGTCTACCTCCATCTCGCCAAGGTTATCCCCGGCCATTTCTCCCAGGAACTCTCCCAGGCTCCTGCGCAGGATGATGCTGAACAACAACATCCAGAAGAAGAGACGTTTTACTGTAGCACACACATGGTAAGGGAAAACAGATGGAGTGGACTGCTTTCATTCCTTAGACTGTATGCATGTGATTGTGTGTGTGTGTGTATGTGTGTCTGAAACTGTGAAATATCTTATATTACTTGCTAAGAGAAAAAAAGGCATACTCCTTGTATTATGGGCTATTTATTTATTTCCCAGTATTAACTTATTTAATTATTGGAGTTTGATGACAGAACTAGCCTGTGTACCTTAGAGTCAGTCAGTGTTATAGACTCTAGACCAATTGGGGCAGCATTGGGACAGAACTGTAATGCTTGATGGATGGCAGTGCATGTTACAAACAATAGACTTGACTGTTTTACTGTTTTTTTTGTGTTATTGATATATAAAAGTAACAAGCTAGATTGATAGCATCTAAAAATACTCCCCTTGTGCCAGCCAGTGTTCTCTCAGTGACATTTAATGCTGTTTGAATTATAATCATTAAGTAAATTGAATTTGCATTCAAAACAAAGTTCACTTTGTCAGGCTGCTGTTTATAATCTAATCACTGCTAAGGGCTACAAAATTGTATTTTTTTTACTGCTGTAATAAACAGTTGGTGAAACTATAAAATATTTCAGTCGTTCTATGTTAGATCAATCTGACAAAGCTGAATGTGAACTGATGAAAGAGGTATTGAAGGGTATTTTGTGCTCATTTATTTATTATTTGAGTTGAGTGTTTGCAGTCCACAGGGATATACTTTAACAGGCAAAAAGAAAGAAAAAATGTATAACTGTATAATGAAGTCACATATAAATACTGTGTAGTCGTTAGGTATATACAATCTGATTATTATTCAGTACCCACATATAATATTCATACTTGAATAGTACAGTGCTGTTTTTTATTGCCTCTTTTAATATACTCCCTCAGAATTTTTATTCAGAACCTTGCCGCCCTTTTTGTGCAATGACAGCTGTCAAAGATATGCCCTCTTAGAAAATGCTCTCTTATCTATCTGGCCGCGCGTCGCTGGAGTAAATTACTTCAAGGAACTAAAAGCATGGCAGTTTTTCAATATTTCCTGAGAGGTCTACCAGTGCCATGGGTGAGGGTGAATTTTAAATAATTGATATATTCATCCAAGTGTAAATCTTACCTTTTTGTATGTGCCCAGCTTGCCTTTCTTGTGGATCAATTCAAACCCCCCATATTAATAGAGTCTCCCTGAAGTACAAAATGCTGCATGGTGGAATTGTGCTTTTAAAATATGCACTTTCAGTTAACTCGTTAAACACTGCAGACCAGTACACAGGAGGTACCTCCACTCCATTTTAGCATTGGAATGAAACTATTTCATTAGTTGTCTTTGGGTTTTGTCTTTCAGCAGTTACTGTAAAGTGCTGAAAGCATTTAAAATATAAAAGCAACTCCCCTGGGCGTTTTAAACTCGTACAACAGGACATAATGCTTCATTTTCTCATTACCTGTTGTGTTAGAGTAGCTGAGATTACCAGAAAGAATGATAGAAACAGTGTCGCAACCATTCGTGAAAAATCAGAGGCTTGTCCATGCATCCTACCCACCAAACTAAATCTGTATTGAACTGGTTTACTCAGAATCATAGAATTGTTGGACACATTTACACATTATTTATCAGAGTGTTGTTTTTACCAGTACTTAGTTTGCTACGTTGGGAAAGTACAGGCTACAAAGGATTTGCTTTTTTATTGTTGAGCACAAATGAGTAAAACAAACATATTTTACCCTTTTAATTTGAAATAGTCTCTAGCTGTATCAGAATGTCATGCATTTGTTTATTTTTTGCTGATAATTTCACAGTGACAAATGGCTGTAATGATGTATGTGCCAGTACAGTAAGCGTTGATATATTGATGGGCTTGTGATTGCAGATGGATACACAGTTATTCTGCAATGTAATGAGTTTATAAAATCTGAAAACAGGTTGTGGTAGAATGGTGCTGCATAATTTCCACCATTTTGTGTGAGGAAGACAGAAAGAGAGACTAAACCCTTCCACGTTGTCCGTTGGTTCTCCTTCTTCAGCTTTCTAGCTTTACAGTTCTACTTGTCTATATACCAGTTGGTGTGGGTGGAGGCAAATACACTGGGGAGCTGTCAAAAATGATTAGCAAACATACTAATGGAAGGTTTCATACAGCTGCCGTCTGTCATCGCCATTACATATGTAATAGGGTCAAGAATGCCCTGTTCAAATTTATTTTACACTTGTATGTTATTTTTATAAAATGTATTTTATGATTTGATAAGTGCACGCTTTGTGTTGTCTGACACTTTTTGATAATTGATTTGTATCACGTTATGTTGGCTTCTCCACCCGCTTCCCTATGTTTGCCCTGTTGAACACCTAGTAATTGAATTATTGATCAATTTACGCACCTGAATATAAATAGCACATGTTTTCACAAACGGCATGGCCATCCTGGGGTTTGTGTGTCTGTGCAGGAGTGGGAACGCAGTGTTTGGAGCGGGGAACGGCGAGCGAGAGAGACTGAAACGGACCAGTAAATGGAGCATCCCGCCAATAAGTATTGGGCTGATGGTATGCCGGTGTGGAATAATGAGTGCGAACGGCCCGAGTGTTTTTAGCCTATTTGGTAGTCGATTGGAGTCTAATAAGTGCGCAGAATAGGCTATATTGTGATGTTGGTTCCTCTCTCGCTCTCTCTGTGTGTTCCCTCTCCTGCACGGACATTGTGTGTGTGGTGTGGGTATTTGTATTTTTGAACCGTGGTATTGTTTTTATTGATAGTTTTATCGTGTCTTTGAATGTGTACCTCCACTGTATTGCTGGGTAGCAGCGTTGTTGCATTTGCACTTTAATATATGGTTTAATTCAGGTGAACCTTGTTTAACCACTTGAAATCTTGCTACCTGTTAATAGGTTAATGGAATTGTCTTATTATACCAGTACTGTTTGAAACCTTGTGTTTCTATTGGAAGTTTATAATAAACAAATGTCTGCTAAAATGTATTTGTGATTTTCTTGATGACCTTGTTCCTACATTTTTAGATCTGTTATCTGAATAAAAAGAACCTAAAGGATCTTCTGTAATTTGTTCGGTGCCTTATCGCACTGAACTGGCGTAGTCAGGCTACATTAGTACTTTTACATTCAACACTTACTACATCTTGTGATATTTAGGAATTAAAGGCAGGTTTGTGGTGCCTCTTTACGCTTCCTTCACCGGGGAGGCGCTACACATATTTAACTTCAAAATAAACGTGTAGTGATAAAGAGACTGATTGGGTTGTCTCTGGGGTCACTCCAGATTTATCTGCAACAATTAATGATTATGATTAAAGATATTTGAAGGACCACAATCAATTCGGGGAGCAGTTTGAGGAGGACACGTTAAATGGAATTTGCATGTGCAACTACAGTAAATGACTGACTGATGAGTGAACTACCTGAAACAGAAAATAATGGAAAACTAGCGAGCCTAGATATACTTCCTGTTCTGACAGCCTGAGATTCTGTACTGCACCAGAAACGAGACAAACATATCATCCTGCAGTGTTATTCCCACACCTCCAACAACATAAAATGCAGTTGTAAAAAAGCCTGTTCATGTCAATATAAAATGATATGCTATATACAGTACTATACCAATGGCATTTAAGTGCTAAAAAAAAAAGAAAAAAACTCTTAAATAATTGTGTCATACGTATATACGGGTAATTACACTTCAATTGCTGGCTCTGTGACCATTTTTTATATCAGAGCACACATGAACTGCAGTAACATTTCAATGTTTGATAAATACCATGTGCAAAAAGAGCAACACATGCCGGGTGTCAAAAGTGGAAACACAAGATTGCAGTGAGATAAACATGCATTAACAGCAAACCACATTATCAGTACCAGTTACACTACAGCAGACTACTTCCACTAAACACATATTATTGCAAAGACATGTCGAGAAAGCTTTCCCCATAACAGAACCACAACCCTTGTGAAAGTTTACTATGGTATACCATGTTAAAAGTATAAAGAGTGTATTAAATCACAGTATAGTTAAAGAAGGGCAATCATACAGGTAATTGTGATCTATTATAAACACATAGTAAACTGCAAAATGTTATTACTTTTATATGTGAATCACATGTAGCACAACACAATCAAATCACTTAAGAGAAGTCAACCTTTTATCATTTTGTCTGGATCTGTCAAAATTAAGAGGCATTATTTTGCACAGTTTCAGCAGCCTAAACTGCACTTGTAGCAAAGTAATTAAGATTCATTAACAAACATTAACATTCAAAATAGGAGGTGAGAAATTGACTTTTAAAGCTTGGTTAGCACAACTTTAATGCTAAACATAGCTACATATCCAGGTAATCTTAAACAACACAGAAGCAGGCCAACAGCCCACACCTTGATGTGTCTTACTGCTTAAATATACCACCCTGGGCCCTGAATCTATTTCCACATTGGCAGGGTGAAATGAACATAATATAACCCTGTGGTCTCCAGTGCTTTCAAACATAGAAATGTAATGATACCAACCATTTAAATGCTGTATAGAAAGAAGGGTAACGCTTTAAAATAAGTGTCTGTAATTTCAATGAAACTAACACGTGATTTCTTACTGATTTCAAGTGAAATTCTTATTTGTTATTCTTAGCAGACACCCTTATCCAGGGCGACTTACAATTGTTACAAGCTATCATATTATTTTTTACAAACAAATTAGCCATTTATACAGTTGGGTTTTTACTGGAGCAATCTAGGTAAAGTACCTTGCTCAAGGGTACAGCAGCTGTGTCCCCCACCTGGGACTGAACCCACAACCCTCCGGTCAAGAGTCCAGAGCCCTAACCACTACTCCACACTGCTGCCCTACTTCTTCTGCCCTACTTATTGAATTCAAAAGTCACAAGCATAGTTTTCATGACTTCATAACATTTCCCTTAATACACATGAAATAATCATGAACAGTCACTTATTTTAAAGTGTTACCGAAAGAAGTACTTCAGCTTTCTTACAATCGTTGAAATCCTTTATCACTGTAAGAAGGTTGTTTTTAGCAGCCTTGCAATCCTACCCACCACCAATGAATAAGAACCAGTGTTTTAGGAGGTTGACATGTGAAGGCTACTTAATTAGCAACCTTCTTAACTGTTGTCCATTTGCGTTGAACTGTAGTATTGCTTTCTATACACTGCCCTAATAGACCCCAATGTTTACCTCTTATAAAGAAGAAGAAAAAACATGAACAAAACTGGTATAGTCTTGACTTGAAAACGATATGCCAATTAGTGTTTGAGTTCAATAATTTAGAGATTCATAGTGCATAGGACACACTGTACCACACTGATTCATTAATCAGCATAATAACAGAGCACAATGTATTCAGGAAATGTCAGTGGTTAGAGAAAGAAATACAATGAAATGCATAGCCCACAATTCAAAGGGTAGAAGTAATACTATATTCTAATAAAGAAGGGTTTTTTATTTTTGGAGCAGCTGAAATTCACAAACCTGAAGCACTAAAGCAGAAAGCTGTTTATTAATTGCTTTCCGGTATCAGTCTTAGTTCCTGTATCAATATTAGTTCCAAGCCAACCGAGCATTTGAAGAGGAAACATCATGGCTGAATGCAACAGATGTTTTTAGAAGCAACTGTTTTTCTGGAACACTAAAATTTAAATTGGGTTCCTATTTTTTTTTCTAGAAACGTGGCTGGGGTTCGTTTCGTCCTTTAAGAGACAGATCCAGACACAAGACTGGAGGTTTAAGGCGCGGATGCGCTATTTTTAATAACAAAAATACCCAAAGACGAAAACAAAACCTAACTTTGTTCGGAGTACTAACAAAACACAGGACAGCTAAGCTGTTTACCTGTTAAAAAATGAACACCAAACAAAACAAAAATACACAGTTTTTAACTACACAAAAAGGCTTTTCACTCTACCTGTTTTCTACGGCTGTACACACGAGCACAGTCGGGCTTCTTCAAACACGTCAGCCCAGAACAGACTGGCTGCAGGCCTTTTAAACCCTGCATCTGGAACTAATTTACAATCATTACCAGGTGCGGGTGATAATTAAACAATACACTTAACAATAAGCCTGCATGCGCACGTGTTTTTGGCATGGATGATTTTAACTCCCTCCCTGCCTGTTTACAGTAGCTTCTCACAATACAAGGCAATCCTAATTACATGTTATGGTTGTAAATGTATAAAGTTACTGGTACCAGATTATGGGTGAATTTATAAAATGTAACTCTATAGCCAGGAAATTTATAGAAGAGAAGCCTGCGGTCATACATAGTATATTGTAGCACATTATATTGCCTCTAACTCTGTACACCTCAATTACATTGGAATTGTATTTGTAGCTTGTGAGTGCATTGTAAATGTACAGTACAGTAATAACAGAAGAGCTTGCCTCCATAAAAAGAGCAGTGTCTGTCTGTTAAACATTTAGGGGTAGATGTACTAAGATGGGCCAGTCGCAGAGCAAACATACCGCAATTTGCATTTTCGTTACGACAATTCACAAAGTGCACATTTACTAATTTAAAGTGCAATATACTAATTTAAATATTATTATATCTTAGCGAGATCTCTCTAGCGAGAGTTGTGCGATATTTTTTCAAATAAAATAGCGGCAGCTGAGTTGTGGTTTCCTGCATCAGAGAGTGCCCGAAGGTATAACGTCTATACATGCAAGGGTGCAAGAATCAAAATAACATTGTTTTTGTTAAATGTAAACGTTATCTGTACAAAGCATTCTGTTCCGTCTTCATTTGACCTATTTTAATACTGTTATATATATATATATATATTTAATCCCATCAGTTTAATCCCATCAGATTCTATAGTGGGGGCTCCAACCTTCACCCCCAAAAAGCTTTTCATAATCATACAGTAGGCCCTCGCTAAACCAGACATGTTTGTCCAACATAAGGAGGTGTCAGGTTTAAAAACAATACAATAAAATCGCACACACATGCATTTACAGTTCTCGATGTATTTTAAATATAAATCATTGCACTGAAATAATGTACAAATATAAATCTGTACAGTAGGCCTATACAGTATACAGTACAGTAGTAAAATCAAATGAATACCTAGCACACTTTTTTTGTACTTTAGCCTGCTGGTAACACAAAATAAATCATGCTGCTGTATTGTACACATTGGTGTAAAATGCAAATAAAAGAATATTTTAAACTGAAACTAAATTTTATTTTAATTATTATTATTTTTAACTTGGTCTACTTAGCAGCCAAGACAATTAACACACAATAGATCATGGTCCTATACAGATGCACAGAATGAGCTGGAGGGGTTAGTGGCACATGGGTGCAGTATATTGCTCCCAACACACTGAGAAAACCAGAAATGTCATAGAAATTTGTTTTCAAGGCTTGCAAGTACGCCCTGACTTTAGTGAAAATTAGGTACTTGGGTATTCGTCTCAAAAATATATTGAGCACAACTGGCAACTCACAAGAAAAAGCAGAATGGGAAATGCCAGCAACAATTGCAACTGTTTAAAACATGCTTTCGAAAGTTCTTAACACATTGATGCAATTGTAAGTGTCGCAATTGCCCACAAGCTTTAGTACATCTCATTGCAATATTTTTGATCCCTCATTTGCACTTTCTGTTTTTGAATTTCTGTAGGAACGCCCAGAATTACATATTCATTTAAGGCCAAAGCACAAATAAGAACTGCGGCTGCAAAGCATTTGTTAAAATGATGCTAACAGCGTTGTGTTTGTTTAGTACATTTCATGCTAGACTTCCGACTGGTTTGCATGTGGTTTTCAATGATTGCGACAGACGCAACACTTTAGTACATCTACCCCTTAATCACTCAATGACACAATGTATTTCTGGTTAATATTTTAGGAACATTTGTCACTGGCTAAAGGGATTTAATCAAATGAATAAAAGAAAAATAATAAAAAAAACAACATTTATAATCTTTTCTTACATGTTTTGTTTTATGTAAGAATTTTGCTGTTATGTTATACCGTTTATTATAGACTGCTGAGGATCTTTTAGCCAATTAGAGAGGCAGTTTAATCTGCTGTATGCCCCACCCCTGACACATCACAAACAAACTCCATTCATGACGTCCACCGTAACATACTGAGTTTCCACTGTGCCTTATTCTCAGTATTGGTATGGTTTCCGCCAAGTCAAATCTGAGCACACACCTCAGTCACTTAAACAACATTATTCCAGCCATCAACCCTTGGCCTCTTTCAATTAAAGTGTTAATGGAATAAATAACAGTTTGTTATGGTTAGAAACGCTTGCTGTTGGATCTTGCAATGCATATATTAACCGTAAAGCAGTGCATATATAGTTATAGCAATGCAAGCTTCTCTGTAGGAGTTATATAACAACACTTGTAGTACTTTCCCCGTCTGTTCACTCCTTTATACACCGACTTTCTCCATCTTACAACTTCATGTTTTATTGTCAGGCTGCATTTGAGACCTGTGTATAAACACTCACCTAATAAAAGAGATTCCAGGTGTTTTAAATGGCACGCTGTGATACAGTTTTCTATTTTTTTTTTTATTATAGTCCCCAAGGTTACCCTTTTCATTGACTCGCTAATAATGATGACAAGGTGCTTGGAGTGGAGGCCCATAAACAAACTCCCAACTCCTATTGCTTTTTATTGTCACGTCAAAGCAAAGTACCCCGTTGCTAGGGAACAGAAGTCAATGATTAAACTGCAAGAGTAAAGAACAGTAAAAGCAAGTAAAGTCTTCTGAAATAACTATATACACATTTATACGTCTTGGGTCAAGTCACCATGAAACAGGTCTGTTAATGTATTAGGCGCTTAAAATAAATGCTGTTGTTGTAAATAAATTGTTAAGTAACTCTTTAAATAAGTATAATCTTAGTGAATAATCTTTTTGGTAACATAATGACTGTTTTAGCGATTTATCAATGTCACCTGAACACTGAGATGCAGTATATATGAGTTGTAGTCATTCAAAAACCTGAGCTATGTTTATATACATTTTGTATATATTATGCTGTAAATATAACAATGTGAGAGACACCCTCGATGTGAGATCTGACTGCCAAGCCTCCACTTCATTCTGTGCACTATATTTTAATTGTCCAAAGGGTGAATCTCATTTAAAGCACCCTACAGCACCATAGTAGCACAACAAAGCATACAAGTCATATGTAGTAACAAAAGAAGGTATACGAGTCGTATGTAGTGTCAGCTGGATGCAAATAAATTGGGCTCTGAAAATAGGTTTGGTTTAGAGCGCACAGGAAGGCTAAACTAGTGAATAGACAATAAAAAGTCATATTTTACTGTAAAACCGAACAGCATCCAGTGACTTGCTTAGACAAGACACTATGCTATTCTTTAAATACACTTTGTTTGAACCGTGTGTTCATTTAAATATGAAAGTACTGCCGCAGTAATGTATTAACTTTACTCATCTTCAGATTTGTAAGAGGTTTGGTGTTAACTCCAACCCGAGGTGATTAGGTGAGAAGATTATGCAGGGTTGGTCTGCACAGGTGTGAATATATCAATTAGCGTTACATGCTGTCTAGTCAAGTAGGCATCAAATAGATTTTAATTGAGACTCTATTAGCTTAACATTGGAAGCTGGTGAATCAATTTATAAAAAAAAAAAAAAAAAACGAATATAGAGAAATGAAGATGCGTGCAGGTGATCTTATGTGTAATGCCCAGCTTACAGACTGGATTGCAGGCTAGAATTTTATATTATTTAGTTACTTTTCTGTGGGCCATCTGCCATTACATGGACTGGGAGCTGCTGTTCTTTATTCATCCTTTACTGCAGTTCTTTTGTCAGGTATGTAACATAGATAGTTGAATGTTGTTGATTTGCGGTCTTGCTAAGACAGGAGTTTGTATGGAGTCAAACTGTCCACAGGCATGTATCTGTGTTGTGCCAACAGACGGAGCTGAGCATTTCTTATAATAAATAAGCTATACGCTGTTCGTGATTTGCAAGTCAAACCTATTAGTTAAATCCTGTGGCAGTGCTTTGAATGGCTGTGGGGATGCTGACTTGTGGACTGGTCACATGTTGTAATTTGACATGCGTGCATTCCCATTGTCTCTATTTGTACTATTTTTTGTGTGTGTGTAGCTGTGTTCATTTCTTGTTCTCTATTTGGTTTGTTAGAGTTTTGCTTGGTTTGTGAGATTTTCCATAGGGGGGCTAACTCACCACACCACACTGTTTCCCCCTAAACATGTTTCCATCAATATATTTTGTGACATTTCTTTGCTACAGTATGTTGTGTAAATGAAGCATGGGTTGGGTGTACTCTAAACACAATAGCTGTATGTAAGACATACTGTAAATATGGAACGGTAGACTTTGTGTTTTTTTCCTCTGCAGCTGTGACTTCCTAAAAACCTTGGTAGCTATGGTTTGAGTGTCACCTTGCTGAAGGCTAGGACCTTAATAGCTTTAGTTATTTACAGTCATTGAATGGAATGGTTTTGGATAACAGGATTGTGGTAGTGTACTGAATGGTCCAGGAAGTTTAGAGTCACACAACAGAAAATGTTTTAATTTGTTTTATTTTTCATTTTAGAAAATAATAAACAAATACAACACTAGCAGACATTATTAAGAGGATATTATGAAGCACAGTAACGTTACAAAAAAATGAAACCTGAAAATCAGAACCCCTATTCAGTTTTATATTTTATCAGACAGTCAACATGCAGGAGAGTATGAAAAAAAACAAGCCTCCCAGGTAACAGGAGTATATAAATACATTTCAAAAAGTCTAAAAAAAAAAAAAAAGTACTGAGGTTGAGTCCTTACTGTAGGCAAGAGAAAGCAGAAAGGTTGCTATGGCCACCTGTGCACTCGTGAAAAGTAGGCTTCTTGATTAGTGTTCATGTCAGGGCAGTGAGAATAGCAGAGCTTTTAGAACAAATGTCTGTTGCTATTTTCAGTATACGTATCATTATGACAGTTTTGGCAGTGTACAATTGAGTGGATCACACCCACAGAGGGCAAACTCAAATTGTATGTTTCTATATAGGAAACAGTGCTCAGATTTAAAGGAATATTGTTTCTTAAAAGTCATTAAATCCATGTCATGATGTTGTTGTAATAGAGGCATTGACACACTAATTACACAAAACAATGCATTTATACTGCTTGTCATTAGTTCACAAACATGTTGCTTGTCTTTTTCCCATGCGCATATACTATACATGGTAATACAGGATAACCATAAAATATTCATTGTGCCATTAAGTTAAATTACTAACTTAGCAAGTACACATTCTAATATTGTATGTGTGCACCAGGTAAACATGTAGCTATTAACACATTGTACTCTACACGTCAATGCAAACAATGGGGTGAAAAATACAACTTTGTTAAGATCATCAGTCAGTGTCCCCCAGCAGCAATCTGTCGGTTGTAGAAAAACTGTCAGCAGCCATTCTTTAGCTATCAATACATTCTTAGTAGTAAAAAATAATTAACATGGTAGATCCAAGTACACATACAGCTCTTGGAAGGTTTTTTGAACACTATATTGAATAAATAAGGCTGGGAAGTAATGTGTAATCAACCATGTTGAATGTAATAAAATAGCAATTATAGTCATAAACAATAAAACATACTGTAAATGTCCCCCCCCCCCCCATCAGAAATCATGTCTAGAAGTATCTTTCAATGGTTACATTATTTATTTGATACAGTCTAAGGGTTTTTAATTTAATTATGCCTGTCCTACAATTGACTGATCAGAAAGGCAGTCCTTTAAGATGTAAACCTTGATTTACAGTGCTGGGTTTGCTGGTTGGGGGTGGAGCATAGTCTCACCTCTGTGTTTGTTTTTTCGTATATGATGTGTGAATTATTTTGGCTTGTGTTTGCTTTTTTTGTTAATTGAAAAATATATGACTACATTACTTATTATATAGGCTGTTAAACAGAACTTGAAGCACACGTGTTTTACATTTCAAATCAATTAAAGCGGATTGAACGTTATTCAGTCAAGCTTTTTTTTAATTATGCATGTGCCATTAAGAAAACTTGAACAAAAACAAATCTAACAGCCAAGCAAGAGAGATGGAGTATCATTATTTACATTTTAACAAAAGGACTGAAAGTCTCACCTTTTTAGATAACTTTGAATCGACTGACCCAAGATTTTGTGCATATCCAGGTTCAATGCCATCTGCACAATGAAACTCATTTTCATCTCAGACTGGTGCTGCATCAGTGCTTTGAGAGAACATGGGCTTGAAAGGTATTACTTAAATGAAATGTTGTTATTTTTGCTGTTGCAGTCTACAGTCTGCACCGGGCATTACACACAAGTCAAAGATCAACTTTATATATCCCATTTTTGTAAAATTGTGATTTATAAATATAATATTTCCCTGACAGTTATTCACAGGCCTCGTGTTCTTTCTTCATATTTTGTTTCTGCAGTCCGTGATTTAAAACCTGCCCTTTTGCGTCTTTTGTATTGGATGGCAATTACAGTAGCACAGCCAGTGCAAGTTGGAGAGATTGAGTTCTGCCAGCCTGCAATCCTAACTGTGGATGGCAGTTTAAATCGATTTGTTGTTTTTTTTTTACAGAAATGAACAAGCCTGATTTCAAAATATTATTAAGTGTTTCATAGTCGCAAATGGAAACGTGGCAGTATGGTACCTAATTTAAGTCAATTACTTTAGATTTCAAAACACCCTGAACATTTTTTTATTTGCAAAAAGGTGTGACAAAAGGATGGAGGTTGTCAACTTAATACCTGTATTTAAAACCAGGCAGATTTAGCTAAATGCCTTTTTTTAAAAGTGTAGTACAGCCATTTTACTGTGCGTAAGAAAAACAACCTCAAAATTAGCAATCTGACTGAGCTCTGGTGGTATAATTTTGAATGCTTAATGTTCAATAATTAATAGTGCCCGTCAATGAAGGCTCTAACGTGTGATAGCTGACCGCGACGGGAGTTATGCGTACCAAGCTGAAGGCGAGGACGCTAATGAAAGTCAAGGTCAACTGTCACACGGTAAAGCTTTCATCGAGAGGGCACTATTGCTATTAGAAAATTATTTTTACCATTGTTTTCTTTAAATAAACACCTTAAAACCTAGATTTACCTTGAACTTGTACTGATTCGTTGGGTACCTTTCTGCTGAGTAAAGGAGTTCTAAGAAAATAGTCCAGAGCATTTTTTAAATAAAGAACAAAGATGACATACATATAAAGAGAAAAACAGTGAGTTTTTATTTAGTAAATCAATTTTTATTTTGTATTAACTTGTTAGGGTTTTAAACTCCTATTTATAATCAGGACATTGCCTGAGATATGAATGGAGCAATTACTGAACAGTCCTGATGGAGTCTGAACTACCAATACAATCTCTCATTAATTAACACTCTAAAATGCCTCCAAAGTCAACATGTTTCTACCTTCAGCCAAAGCCTTTCTCTCCTGAATCCATATATGAATGGAGTAATATTAATGAACTGTCCACGTCTCGCTTTGTTGTTGTTGAAAGATGCTGTGTGTCTGTGCTCCAGTCGAGCTGACAGTCTGTGATTGGCTCTCGGCAGTTGCAGGTACAGGATTGGTTGCTTTCATCGATGAAAAGTATTATTGGCTGGTTTTGGTGGATAACATAAATTGGGACCAGATGTGTCTTTGTTTAGTATTTACTGTCCGATAAAAATACAGCAAGTCAATAAGAAAAAGCTAGCACTTGGGTTGATTGATTTGAAATTTGATTAGGGGACTGCTAGAACTGGAAGCTGATTGGCTGACGGTACTGAACTGTTTTCTATTTTATATTTTAAAGAGAGGAGGTGTTATTAATTTTTTAATATCTCTGAGAGGATGCCTGGAGAAAAATGGCAGAGGAACACTGGATTAGGCTGATGACAGGCATTTGAACCCTTGACAATAACTTGCTGGCTTAGTCCCATCTATTTAAACATTCTGGATGCATTACAGAAACTGGTGCAAATGTTATGCTAATGAGATCCGACTGAAGATTATCAAACTGTAAAGAGAGATTTATGAACAGTTCTCTAATTTACTGTTAAATTAAAGGAAATCATAGCCTTGTAGTTTGGGATGTGTTTTTCTATTAAAAAAAAACTGGACATTGTGCCGTAAAATATGAGGTTCAAGTGAATTGTGTTGTGTTTTGTTTATTTGTTGATGACATTGTAATGCTTCTAGGGGGTGGGGGCAGCGGTGCGTCTAACCCAGGGTATAATTCCACATCCAAACGGAGGCCACAATGAGCCTTTCGCGGTTCAGCTATATTAGAGGACATGATAGAACCTTTCTGCTGGCTCTGTATTCTACCTGTATTCTTCTTTGAAGTGGAAACTCTGGATGTGAGCAAGCCCTTCTCAGAGTAAAGGGGGATAACACACCTGCCTGCCTTCCCACCTCAATCCAGCTCATCTCATTTTAGAGTGAGTGCAGGGTCAGTGTAAGTGACGTCTCTGAATACAGGCAAAGTCAACCTTAATATGAGAGCCGCAGAATTGATTTCAATTAAATTAGGGCTCCAGCAGCCAATGGTTAACCTCACCTACTTAATATTGATGCAGGGCTCCAGATGTAAATGTAGAGCAAAATACTTACTCCCAGCACCCAGGTCAAAGCTTTACCTATAAGCTGATCCTACGGCCAGCGAAATGCTGATTAAAGTTAATGTATGCACTGTGTCAGAAATATGCAAAGGGAATGCAGAAAAGCTTCAGTAATGAATTTTCACAGACAGACACATTCAGACTTGTAGTTTCTAACACTTTACCCATAATGATCCATTTTACAAAATGCTAGTTCACAGAAAATAGCACGTCGTGTGATTTTCTATTCACTGTTTTCTAAAGAATATGCAAATAATACATCTGCATCTTCTTTACAGAGCTCTATTTAAACAACTACAGACAGTTTGTACACCTCACTGATTTGCACACTACTGGTATTTAGATGTAACATTTCTTGGTGGCGATGTGAGGTGCCTTCTGGCTTTCAAAGTGACATTTTGAAAAATAGCTGGTGAACCAAACATGTGAAGAAATGCAGTAAGCCTGAACTAAAAGTGTGCACGTAAAAAGCACAGTGATACAGCAGTGTTGCCAAGCCCAAGTATTACTAATGGAATTCAGCTTATTTTTACACCAGCTCCTTGACTTTTTTGGATGTTGTAGATGGCTCAGCTATTGAAGTTTAGATCCTGGAAAACACTGGTCTTATGCTATTTATTTTTTTTATTCAATGCTATACCTCATGATGCGAATGCTGGCACTGGTTTGTTATTTTTTGTTGTGGAAATGTAAAATACCAGCAAAACATACCAACTCTAATTATTTAACCAAATAATTTAAACCACAGAAACCATGATGTAATTTCCATGAAACTTCTTGCAGAATAATGATTACCATGAAGAACAGGACTGTGCTCTATACACTGGTAGTCTGTGTATTTATTGCATAACATTATAACATATTCCATATTTTGGCTTTCGGCTCTATATTGTATGTATAGTATATTTGGAAAAAGATTATTTCCATGTAACACACCAACATTTGAAAAACTGCATTTTCTTCATTTACTTTGTTTATTTCGAAAGGTTCAGAGGATAAAGCATTCAAAATAAGTCATCTGCTTTATAAGGGTGTCCCAAGATCCATTATTTACTTATTTATTTTGACAGATGCCTTTGGCAGGAGATAGCATTACAAAACACAAGGCATCCATTATGTAAAGAAAGTAAAACAGAAACAACAACAAAGAACTGTTCACCAGGACTTAAAATAAACAGCAGCATTAAATTATTTATGCCAAAATGCTTATTTCACTTTTTTTGTGAAAATATAAACCAGAAAGTCAATTTAGACACTGAAGTTACATTAAAAGTACCACTTGAAACATGTTGCTCATTGGGTGCAAATCTGCATGTGATCTGTAGTGACACAGTTTTCAAGAAATGTCCAGAAGTAGTCATTGAAAATGAAGTTGGAAAAGACATTCCGGACAGCGGCAGTTCAATATAATTCAATATACAGGGTAGAGTTTTAATAGCAGAATCCTCTGTATAACTCAACAAATAATTAACACATTATTTGGGTCTACTGACTTGATCTAAACCAGGGGTGCACAGTGAGTTGCGTTCTAGCTCAGGTATTTGTTCCCACCGTTTCCTAAATCGGTAGGATTGGAGTTGTGTACAGCCAGCCGATAGCAATAGGATAAATACGTAAGATCTTGAACAGGTCATTTCTTACTCTTGTACCTGTTTATTTTACAATCAGAAATAAACCAAAGAGACTAACATGCAGTGCTGGATGCTTGATTTGAACGTGGTAACCTTGGTACAGTACATAGTGTAGAGGCATGGAGTCAGGATGTAGACACAAAGCTGGGTTTATCCAACTATCAGTACCAGAATGTTGAGTCGACACTATGAAAACATTGTGAGGTCCTTCCCACCATGAACACCTTCCACCTACATGTGTTCCTTCTTATCAGCTTCAAATCAGCTTGTACTTCATCTGCCCAACAGCTGATTCAGTGGTTTAAGCTTGTGGTGGAAATGGCTGAACAATACCCCTGAATAATGTATTACCAGCTGCTTTGTTCCCTGAGTATTCTAAGCTTTTACAAATTGGAACCTTGCTGCTGCTACGATCAACAATCAAACCTTTTAGCCATCGTCTTAGATTGTATCTCAAACAAAGGCTCCACTTGATAACTGTACTAAGTATATTTCTCTTGCATTACCAAATATGGTGATAAAAGAACCAGGTCAGTTGATTAATGATGTTTCAGAACAGGATTATTTCAACAAGTAAGATGTATAAAAAAAATGACCAAAAAAAAAAATAAGACATTTTAAACATTTGTTGCCTTTTTCAAAACTGAAGGCACTTTTTTGAACCAATTTACAATTTTGTTTATTTTGTTCTATTGCACTACTATAGCAATTATTTTTCATCCCAGTCATTATCAACCTTTTTGAACTTTTTTTCCTGTACCGTGTCTGTGATCCCAACATCAAAACGGCATTAACATTATCTTTATTATAGGGTCCTGTGTATGCAGTGCGCAGCTTCACAAAGTTGCATATTAAAGGCATGATAGACATACAATGCCTGACACGTTTCCTTTAGTAATTGGTGCTCTTTGTTCATCAAAGCTACACACATAGCTTTGATCAATATTGGGTTTTTAATACTGGTTTCCATAAACTGTTTTGACACAAGCAGGATGAAAATTCAAAATATCATCTAAATGCAACCTGAACTAAAGCTATTTCTGTTCTTTAGGGCTTAGACAGTTTAGTTCAATCATGTTCTGCATTATACACTGTAACAATACTATAAAAGAACACATATATGGAGCAATTACAGTAAATCCTTGATTATAGTCATTTGGCTGTCATTCCAGGCTCACCAAACCCTGGGTTGAGCTTTTGGTTGGCATTGGTCACGTCACACATTGAACAGTTGAATTGCTGGGGAAATATGTGCAAAACTATGTGTCAATTCCATTCCTATTTTTTTTTTTAAAGGCAGGTTTAGAACATAAGGCAGAGTTTAGTCCATACATTTCTCATATATATGGACTAAATATATATATATATATATATATATATATATATATATATATATATATATATATATATACACATACAGTACCAGTCAAAAGTTTGAGTACACTTGTTTACATGTTACAATATACAAAACAAAACATAAGGAGTATCAAAACAATGTTCAAGAAAATTGAAAATTGTCTCTAAATCTTGGATTCCTCAAAATAGCCACCCTTTGCCTTAATAACAGCCTCACAAACACGAGGCATTCGGTTAACAAGTTTCAGCAGGAAATCACCTGACATGTCTTCCCAGCTCTTCTGCAGCAATTCCCAGAGATGTAGGGCACTTGTGGGTAGCTTTGCTTTGACTCTCCTGTCCAGTTAGGTCACATACAAGTTCTATGGGATTGAGGTCTGGAGACTGGGCAGGCCAGGTCATTAAATTGAGTTGTTCTTCACTTTCCTTCTTCGCCAGATAGTTCTTGCACAACTTTGAGGTGTGTTTGGTCATTATCTTGCTGAAGAATGAAGGACTGCCCAACTAGCCGTAATCCTGATGGAATGGCATGCCTCTGAAGTATGCTATGATAGCCATGCTGGTTGAGCTTGCCATGGACTTGGTAAAGATCACCAACTCTGTCACCAGCAAAGCAAACCCAGACCACGACACTGCCTCCTCCATGCTTGACAGTGGGAACCACACATGCAGAACTCATGCGCTCACCCTCTCTGCGTCTTACAAATACTCGGTGGTTGGACCCAAATATTTCAAGTTTTGACTCATCGGTCCATAAGACCGACTTCCACTCCTCAAACGTCCAGTTTCTGTGTTTTTTGGCCCAGGCAAGTCTCTTCCTCTTATTCAGCACTCTTAACAATGGTTTCTTTGCAGCAATTCTTCCAGTTAGGCCAGCTTCACGCAATCTCCTCTGAACAGTTGATGTTGAAACATCTGTACTTCTAGTAGCATTTAGCTGAGCTTGTATTTCAGGGCCAGTTTCGCAGACTTGTGACTCGAATGAACTTGTTCTCTGATTCTGAGGTCACCCTTGGCCTGCCTGACCTTGTTCGGTCCTCATGAGTGCCAGTTTCTTCAAATCGTTTGATGGTCTTGGCCACAGCAGTTACAGACACTTGCAAAGTTCTTGCGATTTGTCTTAAAGATTGGCCTTGATCTAACATCTAACAAAGACACTTTTATACTTAGGCCAGTGTTCTAACACTGTGTTATACACATTTCAGACTTTTAACTGACTTGGGCTTCAGACTGAAATCCCCTTGATTTGGGTGACCATTTCATTGAAATTGACAAGATTTACATTTTCATTTAAAAATAAAATTTTTAAATGCAATTCACTTATGTTTATCAGCTTATATAAGTACACGTATCATATAATGAAATATTAAGCGTTTATAGACAAGTTTATACAGTTAAAAGCATAGATAATCATGAAAAACCTGGTTTCAAGCTGGTGTACTCAAACTTTTGACTGGTACTGTGTGTGTGTATATATATATATATATATATATATATATATATATATATATAGATACAGTCTATTATAGATACAGCTCTATAATACACAGTTGGTTATAACTTAAAAAGGCCATACCTCTGAAATATCATGAATTGTCAGCCATACGGCAGGACAGAGACTTCAAACAGTGTTCATGATATCCTTGGTATAATAAATGACAACAGTCTTTTAATGAACTTGTGAAATGAATGCAGGGCTACATACCGGTGATGTGAAAAAGTTAAGCAAGCAAGCTACATTGTGACAAAAATAAGTTTAAAAGTATGTAAATATGTTCAAGGTGATAAGATATATGTCCTGTAAAATAACTGACGCATAAGCAAATTGACTCCAGATGGTTTAATATTTTTTTTAATTTAAAGGCAACATAATAAAAAAAAATTAACAAGGCTGGAATGATTAAAGGATTTAGTGAAAAGTAAATATTTACTCAGCACATACAGCTATAAAACATGTCTTTATTACCTTTTATTGTCAACATACAGTATTCTCCCGAACAGCTGTGAATACAGTGGTTCAAATATGATGATAATAATAATAATAATAATAATAATAATAATAATAATAATAATAATAATAATAATAATAATAACGCATTGCTTTGAGTCTGTTAACAGGGACGTGTTACAGGGATTCAAATAAATGGTCAGCAGGTCCAGGCTTTAAAAATGCAGACCTTTTTTCTTATTGATTACTGATTTTTCTATAAAGAATTGACATTACAAACAAGGCATCCCATAACTTGTAGTTGTATATAATAACATATTCAAACGAAACAGTAGTACAACACAGATTTTTATTTTATTTTATTTCTGCCCTGGCTTTCTTCGCCTGCCTTTTCGCATGTTACCGCCTTGTTTCCGCCCCTTGAAAAGGTTACAAATACTGGCTGGGGATTGGTCAACAGCTGTTTTCATGTTGCTTTCGGCGGTCCCTCCTACTCCTGCAAAACTTCTCTACCCCTTTCACGGATTGGAAATGGCTAGTTTTGGTTTTGGGATGAAGAAAATGCGATATGGAAACTAGCGATATTATCGCATAAACATTCTTTCGCAAGAGAGATCGGGGTTTGATTTGGTCCGGCCCTTAATCTTATCTGCTGTGAAAATCAAAGATGGAATATGTTTCCTGCCCCAGTGTTTCACAATGCCCAGTCCTGATTCAGCAAGAAATAATGTAGCCTAGTGAAAGGTTCAGTGGTAGTGCACGCTTTCATTTGAACAAAAACGCACTGCGGAATCCAGGGTTATGTATTTTTAATAATAGCTTTCCTGTACATATTTGCTGAACGTATTTATTGCCAGCATGTACTGTGGAGTGCTCTTCAATAGAACTTACATTTTATAGTTAAATCATTCTGTAATCCTCTATCGTTGGACATACTGCACATTAATTTTTTGTTGGGAACTATGAGAATAATATAAGTAATGTAAATTCACATAAAACCAAATACAATAATGTGCGGTCCGCAATGAGACCTTGCACCTGGATACCTCCTTTTACCCGGCTAGAATTTCTGGTTGATGATATATATTTTCTTATTTGTAAACAAAGTTTGTTAAAAAATTAATAAATAAAAATAAAAAAAGTAGTAGGGGAGACAACTAGGATCATGTTATCAGTAATACACTGCTAAAATAACAGTGTAAAGGAAGCATGAAACTTACACAAATACAGTACAGGTTAAGCCTGAAATGTTGAACTATGTACTGTACTATGCAGCCATATAACCACCAGAGGTCATCAAAACAGTTTTAAAGTCAATGAATAAATAACAAGAAGCTTCAAATTGGAGTGACAGAGCTGCTACAATGATAAATCACTAGCTATAATTCTGCAGACACTCTTTCAAATGTATTGAAGTCTCACATGCATTCATATATTTATTTTTCCATTTGTTATTCCTATATTCTTATCCATAGCTAAACATCCATACTTAAAGCTAGACTCTTCCAAAATCAGTTTATAAAACTTTTGTAACACTATGCCTGCACATGTTTTCACCAGTCGTTATAAAACTCCTGTTGAGGGGAACCTTAAAAAAAAAAAATAATAATATATATATATATATATATATATATATATATATATATATATATATGTGTGTGTGTGTGTGTGTCTGTTATACACAATTTTACAGCACCCATGTTATATAAAGCAAAGAGCATATTCAAAGCTGGAATAAATGCTGTGTCTTTTCAAGCTGTTTCTGTATAGAGCTGAAATAAAAGAACATAAAGCATTATGTATGCATCACCACATGCCAAACCGTGCGTGGGCTCGCTTAGGTTTTAAAGGAGCACGAGGTTGATGAAAGTGGGTTTGGGTGGAGATTGTAATTAAAATGATGATTCTAGAAATAGACATGTAAGTGGTCTGTAGCAACAGGAGTTAAGGAGAAGGGTAGCCATTGTTTGTATAGCAAAATAAGGTCCTTTTAGTGATTACCTGCCATATAAGAGCAGGCTGTAAGTACTGCATGAATCAGAATATTTGGCACTAGCTCATTTCATTACTTGGAGCTTGTTTAAATAAAATCCCAGTCTCGAATGAGATATATATTTCATAACCTCAAACATGTAAACTGTCATGCAAAGTGGGTGTTCCAGCATATTTCTTGATAAAATGTAGTGATATTGAGCCTCATGTGTGCTATTTTTAAATGGCCCTTTCAATTGAGAAACATCTATAACAATTATTCAAAAAACACTTTTAAAAATAAATTACATTCCAATTTTAGCCTTAAATGCCTCACATTACCTGTGTAATTACAGATGCAATATGGTTAGTTTTAAGATGCTACTGACATATTTTATAAAAATAGTTTCTAAAAAAAAGGATTAACATTCTGTTTTTTATTTTTGGATTAAAATGTCAGTATTCAAGCTAATTGCAAACGTCAAACGTGTTTTCCAAAGAGCACAAATGTGTTTTACTGTTTTGTTTTTCTACATTGTAAATTTCAGTCCTCTAAGGATTGTTTATTTTAAAGGTCTTTAACTAGGCCTACTCAAAAGTAAAGCAATGAGTTCAGAACAATTATTTCATATACGGTTGCCCTTTACCTCCATTGGGGCAGAGGCGAGTAGGACTATATTAATCACAAGTAGACAATTCATAAGGGTTATATAGAGTTCACAGAACAGAATCTAACAGAATATAACTGCCCCCAACTATTTAGCTCAAAGTGACATTATACAGAATTCCAGCTCTTATTCTGTGTACAGATGCCATCCTGTGCATAGAATACCACACCTAATTCCAGTGTTTAAAAATCTGGGAAAAAAATGTTTGACTTAAATAGAAGGCAATGTTCAGTTATTTCTTTCATATCAGTGGGTTGCCTTTTCAACCACCTTAATCCCCTCACACATTGGCACTTTAATGTTTGTTTACAATTACAGTGCTTGTGTGTTAGGATGCAGTTTTTGCATTCTGAGGTTACCTGTATCATAGAGCGCTGTGGGAGGCGAGAGATTTTGCATGCAGTCCTACGTGAGGGGCAGGTTGTTAACGACATTTCATGTTGCAACGGCCGGGGCATGTATAAATGCAGGTGAAGCCAAGATCGACTCCGTTATGGACAGTTTAGCTTAGTTATTTTCTACAAGGACAATTAGCAGAGCTTGCGCTTAAGGTGCTTGTAATGAGTACAGTCAAGCTTCAGTTGGAGCGTGTAAACAAAGAATCAAGGCCTCCTTCTGAAGCAGGGACCTAAAGTTACCGATCAGCGCATCTCTTCTGCACATGGAGCTCAGGAAGTAAACATTACTGAATGTGTACTTCTGTGGATTATTATAAACCTTTACAATAATGGCTGTTATTGCTAATGTACTACCGAAGAGCAGTGTTATTGTTTGTTTAGCCAACGTGCCTTTTGCTTTCAGTGTTTTGTTTAAGTCTTTTATTTTGTTAATTAAATGCGACAAGGCGCTTTCATTTACCCCAGTACTGCCTGTTTGTGCGTTCATTTCCTGGCCTGATGTCACCACACATGCCATCCTGTCACGATAACATACAGGGGGAAAGATGACGCGTGACTGCCAGTATCCTTTGGATTCCATGCAGCGAATGTGGGGACCTGAATAAAATACACACCAGCATATTTAGCAACTCGCGTTAAAAATACAAATGCTGTGATTGAAAAAACAGTGTTTGATAACTAGGCTTTGTACTTTTCGATAGTATTTGGTAAATCTTGTTAAACGTCGAATTCGCAACAAATATGAGTTCATATACGATGAATTCATATACGATAAACGTGGGGTAAAACCACTCGCTATTTATTTTCTTACCAAAAATAATCACTTAGACATCCTCTCTAGTTGTGTAGTTTTTATACTTGCTGTCTGTCCCGTCTCCGTTCTGCTCTGAATGGCTGGTGGCTGTCAGTCATCTCGGTAGTCCGTTAGTACTGTAGTTTCACCCTGTTCTGACATTTCTCGTTGACTGAAGCAGTGCTTGAATCTCTCATTTGCCAGCCACAGCGCCTGTCATTCAAAGCGCCTACTTTGAAATTAGCAGGTTAATGTGTAAGTGAGCTTTTGCTTTAGGTATATGGTGACAGTTACTAATTTGATATGAAAATGGGGCGCAAGAGAAAAACGCTTATTGAATATTGTGCACAATACCCTGGCCGACGGCTGAAGTCTCCACGGCAGGACGAAGCGGGCCTGTCTGCCTTGCCTTCCAGTGACTCTGAGGCTGCGTCCCAAACCACACCCTTGCTCACTCGTTCCCTTCCCTTGAGGAGATGTTCGCCATCTTAAGGGTTGTCCCAGTTCCTTAGGGAATGAGTGAAGGGAACTTTATGTGCCCTTCACTGCACCCTTCGACTGAGTGTACAAAACAGTTGACTTCTGCGGAAGTGTTTTTGTGTTGAAGTCCAAGAACTCTTTACGTTAAAGGCGGAGACAAGTGGGAACAATTTTCAAATATGGCAGAGGCGGCTGCACATAAATGTAATGTAACTGTAGTGAGCTAGGAAATTGTAGATATTGTTAAGTTATTTAACAAGCAAATTATTTGTGAAATGTATATTGTATTAAGTCGCTTAGCTAATAAAATGAATCTTTTTAAATCTATGATCACAATTTAAATATATAATTAGAAAGTACAGCGAAAAATCTGTGCATATATTATTTTATTATTTATGCTATAAAGGTCTGTGTAATACACTTTTATATGCTGCGTTTACTATGGTTTATTTGAGACCATTTTTAAATGTATTGGTCAGCTGTGACGAAACTTTATTAAAATTAGAATGTTGGTAACCATGGTTTTATTGCATGTTGAATATGATAAAGGGGTTTTGCTAAATGAGATATTTTTCAATGGCATAAAAAGTCTGGGTTGTTTTAAAGCATAAAGATTGATTTCACACATTCTCTGCTTGAATTGAAAAATAAAGCTAGAAAAAAATGGTAAATTCTTTCTGAAACACACGTCGATATTAATCGTCGATGTGGCAAAAAATTAAACATTGAATAGTAGGAAGAACACATTAAAATACAACAATAAAATAATTTATTATGATCCAAATATATATTACACAGTATGTGGTTCCTTCGCAGATCAATTTTCCCTGCTCACTTATTCAATCAATAACACTCTTCAAATTAAAAAAATACATAAAGGGGCATTAAAACCCAACCTTGACATTTTCTGTAGAGTCTAGCTTTAATATTCATCCAATGCTTACCCCAAATAAAGAGTTATTGACCTGTATAAATAAAAAATGAGAGGAGATAGGCTTTGTGTTTTGCAAGAACGAGTGCTGCATCAGCCTTTTCTCCTTTTTTCTTCTCCTCATAGGACAGGCAATACAAACCCTTTATTAACAAATGCAGTTTTTAGGCATTTGTTCCCACTATTCCACAGCTATACCTTACCTGATGGTTCAGAAACCAGCGTATGGGGTATGTTACAGTAAAATAGCAATGCAAGTGAAAGCAACATTAAACAATATAGGGTTTAGGCCATCTTAGATTTCATAATTGTAAAAATGTGTATTGATTTTTTATTGTTTCAACTTTTCACCAACCCATTTTCCTATTTTATCAATATCTTTAGGTAAATGAATAATATTATTGTCACACCACTATCCATCAATAGCAACACTGGGCCGCCTTGCATCTTCTCCAGGAACAGGCTGTTCAGCCAAGAGCGAGATCGTATCAAATTCCCATTAAATCCACACATCATCACATATTCTTTTTCTTTATTTGAAGACAGAAATGCCAGTTTCTTTCCATTACACTGAAATATTGCCACATAAGGCATTTTGTAGTACAAGAATAATGTGAAATAGTGTAAACACGATGGTGATTTCTATTTGACCTATTAACTTATGCCTTTTTGGAAACAAATGCCAGTAAATCTTCTCCAGCACCTGTAATATTAAAGTTAATGGTAAGGACAGATTGTTGGCAGTAAGCAACAGCATCATAACTGGCAAATTCATAATTTTGACATTTGACACATACCCAATCATACTGAATCTCATTTTTAGAGTTTTTCAGTTATGGTCAACCAGAGATGTAGTCATGCACTCAAAATATTCTGGCACACGTAGTCAGCCAGTACTATCAAAACAAAGCAGTGGCACATCTATAACATGGAGCTAAAATTTATGTGGCGGCACAATCATCGATATTTATTCAAAAGATTATATTTTGTGTGCCCAATTAATCGATTGTTATTTTGAGGCTTAACTGACAGCCCTAGTGTGTGTGTGTGTGTGTGTGTGTGTGTGTGTGTGTATATATATATATATATATATATATATATATATATATATATATATATATATATACTGTATATATATATGTATAATTTAAAAAGCATTGTTCAGTGTTAATAAAGCGTACTATGTAGATTTTTCCACATACTAATGTTCTAGCCCGTTATGCTTGTAAAAAGAACTGTTCAGGTACAGTATTATGTGCTGAGTTCTAAAATCTGATGTTGTTAATTAGTTTTGGCAGAATATCAAACATCTGTTCAGTGCCTCTGAATAGTTATAATTCCTAGAGACATTGCCTAGATTCTAAAGTGGTTTTGCATGTGCCCATACATTGCAGCTTTGAAGACCGATTGTCTGTAGTAGATAGAAGGCCTCTCAGGAAGCACACGGGTCAATTGACGCAGTTTAAGCAAAGGAATGACGTACACTGGGAAAGGCAGTTACAAGCAGAATCTCTGGTTTCCTGCCCTGTGGTCAGCTGGTGTTCTGACAGGTTATATTATCATAGACTGTATCCCGTCAACACATCTGTTTTCATTTTCTGCGTGCTTTAAAGACTTAAAAGAAAACCGTTTACAATTTTGCAGAGATTTGTAAACTTGTGTGAGTCAAATAGCATTGGCTAAGGTTTCTTTACCCCTTAAGGACCAAGCTTTTTAATGTAAAGTAGATATCGGGACCTTTTCAAGAATACTGTTGTCTTTCCAGATATCTACAGATGCTTCTTTTCTTAAGGAATACATTTGTCGTTGTTTTAACTGAGAATGTTACATATAAAGTATTTTATAAAAGGAAGCTGAGAGTCAACAACACAGTTTCTAGAACTCCGGGTTCTTTTGGGTTATCAGTAGTTCTCATGTTGGTATGTGGTAACGGCAAAAGATACCGAAGAGTTCAAAGCATTGGGTTATCTTGAGCTTATCAGATTCTACTTTACTTTTAGGTTCCAGGACTTTTTCTCAGGTCTAAAGAGAATTATTTTGCTAGGGAAAAACAAAAAAAATGATGCCCCTTGTTACAGAATTGGATACTTGTACTCTGCTGTACTGTATTTTGTACAGTGTTTAAAATTGTCAAGTGGCTTATAATTTGGCCGTGTGGCAGTCTCTTCTTGTACTATACTGTATGCAGCAGCATCCCATTTTTCACATTTCAGTTCCTTATACAACAAAAACAGACCTGTGCCTTTGCAGATGATTGCAATGCAGTCTAACTTCTCCAGGAGCTCCATGACAATGACTGCAATGAAGTTATGCACCATCAACGTGGAGATTGCTTTTTGTGTAGTCCTCAGTGTAACCATTCTTAAAAATCATTTCACATGTATTTAAAGTTGCTTTGATGGTGAGGAACACACATGCTAAGATATGGAGGTCTCTCATTAACATCTCTGAATACAATGGAAATTTGGTTGGAAGAGGTCTAGTACAGATGCCTTGACCAGCTACCTCCAGACCCTCATCTCTCCCTACACACCCACTCGACCTCTCTGCTCCTCCTGCACTAGAAGACTGGCTGTACCTCCTCTACACTCCCCTGCCTCCAGAGCCCGCTCCTTCTCCACCCTCGCCCCGCAGTGGTGGAATGACCTTCCTACAGATGTCAGGACTGCCCAGTCCCTGACCACCTTACGGCGCCTCCTCAAGACTCACCTCTTCAGACAGCACCTGTAGAACTCCTCTTTTCCCTCTGGACACTTTATCACTCTTCCTTAATGTGCTTTACTTGCACTTATCTGCTCCCTATTTTACTGTATTTAATCCTGTACTTTACAGAGTACTGTATTGTAATCTGCCACAAGTGTTATTCAATCTGTAGTATTTTGCATTTAATTGTATCCTGATGTAACTATCACTGACACTCTTATCTACTCCGATATTGAATCATATTTTGTCATATACTTGTACTTACTAGAACTGAAGTCATTGTATTTTATCTTGCTCTTAATTGTATTAATACTTGTACTGTGATTCTTGAAATGTATTTTTTGTTTACGACTGTAAGTCGGCCTGTGTAAGGGCATCTGCTAAGAAATAAATAATAATAATAATAATACCAACTTACCTGTTTAAGGGTGGATCATTAAAATAGACTACAGGGGCTCTTTTTGCAAAACTTTACACTTTTTTTTACTGCCCATTTTGATTTATTAAATCATGTTTTCAGTTGATGAGACCTGTATCAACTGTTATAAAGCAAGTTATCTGTTTATTCTCTTTTTTTCAAACACTGTTTAAGAGAATGTTTATAAAAACATTCCTTAATCAGTCCTTCAATTTTTGTGAAAAGGAAATTCAATTATTGGTTTTGGTACCTCCTTATCCATGAACCTTGCAGTCTGATTAAGCAGGGGAGAAAATAGAATACAGTACATGAATGTAAAATATATATAAAAAGGATGCAGGCAGACAACAAGCACAGCATGATAGTGAATTTGGTGAAAGTGGGGTTATGGAAAATGAATCCTAGTGCCAGGGTGTTTAGAGAACACATGCCTGGGCCCTTAGGTCTTTTTACATTTGTACAGATCATGGTTGTCACCTAAACAAAAAGCATTAATGGATTCCCTTTTGAGCAAACACAAATGATTTATATCAGCAATGTAAGGTTTTAAATGGAAACTTTGAATAATGCTAACGTTGTGAGCCTTGGGAAATGTAGACAAGTAATTGTTCTGGTCTATAGGTGTGTGGGGGTGGGGGGGTACTGTAGTTCAAATGTGGCCAGTAATAATACAAAAATAATCCGTATTTTCTTTTGGGATAAATAACGAAAAATAATACAATATCTAATCTAAATTATTACATTCTCTGTCTGTAAAACATATTTTGTCATATACTTGTACTTACTAGAACTGAAGTCATTGTATTTTATCTTGCTCTTAATTGTATTAATACTTGTACTGTGATTCTTGAAATGTATTTTTTGTTTACGACTGTAAGTCGGCCTGTGTAAGGGCGTCTGCTAAGAAATAAATAATAATAATAATAATAATACCGACTTACCCGTTTTAAGGGTGGATCATTAAAATAGACTACAGGGGCTCTATTTGCAAAACTTTACACTTTTTTTTACTGCCCATTTTGATTTATTAAATCATGTTTTCAGTTGATGAGACCTGTATCAACTGTTATAAAGCAAGTTATCTGTTTATTCTCGTTTTTTCAAACACTGTTTAAGAGAATGTTTATAAAAAACATTTCTTAATCAGTCCTAATCTAAATTATTACATTCTCTGCCTGTAAAACATATTTTCATACAGCTACCGGTTTTCACTGATCCTTGCTGACAGACATTGGTTATCATAATTTGGCACAGTATGATGGCTATGTATGTAAAGATTATAATTAATTTGGCCCTTCAGATTTGGACGTTCTTTACTATACTGTAAATGCAGGAACAGTGAAGAAGCCAGCCTCTCCTTTGAGCAGTTCCTGATCTGCTAATAAACATTGTCTATCAATCCATTGTCGTTCAAGTATCTGAAGAATTCCGTTGCTTAGAGTATTTTTTTTTAAATTGCACAATATGGCAATTTAAGATATGATCTGATTTTTCCCATTATAAACAGAATGCTCTGTGAAGGAACTTGGACTGTGACTGTATTTTTATTTCACTCATGAGGATGGGTTTAACAACCCAATCTACGCTTGACGTGGGCGAGTCGTTTATTGAGCCATTGTGGTTTATGGAATAACCACAAACCACATAATATGTATGTATTAGAAATGTACGTTCTGAATTCCCTTTTCGAAAACAAAGGAATAAGCTGCCACATTGTAGCTATTAGGTCCATAACAACACTAAAAGGTACAAAATAACCTAAAGTAAAAATGACTGACTAATAATGAATGGAAAATATGTCATCAGTAACTGCTGTTATTTGAGATTGTGGACCAGTTACAAAAGGTAGGACCAATTGCATAAGGTTGAATACAGTTCTCTTTTCTTTGGACTTTGGAAACAATTTCTTGTGTCATCCATCTGGCAACGCTTCGCCCCTCAGGTGCAAAGGCCAGACGTTTTGGTATGCGAGTGACACAGAAAATAGTCCATTAACCCTAAGTAAGGCATCATAAAAGAGCAATTTCCTGCTGACTGGAAAGGTTATACAGTAGTTAGAAGAACGGTACAGTAGTGTCTATCACTTCAATTGGAAGTATACCGTGAGAAGAACATGCGTATGTCATATAGAATCATGAGAATAAGATACATGTGTCTGGGATACATGTATTCATTAGTGGTTTTAGTTAAGATATTTGGGACTTTTGCCTCAAGATTTTTAACTGTAGCTTTTCTTTAAAACTGTCAAATCAAAGTAAATTATCGTGTTCTATTTTGTACCACATACCATTGCTGCTAATTCTACAAGGGAAGTCTTCTTTAATTAATTCCAATTAAAAATAAGTGGGCTTTATTCAACTGATGTACATCTTCCACTTTTTAAATATTAAATTAGGACCAAACCTGTAATTTTACTTCCCTTTTCAAGGGAATAGACTGATCCTGTCTTCACAATCAGTCACGTTGTGGTCAACCTTGTTGTCATTTCTTCATACTTAAGTCTAATGACTTGCTGGATCTCACATTAATAATGAATTCTAAACAACTGCTTTAAGTATCCCAACTTATAGATGCTTGCTTGCCACCTGCACATCCCGTAGTACCTGTACTAAAGTTGGCAGTATTGCAGCCTGCCAACTGAATTACTGTACATGCCATATGTAGCAATGTGGAAATAACACGATCTTTAAAGGAGAATGGGTGAAATACCTCCTCTAAATACTGATATAATATATTATCTCAGTCCTTAGATAAAGAATAAAGATAAACATGTCTCACAAAGCTGAATGTGAGACCTAAAACACAGCCTGCCAAATGCTGAAGGTGCAAAGTATTGTATTCACTGTTTGACTTGCTATTCCAATAAGAACCATTTTATGGAACCAAATACAGAGCCACAGAATACAATCTACAAATGATACAGTAGAATGAAAGCCTTGCAGCCCCTGTCAGTATGAGATGTACTGGCCAAATGGATTGAAGAGATTAGCTGCAAACAATTTCGAGAGACATGTTAATGCAATCTTGCATTTATCTGATCTTCATTAAACATCCAACTCCACTGGAAATAAAATGCCCCTTTGAAACTCCATAAAATTCAAATGAGTCTATGTTTTAATGCACATCAGCTATGTGAACTCACCCATTATTACTAGTCATGTTCATGACAAGGTCTGTATAGCAGTGATAAGAATTACTGCTCGTATCTCTAACAGAATTGCCTCTTATTATCGTGGAGTTTGGGCAGTCATGGTATGTTTTCCCTTTTAAAGTAGGAACAGATGAACTAAACTAGGATCAAACCAGTCACATAATCAAAAGGTGTTACCTCAGCCACAAAGAAAAAGATCTCAACTTTGTGAATAATATCTTTACACGGCTAAACATAACATGCACAACAAAAGCACAGGATCAAAGCTTAATACTTCACACTGCATACTACTATATAATCATACTGGTGAAATTGTTATTTTATATTACAAGAAATGCAACCAGAAAACGTATTATAAAAATAACAAAAAAAGGAAGATTCATATTTTCATTACAAGATATACTGTAGTTTTGCCCTTTTTAAATAGAAACATAGGACAAAATAATGTCCTTAAATTCTCTCTATTCTGAATCATTTAATATTGATGTTGTTTAAAATGTAACAGTCATAATGACTGGCTGCAGCAGTTTTAGGTATGAGTATAGCCGCGGCGGTTCTAGTGTTTAAGAATACCAGGACACACTGTAGTGTTAAGAACACAGGAGTTTTGTGAATCCCATTTGGGACTTGAACCGCAAGGCAGCACTGACTATCCTGTTGAAATCCATTTCCTCAGCTGCATGATTACAGTAGTCCTCTGAATAAAACCTTCATGAGAACCTCACAACCATTGTGTATGATTTTAGAAAAACCGACGATGCCTGTGGATCTATCTGACAAGGCTAGGAAATAAAGATTTAAAGATCATTGAATTGTAGTTGTCTTAATATTATCTTGCTTCCATACTGCCTCCAGAAGCAGCTTCCAGCAACTGTAGTCTTATAGAACACATTTATTGGCTCTTTTTTTAATTAAACAGTACAGCTGAGACTGTGGTTTAAAGGTCAGTTGGGTATAATATAGTACAGGTAATACAAGAATACATAAATATATAAAAAAATAATTGGGCAGGCATGCTGATCCATGGGTCTTTTAGGGTTTTCCAAAGTAAAGAGAACAAAAACAATAAAATGGATTAGGTTTGAATTTGAAATACATATTTCAAGTATTTTGGATATATTTGCAATAGTTTGAATACCTGTATTCAGAAGAACAGAGAGGCACTCTGAGGGTCCTCCAATGTGCTATTTGTTCTACCATTCAAGTTGTAACCAGTGGATTGCAAGGGCCTATTTTCTATAGTTGTTTCTTATGGGTTGTACAGTACTTTCCCACTATTTAAGACATAATTTAACATGTAAAACTTCATAAATACCTTTATAGAGAGATACTATACATTTGTTATGCTGTTAAATGCATCTACTGAATGTTGTAAATGTTATTTTCAAGCTCTCAGGAGGCGAAATGAGGCACCATTCTCCTGTCATGCCTCGGATATTTGGGGATTCTTTGTTTTTGTTCAGTCATACAATTGATTTCCATCCCACTTAGGCCCGGACCAAATCAAAACTTTGACAACCTGCTAATCACACTTAACAAAACTGTATTTAATAGCGCTTTTTTTTTTTTTGTAAGTATCTTATTTCTTCTACTCATAAAAAGAAAACGCTATTAAATACAGTTTTGTTAAGTGTGATTAGCGGGTTGTCAAAGTTTTGATTTGGTCCCAGCCTTAATATCACTTCAAAATGTTGCATGTACTGTCCTGTACTGTAGACACATTCTGTATACACTGTACTGGACAGCCTTGTCACATGATCAGCCAGCTTGACTCGTGGAGATTAGAAGCGTGTTTTTTTTTTTTACCATTGCATATTAAAATGAAAAAGTCTTGGAAACTAAAAGATTTAAACAATGCCACAAAGGCTGAAATAATTACTCTATCTAAGGGGGTATCAAACTCCAGTCCTTGAGAGCCACAGGGTCTTCTGGTTTTCATTCCAACTTAAGCTCTCAATTAACATCATTGATCTAATTATTTGTTCAATTTGACATATTTAATATTTGTCAAGGTCTTTTAAAAATGGTTTTAAAAATGCACTTCATTCAAGGTACACTACCTATGAAACATTTTGAGGACTGAAGAGAAGTGTTAAATTTGTCCAGTTAATCAAATAATTAGACCAATTAAGTAATTGAGAGCTCGGGTGGAACGAAAGTCAGAAGACACTGCGGCCCTCCAGGAACTGAGTTTGACACCCCTGCTAACTGAACAAACAAACAAACTTGCTTACAAATTTCTCTTCTCAAATATTCTAAGAACAGGAATACAATTCTAAGTGCCTATCACAACTCTTTGTACTGTGTACAGGAAAGTACAAGGATTAAGAAAAGAACTTAAATTGGTTAAAATTTCACACGTGGTCGTTTGGTTTGTTAGTTTACTGATGAACTCCTGATAAAGTCAACTCTGCTTATTGTCACAATGTATGCACAGTCCCTTGGAAGTGATCTTAAGCAGGTTTTACTGTATGGGCAACTAATTGTATAACTATATGCAATACTGCACCTTCACAAATGCATCTTGTTGATATGCTCTGTGGAAATATTAGTATGCAGTTTAGTGCCCATATTTTGAAAGTTTTTCATGATGCAGCAAAATCTGCAGGAAAACAAAGCAATTGAAAATTGCAGGACATTGATCTTGTGGCTGTGTCAAAGTCACACAAGTAAACACAACTTTGTACTGCTTTATATTTTGTCACATGTCTCTCAAGATAAGCACCTTCTCAGAAAAAGTGATAAAAATGTTAGAAACCAGGTGAAGAAATGTAAGCATGACATTATTACAGTCCACTTGGACAGAAACCTGGTATTTGGTGGGTAATTCTAAACTGAAAGAATTACCCACAATAATAAAATGATCAGGTTACTTTTTTTTATTAGATGTGAACAATTATTAGATGTCAGTATATTTGTATGCCTATCAGTATAGTATACAGTATACAGTATCAAAGATCTGACACACCACACACTATAATCCTACTGGTGGAACTGTTAGTGGCACTGTCTCTCATCAACCAACACCCCCACCCATCTGCACCCACAAATACATAATGATGAAGCCTTACAGCCTTGCACTTAAGATCTGGATAACCGGACAGTAGCTTAATTCATGTGATCATCAATGCAGATTTTACTACATTTCAGTGAATAATGCTGCATATGAAATTAATTGTGCTGCATCTTTGCACAAGGAGATTCTCAGCATGATTTAACATAATCATTGCCATTATATTCTATTAGCTGCCTTGCAGCAAGATAGACTCCTATATGAACTTGATTATGGTCACTGTGTATCAAAGGGAAATCCACAAGGATATTTAATTATTATTACTCTGAAGACCATTAAGAGTGAACATTATGTTGTGTGGCGCTATTCGTAATACAGTATGCTGTGGTCAGCATGGACTCTTCTTAATAACCTATTAAAATAGTGCTGATTATAAGCGCAGCATTCTTATACTCTGTATCACCTGTGACATACAGCAAACCAGTGCAGCTTAAATGACTTACAAATTATATTTATTTACATTTTTCTGCAAATCTGACAAGACAGGAATGCTGTAACATTTTCACTGATAATTAATACTAATGTTTTGTCTTATGTTTTTTTGCTTTCTAGGTAAGTAATTGTTTTGAAGATATAAGAAATGAGAAGCTTGGTAAGATCATACAGTGTATATTTGTTCCGGTTTGTTTGCTGTAGCATTTTGCCGTATTAATTATGATGTTATTTACGCAGTGAGTAATAATGAAGTGAGTCTACCAATGTAACAATCTGATGAATGTCCTTTGAGAGGATTTTCAGTAGAAGCAAAGCTTGCCTATTTTGACTGCATACTGTACAAAAAAAAAGTTATTTTTCAAAGACACGATATATTACATATGATGTGCTGATAGTTAATGTGCATTAACAAATCACATCCTTTTCAGTCTAGTAGATAATTTGATACATTCTTTGCAGGCTAGAACTTGACTATTTTTTTTTGTCGAAATTATGAAAACCCTATTGAGCATTCCTAGAGAACAGGTTACACCCCTGTAAAGGCATGTTTACACTGATGCAATTTGCCGTGTCTGTGGCGGCATTGATGCGGTATCAAATGGGAAATGTCGGTAAAATGCAGCCACACTTTATTCTGCCACTGAACCATCTCTCGAGGTGGTTCAGTGGCGGCACAGTGCAGGTACTGAAGCGCATTACTTTCAGTGTAAACTGCAATGCCATCACAGCCACCGCATTTTGCGTTCAAGGTGGATTCCCCCTACCCTGCCTACCCCGCCGTCCCCAAGTAAATGCAATTTCCTGTTCCGCCATGTGTTGATTGAAGAAATTAATCCAACAAAATAGCAAGTGACCCAGGCAGTAATTGGTCCGAAAAAGAAGTAAGGGAGCTTTCAGTGGTGTAATGCAGTGGTTTGGTTATTTTTTTTGGCTATTTTTATCATGCATGTTTTTTTCCTTTTTTTTTCTTTCTATTATGTCATCTCCAGCACAGAACTTCAATCATCACGATTCCCTGTATAGTATATCACGTCCTCCCCGTGGCTTTTTGCATACAATAAAATTATGAATCACACTAACGCTCAGTATTTTTATTCATCACCAATTTAAGAACTTATCAGTACAATTTAAAAAAAAAAGTATTTTTAAAGACTGTCAGCTGACAGTTTTGAACAATTTAATTGTACACTACATTCTGATTAGATAAAAAAAAAAAAACAAAAAAAAAAACAGTTCTGGTATTATAAGTTGTGAGTAACATTACCTACCAGTGTTTTTTTAAATTATTATTTTATTTTAAATAAATGTGTAGCACTTACTTATGGTTTTGTAATATTAAATCTTAAGTGCAAGGGCAGTCATTCACTCCAATCGCCGGGTCTCTGTGACCGATGTACAAAACCGCTTTAAACCTGTGTTTATGGCCTCAGTCGTAAGATGCACTTTTGCTGTCAGCTGTCGTCGTCAGCATTTTTACAAAAACAAGTGTTATCCTTCTTAAAGCAATACTGTAGTTTGTAAAAGAAGTACTAATGTTCTCTTCAGTGCATCACAAGGATGACTGAATCAGACGATTGTGCGGGAGATTTGACAACAAACATTTAAAATGCGCGCTGGTTATCAAAAGAAGAGATAAACGCACAACTTGATGGAACTGTGCGAGATGCGTAATAAAAAGCAAGCGATGGCTAAATTCGATCTGTATGTTTTCCAATCTTTTCATTAGTCTATTGTGATATTCAGAAAGTATAGTGAAAAATATCACGCATACCATGACAGGTACCAAAGGCATCATTGTTTTGATCATGGTACTGAACACTGGCAAGTTATCTTTACGCGAGTTCTGTGTAAATGGGTGTAAGCCGCCAAATTGCCGACACTGAACTGGCAATATTGTTGGGTGTAAAAGGTGAATTTAAAAAACGAAATAAAGCATCAGGAAAACAATGACTAACTTGGAGCAGTAAGTAAAAAGAAAACTAGTTTGCAATATGGTTGAGCTTTAAGCAGATCATAGTCAATATGTTGGCATGGAACTTTACTTATTTGTACAGTTAAGAGTCAGCTTTGTCTATATAACAATATATAATAATATTCACTGACATGCATGGGCAATTTTTACGTGCTGTACCGTGAACGTGTTAGCCATGCTGAGCGACTGATACTTGTTAGATGGCTGCACAGTATTTTGTGCACAGCTTGTCTAAGAAAGCTGCAAAGCAATAGTGGAATGTTAATGTTTATTTATTTTTTTAAATACTCCCCACAATAATAACATAACATGTTTGTGTCTTATTTGAGGGAAGTGCAGTCTCCTTCAATAATACACCAATACATATTATAGAAATTGTATTTTTTGTTATTTGGTACTTTGTAAACACAGCTATAAGGATTGTAATGCCATTTAAAATGTAATCCAAGGGTATGTTCTAATAAAGCTTTAAATTAAACTTTGTTACTTGTTACTGTTTTATAATTTTATTTGCAATATCATAGAGAAAATCATAGTGCACTGTTAATGTAGAATATGTTTTGTTTAAGCACTGAATGTGGCAGAATGCAAAGTGGTTCCCCAGCAACAAATTGAAAAATAATAACCATCAGAATGTGATGAATACATAGAGGACAGCACACCCTACTGAGATTGATATGAAAAAATAACTAAATCCTGAATGGCTGCAAACCCAACAAGAAACACACTGTATGCTTGTGCACCCTGTATAAATAGGGTTCAGATGGTTTGAACTGTGGACTTGGCAGGTTATTTTCAGGCCTACATACCACTGAACACTCCCCTGGTTCCTTTACTGGTTTCTGAATACATTTCATTCCACCTAACCCTCACACGTATGCCCTGCCCCCCTCTCACCTCGCCAACTGCTCCGTCTACAGCTCCAACTCAACTACTGCTGTGTTCTGCGTGGTGGTGGTAGTGGGGGGATACGCTCGCAGAGGGGAGTGGTTTCACATGTAACACCTTAATGGTGCAGTACAGTTTAACATTGGGGTGCATTACAACTTAACCTCTAATAAGTGAAGATGTCACTTCGCTTGGGGTATAGCCACACATGCTGTGGCTTATCTAGCCAACACTGAGTATTGGATTTTGGTACTGGCACAAAATAAGCCAAGGAGAACATAATGCCCGTATTCCGTTGAAGCCCTTATATTTGAGGCCTCGGCTCCTTCATTCAACCCTCATAGTTAATTAACCATGTGATATGCCCTATAGGCAATATTTTTCATGTACCCCAAACAACCTCTATATGCAGAGAGCTACTGCCTACCTGTTGGCATATCTAGATATGTATATCTTAACTGTTTATTTTGGACTTAAGGGATTTTCTTTCAAATTGTATTAGTTTTTTGTATTTCTTGTCCACAGCTGATCCATTTCGAAACTAGAATCATCAGAAGCTTAGGAACTGGAAACAGTTAAACTACTCTTTGTTTTTTTTTATATGAGCCGCTGAGCTGTATTTTTAGGTTGTTAGTCACATCCGGCAGGTCAAGAAAGACTAAGGAAGAACTGCTGTTCAACTACAAATAAATGAAAAGCTGAGTCCTCCACAATATATTTTATTAACTCAGTTATTGTAAGCTGAGCTCATTTAATAAAGACATCTGTTAAAAAGCACTGTTAGAAATGTTTAACACTCAAATGCAACATTGAACTGCAGTTAAGTCATTCAATTATGCATACACTTATCCCATTAGTCGAATGGGAATACATTGGGATTAATGTACAGGTACATTGTTCAGAGCATTCCTGTACCATCTGGTATAAAGAGCAAGCAATACACAGGTGAGAAAGTATAGATTCTTAACAAAGCTGTTTCTAATGCACAGAAGTGTTGGTAAGCAAATCTTTGAAATGGTACTGTATTGTAGAGTACTGGCCAATATCTGCCAAGCACTGATTGATGGCGTAGCATTTTAGATTATGGGCATACGTACCAATGCAATAACATTGTAATAATGCAGTAACTACCAATGTTTTCTGCTCTTACATGGTAACTACTGGTGGGATAATTACATAATTAAATGGAAAAGGCCTGGGCCCTGGTGTTGCTGTTTAATTACACCAGGTCCACGATGATGACAAGGCCATTGCCACGTTATTACACTGTAGTTTCCAATCTGATCTAAAATGTTACCATTGATGGTTATAACACAGTTCTATGCATGATGGCAGGAACATAAGCAATACTTTTTAAAATAATCCAATATGGAAGCTACATTTACAAAAATGTTTGCTTTCCGTAACAAATTCTAACAATAAGAATTTCTTTTAAATTGTCAGCTGATATCAGCCATATATTTCACTAAGAACAAACCCTGCAGAAGCTGTTAAGGTGCGTTGTTAGAGATAAATGTAGCAGGTATGAATTAGCATAATGGTGTCAGTGCTCATTCGGGGGGAAAAAACATTTTTCCATCTTTGAATAATTCTGCCTTACAGAATCTGCTTGAAGTTATGTAACAAAACAGATGTTTGGTGCGATAATGAAAATGGAAATCTATTCGCCATTCATCCCTGTGCGCAGGGCATTTCAGAAATAAACTGTCAGAAGCAATCAAGTCAGCTGGACTATCCCATTTCCATGCATCACTAATGCGAATTTCAGACTCGTGGGCTTGGTTAAATAATGGAACAGTGCATGACTGCCAGTCTTAGGGTAGCAAGGATTAAGAACAATGGATTAAAAACAGCTTTAGGAGCAGTTCTTTGTTTTGTTTGTCTGTAACATTAAAAACTTCAAGAGGAACACCCTGTTGTGATGCTGCTTGCCTTGTGTGCTGGCTATGCCCTTTGATGATTTGATTAAATGTCATTAATGTTTTTATTCTCTTTATGTCGTGCTGCTTTGTAATATAATTTATGCTTCCAATATCTGAGGCTGTGATATACTGGGTGTGATTACTAGTTTTGTTCATTGTTTCGTTGCACCTCAGTAAGTAAGCAAACTATTTATTAGCATGATTAGCTTTTCCCATGTGTAGAGGTAACAAGCCTAAACAGTATTGACCTTTGTTTTATTGGCAGGAGATCTAGTTTTGCTTACTGTAAAGTGTGACTCAGAGATGAATTCATCACTGTGGCATTTACAGTGACAATATGCTTGGTAGACTATGCATAATTTTGCCTTCTGAATTAAATTAAATTTACACTTGCAATGAACTGTATAATAATCATTGTGCTTGCCAGCACATATTCAATTCCGTTAAAGTGATGAGAACTATGTGGGGGGAAAAGTTTCAAACAAAAGGAGAAAAGGGAATTTTAATAGAAACCCTAAATTATTAAAAAATGTCTCTGAATTGTAATTCACACAGTATGACAGTTTGTTTATTACTTATATATATATATAGTGATAAGGCAGGGAGGGGGATAAAATCCTCCCTGCCAGAAACATGTATTTGTTTAGTTATTTGTATTGTTAGTATTGTTTAATTATATTTGTTCATTGTTTTATTATTAATTATCCCCTGCACCTGGCAATCATTGTAAATTAGAGCCAGGTGCAGGGTATTTAAAGAAAGCAGCCAGTCTCTTCAGGGCTGTTGTGTGGATAAGCCTGACTGTGTGTGTACGGCTGTAGTGAAAAGAAAGGTAGTGTAAAACAGTTTGGTTTGTGAAAAGCTGTGTGATTTTGTTTGTTTGTTTTGTTTAACAGGTAAACAGCTTAGCTTTCCTGTTTTATAGTTTAGGTTCCTGTTTATGTTTAGTTATTGCTTGAGTAGAGCTAGGTGTTTGTTTTCGTTTTTTTGGTTAATTAAAAATAGCACGTCAGCGCTTTCAAGTTCAGTGTCTGGGCCTGCTTTTAAAGACGCAACTAACTGCACAGAGGAAGCTCTGGTTCACTGTATATAATATATATCTATATATATCTATATATATATCTATCTATCTATATATATATATATATCTATATATATTGTCACAAAACTGCACCACTCACGGTTCGTTGCCCCTTTAAAAACACTGACCCAGGACACAAAACAAATCAAAACACAAAATAAACAAAACAAACACCTAGCTTTATTTGAGCAATAACTAAACAAAACAGGAACCTAAACTAAAAGACAGGACAGCTAAGCTGTTTACCTGTAACAAAAATAAACAAAACAGCACACACAAAAAAAGGCTTCACACAACCTTTTTTTCTTTGTTCTACGGCTGTACCGACACCAGCACAGTCGGGCTTCTACACTCTTCAGCAGCCCTGAGAAGACTGACTGCCTCTCTTAAATACCCTGCACCTGGTTCTAATTTTCAATTATCACCAGGTGCAGGGGATAATTAAACAAAGAATTAAAAAATTAAACAAAACAAACCCAAAATGTGCCTATGCACATGTTTTTCTGCAGGGAGGATTTAACCCCCTCCCTGCTGTCTTACAATATATATATATATATATATATATATATATATATATATATATATATATATATATATATATATATATATATATATATATATATATATATATATATATATATATATATATATATATATATATATATATATATATATATATATATATATATATATATATATATATATTGACTCTACTCAGAGCACAAATCTAGGCAGGGAACTTCATATCAAAACGGGTTAATTGGACAGAAACAAAAGTGGTAATCAGGCAAAAACCATTATGCAATCAATGTGAATCTTAACGCCTGGGTTAGACATTGCTGTGACATCCATTTGAACATTCTCTATTAACAGGACATTTCATTGTATTGGGAGTGTTCCAAAATATAATGGGCTATTCAGCACAGTTTCACTTTTTTTTTTTTTTTTACCTGATCTAGTTAATTGTCAGTGGTTTGCCCCTGTAGTATTTCATCAGAGTGTACAACCATAGGCTTACAAAGCCTTGAAATAAAAAAAATAGATCTTGACATCAGAGTTGTTTTAATTGTTTAAATCAGTTTAACTTATTATCCATATATAATTATGATGACAAACGAACCTTTAGGTGTATAATCCAAGTTATTAGGAATGCTATCAGAATAGCTGTATGATTCCATTCACATTGTATTCACATGCTGAGCAACACGACTGAGAGCTGCACTGTGCTCATGCTGAAATGAATGTAAAGCTGTCCGTTTCAGTCCAGGTGATGTTGGAAGAACAACAAATTCAACAAATTCACACATGCTTAGATTGTATTACTGTGGATGGCCCTTAAACATAATAACATTAACTAAATGAAACATGCACCTTCAACTTTGCTGAGAGTAAAATGGAATACATTGCATATGAGTTTATGAAAATCCAATGTCTGTGAGAGCTGTGGTTTATCATGCAGATTGTTTTTTTTATCTTTCAAGATCAATGTAAATTATTCAGGTAACAACAGGGAACAACTTCAGCTGCAATAACTCACTGGGGTCTATTTTAATAATAAAAAAAACTTTTTTTTATGCAAGCCTTCTTTTATGTTTTTTTTACTGCAAGTAGTAATCATAATCATATTAAGATTGCATGGCCTGAATTATCATTTTTATGCAGATGACACCCACATTTATGTGCATACTAAATCTGATGTTGATGTTGCTGCCTCTGTGCTTGCTGATTGCATTTCTGATATTAAGAATTGGATGTCACAAAACTTTCTGCATCTTCTCTGTGACAAGACAGAGGTTATGTTACTAGGCACTGCCCACCAGTTACGTAAAACCAATGCTGTAAACTGGTTAGTTGATGGTACTATGCTTGAGTTTAGATCCAAAATGAGAAATCTGGGAGTTATTTTTCATCCTGGATTAACTTTTGAACCTCATGTGCAGAATACTGTTAAGGCATCATTTTTTCACCTTAGAAACATCGCTAGGCTGCAACCTATGCTTTCTGCTTCTGTAGCTGAAAAGCTGGTTCATGCATTAGTTTTTTCAAGGATTGATTATTGTAATGGTCTGCTTGCAGGTGTCTCCAAAGCACATTGTCCAAATTACAACATGTTCAGAACTCAGCAGCTTGTATCCTGATAAGGTCACGTGAAAGGGATCATATCACTCCTGTTCTAGAGTCCCTGCACTGGTTGCCTGTCAGGTTTCATGTTGATTTTAAAATTTTACTTCTTACTTTTAAGGCTTTACATGGTTTGGCACTACTGTATTTATCTGATCTCTTATCAGTCTACACCCCTTCACGCAACCTTCGCTCATCTGATCTTGGATTGTTATGTGTTCCCTCTGTTCACCTACGTTCTATGGGCGACAGGGCTTTTTGTTGTTATGCCCTAAAACTTTGGAACAGCATTCCTAAAGATATCAGGGATTCTGCCACTCCTAATGCTTTTAAATCTGGTTTAAAGACCTACTTTTATAGAAAGGCATTTTTATGACTGTGTTTTTAATTTCTATTATGTTTGTTTGTAAAGCGCTTTGAGATTGCTTTTAAAGGCGCTATATAAAATAAAGTTTATTATATTTATTATTAATAAGTGGGTCTTTAAATCACTCCTGGATTAATAGAGTAAAGAGCAGAGCTCTTCATTGTTTAGACCACTAAAATAGACCCCACTGTATTCATGTTTTGATGCAGCTGGGGTTTGGAAAAGCAACAATGTTACATGTATTTGTCATGAGTTAAGAGGAAATTGTTATGCAATATTTCAGTTCTCTCGCTCTCTTTTCGTTAATTATATGGAAAACTACAAAGCGGTATCTAGTTCAATATGTTAACGTTATTCAGCAGGTTTCATTTGACTTTATAAAGCAAAATTAGTTAATTCTATAGGGTGATGCAAAACCTTTGGCTGCAGCTATATATATACTGTGTGTATATATATATATATATATATATATATATATAGAGAGAGAGAGAGAGAGAGAGAGAGAGAGAGAGAGAGAGAGAGAGAGATAGATATACACAAAGTATATATAATGTAAGAAATAGCCATGAAAAGTATGAAAGATTTCATGCATCAGATTGAAAACATCTGACGTCTGGTTTATCTCCTTCAGATGAGTTCTGTTTTAAAGTCCAGCATTGTTTCTGCCAGAGGTTGTAAACGTATTAACTGCTGTTGAATTTGTTCTTCAGAGAACACATCTAAAAGTTTTTTTTTTAAAAACCATATCTGTACTTTGAAGCTCTTGTCATTTTGGGTGTGGTACTGTATGTGTGGTTGTAATGTTCGTTGCTTATTGACGTCAATTCTCATCTTGAAATGACATCATCAGAGCAAGATCTTATAGTGTGTGAATGGGTGTGTACATGATCCTCTCATCTAGATGAATCACAACTACTCAATTTCCTCCTTTGACCTACACTTCTGAGGTCATTTCATTTGGAAGTTAATGTGGAAGTTTAATTGTGTAAATCATATCGGATTTGATGACTGGGTGCACGGACCCACTGGTGACTACACATATTGTATGAAGTGAACCCACCCACTGGACCAGTGAAGCAGTGTGTGCTGGAAAGCTTTCATGGAACATGGGTCAGGTAAGGGCGCAGTGGAATTTTAGAATTGTCAGCTCTTACCATCAAGGAAAACTTAGTTCTCTGTGTTTTAATGAACTACAGGCTGACAACTCAATGAACCAGAATACCCAATTTTTAGGAAGTTCACCATGAATAATAATAATAATAATAATAATAATAATAATAATAATAATAATAATAATAATAATAATATAATGAGTTTATTTTGTCTACTATAAAGGATTGTGCCTGTATTCATCTGTAAAGTTCAGGTCAGTGTCACTTTTCTCTGTCTTCAAATTTCTAATTATATTTGAGCTCCACTGGCCTCAAATAAGCACCCTATACACAAAACATACTGAGGTCATAATCAGGCAGAACACATTTATTAACCAGCTTGTCAGAAGAAAAATAATACACTTTAGGTATTCACAGGATGATTTAATTGCTAAAAGGTCTTCTAAATGTTAACCAGGACAAAGAAGAAAGTCATAGGTGACAAAGAGAGTGGATACATTCGGGAGTTTTAGCTAACAATGTAGTATTCATGGTGCACAGTAATGAGGCATTGAAAAGTAAATCAGATACTGTGTAATGGATTTACTAGAAGAAAAAGAAAAAAATGCTGACATCATTAAAATGACAAATGCCTCCTTTTGAAGTTTTTGATCTGATCAGATATTATAGAAAACCATTGTAAGAAAATCAGATGTTTGTCTTATTCAATGTTTTAACTTTGCATGCTGAAAATATGTGGTGTGGTAAACAAAAGTTAAAAAAATAATAATAATAACTTCAACTTGCCTTACTGTTCATCTCGCGAAGCATTTTTATTACTTTGCATTTGCTGAAGAAGCAGCTTATATTTTCACTTAAAATACACATACAAATAGAAGGACGTGTATTTCTGTTACTGACGGGGAAGAGGATATCTTTGAAGTTTGTTGCTAAATAAATATTTCATGTCTTATCACTGGCCCTGTTGTTGTCAAGCTGATTCTTTGAAATTTTAATCACTTGAGAGTACTTAGTGAGTGTCATCTAATATGGTTATTTTCTCTGGCATTATAGCCAAACAAGTATTTATCTGCAGCTCTATTTAACTAAAACTTTGATACAAAAACTGCTTTAGTTGCACATGCCATTTTGAATTTAATATAAAATGTAATTTTATTCCAGGGCTTGATATATTTATTAAAGTATGTACTAAGTTTGGTATTGACTTCATTCCTGCTAAATTATTCTTTCATTATTAGAAAGAAAATAATGCAGTTTCAATTCGGAAGACAATGATCTTGCTATTTAAAGTTAATGAAGAGAATGGATTGTGTTGTTGTAGTCTTTTAGTTTAAGATTTTACGCCGTTGACATGTATAAATAAATGTTTATATTTGTTACAATTATTCAGTTGTGTTCTGTACATGTCACAGTGACAGAATGATGTTGAATAATTTGTTTCTCTACAGCCTGTTTTGATATGGAAAATAATTGTACAACTGTTTTAAGACTAGCAATAATATAAAATGCTGATACATATATACAGTAAAGTGTTAGATTTAGAGCTCCAACTAACATGTGACAGTGTCACTTATGCCATGACTAACCAAAATCCATGATGCAATCATGAATAATAGAATCTGTGGACACAGATTCCGTGATACAGTGCATCAGGTGGCCTAAAAAAGTATTAATAACATGTAGTTGTTATGCAGAAAATCTAATTTAGGATGAATACAACAAATTTAATTGTTAATATTGGAGAGGCAGTAGCAATTGCATAAATGTCCATGGGTTCCGCTTAGAAGTATTTTTTTCTGCCTGGCGTAGTTTGATCACTATGTGTTAGAAAAAGGAATAAGCCATGGTTCTTTATCCTACCAGTGATTCTAAACTATATTTTAAACTACTGTATTTAGAAGAACAAAACCACAGTTATTTGTGTGGTGTGTTTTCTTTACCACGAAGCACTGAATCTGATATATTAAAACAACTATGAATATACAGTAACATACATTTATTTTTATATACAAACTAGATGTGCCATACACATATTGCACACTGCAAAAATGGGAAAGCCATGATTCATTGACCAAATTGTATTGACAGCATTATTGAAATGATGTTCTGCTGTACATGGTCTTTTGAGTAGATTGGTACCACCAAGTTAATGGAAGCAATAAAAAACTGTGCATCTTTTTTAGATCCACACACTCCCCAGCTGTTAATATCCTAAACACAGTTCACTGCATGCCTCAAGGTGCTAATCCTAAATAACAAGGACTGTTTCGTAAGCATGTGCTGTTCGTTCTGGTTTCATAAGTAGCTCTTGCTGTAAATACAACTATCACTCATTGGGTTCAAAGAGGCACCACCATCTTATTTTTTGATGAGGGGAAATTGTTACGGATGAGCCTTAGTCCGTCAGCAGCGTGTGGGAGTACCCAGTGGAAACCAGGCAATTAATTTATTACAGCAAGGAATTGGAGAAGCTCCAAACTCCGTCCACACACACCAGCTATCTGATGATTACCAGTTGCAGTGAACCATGAGCCTGACGTCAAAGAATAGCTTAGCCTGCAAAGACTACATTTGTAGCTGTTTTTTTTAAAATGTTTTTTGCAGTTGTAACCAGCAGTCTTTCCTCACTGTAAATCTCAATGCATGGAACTGTAGAAACATTTTATTCCAGGGATTATACTTTCAAACACCACTGCTTGTTTATCCAATGCTTTCTGATCCAAAGAACAAAACACACATTTAGAAAACTCAAAGTGACATAACACGTCGAGAACCTGTATTTTTAAATAAAGGTTCTGATTTTTAGGTTTCATCTTTTATTGGGATAAAAAATAATCTGTGTGAAACTACTGGATTCTGACAGGGGGGTAGGGGCATTGACTCAGGGGCAAAATTAAAAGGCATTTTTAACATTACGTAGACAGATTATGTTTACAATTAGGCATGCTTAAATTTAAATGTTCAATACAAAAAAATGCCTGAGTTACAAGCTCTTGCAGTGTCTAAAAATACAAAAATGTAGCGCAACAACAGGAAAGCGTAATCAACGCCATGTCTTCGTCATCTGAAACTTCATCATTGATGATGCAAGCAATTGTCTGAATCATTAATGCATAGAGCAACTACTTCTAGGCAGTTTATTGTATTCACGTGAGCCGCGATATTTCCTCTCAGACATTATTTGTGCATGGTTATTAAAAGACGGAAATTAATTGTGAACATTTGACTTTCAGCTAAAAGTGTGTGTGTGTGTGTGTGTGTGCGTGGGGGGGGGGGGGGGTTACAGCAGTATCTGGGAATTTCATAATAGTTGTAACAAAAAGTACTTTTATTTAGTACAGGAAATATATTTTTTTTACAAAAAGTACTATCCTCATTTGTTAAAAAAAAATACAGCTGTATATATAGTATAACTACAGTTCCTTGCTGCTGTTTTCTTTGTGTGTGCTGCGCATTTTGTTTTGCCTTTTAAGCTTGAGCTTGTCACTGCCTCTGTACCCAGTATGTCATATACTGTACATTCCAGTAAACATGTATCCTCTCTGCTGTTGCTTGGTGGAGGTGGCGCTGATGCTGGTCAAACCTCTGAGCATGTGCACAAGTCCTGCATTGAGAGCCCTTTGGGAGGCTTCTGTAACACCCCCCAAAGCATTACGGTGGAGTTCTGGCAATAAACACACTCTGTTACTGGGTAACTAGTCGGCCTTTCTGTTTGTGCGTCAGACATGAGTGATTCCAAATTAATATGGTTGTCAGTGATGCGGAATGGCTCACAAGGTTTCACAACAGTCACAGTTTTCGTTCATTTGAAATAATGCACATGCTTAAATGCTCAAACCTCACATGGGTTGTTTTGATATTGCAGTACCGACTTGTTTTTTGTTTTTGTTATAAATTTCAGTCTGCATGTCAGATAGATTTGTCACGGTCTCTTTAGACCATTCAGTCGAGCGTTTTAAAAGATGCTGCTTTACCACTTTTTAAAATGGAGGGTTTTTAAAATGTCAACATATTGTGTGGACTCATGTTATCCTGTGCTTGAAATTGTTATTAAATAGCAAATAGTTGAATAGTACACTGGAGGCTGAGAATTCAGTCCTAACTCACTAAGTTACATACAGTAGCAATACCATAAGGTTACCTGCAGCACATCCATTTTCACTGAGCCTGAGAACAATTCTCGGGTCACTGTAATTAAATCAAAACTAAATCATTTTACTTTTATTTATTTTTTTAAAGGAAATCTGTTTAATGGAAGAAGTGTACTTTAGATGACTGTAGTTTTCCTTGGAGGTCTGGCTCTGCCTAGGGTGCACCTGTCAAGACAGAGGGGAACTTCCCCAGGCCAAAAAGCACAAGTGCAATTCATAGTCAGACCCTAACAGTCATTACTCCAGCCAAATGAATGGACTGCTTATGATTTTTCTTCTCTAAGGCTTTTAAGCTTTTTTGTTTCTTGTTATAGGATTAGGTAAATACAAATTAAAGTGTTTTTGCTGCCAAAAAAATAATTTCTTTCTCTGTTAATTCTTGACACATGAATACAAATAAAAACAACAAGGCCTCTACCACAGCAACTACCATAGAAGTGTAATGTAAGAGCAATGTACAGTAAACCGAGTTTCTCTGCGTAAATGCATTTTTATAATTGCAGAAGGAAAGCACATATATTCAAATTAGTTCAATGAAGATAAATCAACATGTACTCCTGCTATGTAGGTGAAGTATATGGAGTTATCTAATCTGCACTGCCCTGATACATTTTTGTATGTATAGTAGTGTCTTCATTTGTTTTTAGACCTGGAACTTTTCATGTCACATGAAATCATGTGAACTGAGGCTCCAGGACTTAATGTGCACCTGTAGCATTCCTTAAAAGGGGCATTCTACTCATGTGATTAGAATGCTGTTAAATAAGTTACACAATTTCTGATCATGGATTGGAGCCTCTGATAGTGTGTTCTACCAACAATTGTAAAAGACTTTGAAAGCACTGTGGAAGGAAATCATCAGAGAAGACTGGGTGAAGCTAATGATACATTTTCCTAACCTCTGGGATTCATAGTCAGAAAACTCGCTTTGACCAAGACCCTGAGAAATGTGCTTGCTGAAGTATTGACGTAATGGAGCACGTTGTGCTTAATGAATCAGACAGAGAAACATGTTCCTTAGATTAATAGATGCATATATGGTGAGGAATGGTTGTCTGGGCTGTGAGCTCCCAGTAATAATTTTAGAATTTGTCAACTTGTACTATGCAGAGAATGCAAAAGTATTGTTTTATAGGTATTGATAGAGGTTTGTTTTTGGAAACATATGGACCCTGTTTAAAGGAAAATATGAAATTGTAATGTTTTAAAATGAGAAAGTAATAACATCTGGATTGTATTACAGTACTTTGTTGTTTGGTTCAAATAAGTAGGAGTGAATTAAAATTGAAATGTATGCCTACCCCAACCCCCTCCATATCCATGGACATTAGGCACCTATCCAGCATTGATCATAAGCTGACAGTGGATTGGATTTGTCCTTAGCTGTCTGCTGGATAGAAAAAATACATTCCGACAGCACCAGGCTTTTAACCCTCCAGTGCTGTGAGCAATGCTTGCATTGGATAAAGGATATCCAATGCTGTCACTGGGCGTCTGCTTTGGCTCAGTGCTGACGTTTGATGATACATTGTCTCTAGTCAGCATCTGTTATCCATGATTACTGGTGAATGAGTTATTAAAGGCTACAGATTATCTGTTTTTTTATCTGTTTGTTTTTTTTTTAACTATTCTACATTACTAAATTGATAATTAATTAACTAATAGTAATCAATGTTGAAGATTAAGCATGTCTACATCATCCATCCTTCTCAACGGGAATGTCAGCCATGAGATTCAGATTTTTTTTTTTTTTTTTTTTTTGGTGAGAATCGATCCCACTGCATGCCACCTGATTTGAAATCATTGGACTCAATCAATCAGTTTGTATTACTAGGTCAGTGTCAATTAGTTCTTTCAGAATTTTGGGAAGTTAATGGATAATGTTGTTGTTGTTGTTGTTAGTAATAATAATAATGATAATGATGATAATAATAATGATAGTAATGGTCCATAAAACAATTATATTTGTTAGTATTGCTGTATATCAACTAGTATTGGCAGCTACATTTCCAACACTGTCTTTGGATGCAAAAAACAAAACCTAAAAAATACATTTGTAAGAATTTTATCCAGACCGACATTGAATTATTTTAATGAACATTGTATAAGGTAAACATTGGATAGCTAATTGTCTTTGCTGTCTTTGGACATATTTTATTGAGAATATTTATTTTAGATATCACTTCTCCTTTCCAAAGCAGGCATAAATGAAAAGCAAATTTGCAAAACACAGGTTCACACACGTCAAGTGATCTGAAATCCTGACTGCGTTCTCCCTTATCAGTGTCTCTTAATGTAGCAACCAATAATGACAGCATCTGACAACCTTCAGATCATCCTGCAAGTACAGTATAGCTTCTGACAGCTTCTCATAGTAGACAGCAACAACTGACCTTTGCAAAAAGCCTTTTGCAGTTATGTAACTGTGTAAACAACTGTTATTTTTAAAGAACAGTGGGGACAGTAGTGGAGGTGGGGGGCGAGGCAGCTTGTTGTTGTTTCTAAGTTCAAATTCAGCTAATAAAGAATCCTAAACAGAAGCAGCAAAATAAAACAGATTTTCAGCCTAATATAAAAATGTACACAACTGCAGCCATTTTCAGCTGTACAATTATTATTATTTTAATGCATATAGCACATGAAAAATAAATGTTAGTTTACAAAAACCAAAAGCCACTGCCTAGACAATAAATACACGTACTACCCTACCAAAACACTAGAAGCCCCAGATAGTACTCACTTCTACTATAACAGAAAACCCATATGCAGAAGTTCTCCTAAAATTGTGGTGTCCCATTACATGTTAGATGGCAGTGTATTGTACATTGTACTAGTGAAGAAATGTGTTGTACAGCACTTGTCATACAGCTGCACAACACAATTCTCAGTGTCATAACTGGCTATGCAGAGAATCAAACCGTTCTCAGTGAAGCTTCTCAGTGAATTTTATAACTGGTTGTGTGAGCTAGGTGCATGGGTGACTGCAGTTGTAGGTGATCATGCAGCATCATACAATATAACAGCATGTTTTTTTTTTTTTTTAATGTTTTGTACAGACCAGGAAGCACTGGTTTAAAAACATCAACTTGACTGTTTCTTGAACTTTGACCTTAGCCCTTGTTTTGACAACTGTGATTTCCTGTGACGTACTGCATCTCGAAGCTCAGATAAGTTTGTTTGTCAATATAGAATGATGTGTTGGTGTATGTCGGTTGAGTTTGCTACTGCAAGCGACCATTTTGGAATGCCTTTACATGTACTGTGTGTTCATGTATGTATTACGTTTCCTGTAATACAAATTAATAATGAAATACAAATACTTAGCAGGTGGTTGAAACCACTACTGATATAACACACCCATCAGCATTGAACTTAAAAAAAACAAAAAAAAAACAATAAAATCCTCTGCTGATTTTTTTTTTTTTGAAGGCTGACATTGACAGGGCTGGAGAGGGTCTCAGACGGACGCAATGTTAATAAATCCTGCGTGGATTGAGTTAGTCCCTTCTAGCTGCTATTAAGTGTAGTCATTTTTTTCTGTTTCTGTCACATCTCCCTGGAGTGTTTTAGTTATTTTTTCCTCTGTCTTGTCTACCCACCCCACCTCACCTCAAATAAGTGAAATCTATTTTGTCACTTAACACCAAGGCTGCCTTACAGTACAAATAATATAATATTAACCAAAATTAGCTGTTCAGATTTCAGGGATTTTAAGCAGATTTCTATATACTGAATGGATTTTTTAGTGTTTCACACATTCCTAAAAAACTCCAAAACCTAAAAATGTTGTCAAAAAGGATTATTAACCTGACCTGTGATGTTTTATTTGTTTAAAGTATGACTGTGACAGGGGACTCGCTACACGGGATGGAAGGAGCTGACTGATCAAAATGACTGATTGAATGACTTGGATGTGTGTTCGCTGCTTGATTGACAGGATACAGACAAGAAGGATGAGATTGACATGCAGTTGTGCGGGATCTCCATCCAGCAGAGCCCAGGTTCTTTTTGTTGCTCACCCTGGATATACACTCAGCTGTGAGGCCTTTAGCTTGTAACAAAGCACAGAACCAACAGAGAACTAAGAAACTAGCTTTTCAGCCTCTTTTTCAAGGCAGGCGACCAATTAGGCAGGCAGGGAGGTGTCTCCTCCCAGCCCTGCCATCCAGCACACACTTTGTTTTTACAAAAGTTACACCTTTTATTTACAAACCCAACCAACATATATTTTATATTATTTTACAGGGGCAGGCCTCAGCCCTGCCACAATGATACAATAGAATCTTAATTTACCCAATTCACCCTTCTGTATGAGCATTCAGAAATAAAGCCAGATTAAAAATTATAAACCTGAAAACAGTAAAGAAATGAAACCTAGCCATAAAACAAACATACAGTACCTTTAAACAAATAAAAAACATTGTCAAAGACTCTAGTATTGCTATGCAGTTCAAAGGGATTTCAACAGGAAAAACAGCAGTTATGAAAACACACGCCTGTACACAGTCTTTTCTTTTGAATACTTATTATTCATAAGGGGTGTAATTACTGTGTTTGACAGCTGTGGCGCTTGGAGTTCTCATTGACACATCTAATGTGTGAAGGCCTGGAAAGGGAAAGAAACTGGCAAATACTGTTATATATTTATTTTAAAAAATAATGTTACAATGTATTAAAGGTATTACTAGACACTATGCTAAATCGACTGTTTACAATTTCCTTCTCGTCATAAAATGGCATCAACAATGCTGTAGGGGGCATTCAGGGTATTGCAGACTTGTCAATTTGAAGTAGCAGTAGAGAGCTGTAAGAGAAAATGTAAACCGGTTTACTTTAAGACAGAATACACTGTAATACTGTGAGGTTTCCTATGCAATTCATAAAAACACGCTAGCTTGATTCTGATTGATGAAAAACCACAGCACAATGTGCAGCTGAAAACACTAACATAAAACATGAACAGGAAACACAGAAAGAAAGCTTGTACAGTATAAGATTGTTGAATACAAATCTGCTGTGTTTGTTATGCAGTGTTCTACAACCCTTTTTACAAAAATTAATTTCAGTTAATGAACCCCTTTTATGTTAAACACAAGTTTTAAATGGCTAAAAACAATAGAGCACAATAGATATTTCACCCTGGCTTGTTGGAGGGCATATTATGTTGCCTGACCGGGGCCTACCTAAAGAGGCCCCTTGACGATTGCACACACTGCAGCCTAAAGCCGGTTCTGCAGCACAGCAATTGTACAGTTCAACAGTATAAGTGAGTGGCCTAAGTCATTCTGCAATTGCACAACTGGCAAAAAAAGTGCCTGGGATAGCTTGATATCTCTGCCACTGGAATACACTCTTCTCTCCCTCATCTGTGCTTTTCAAAAGAAGGCTGCAGGTTACCTCTCTTTGGTGTGTGCATGTGTGTTGTTTTTCAAAACATGCACAACAGGAATCCGGACAATCCACGCTGCTGCAGTCACAAGACCTCGCTGACAGTTGTGGCTCAAGCGTGATGACAACTGTTGTAGAACTGAAATGGAAAAAAGGGATACAGGACGGTAGGGAAGAGGTCCTCAGATGACATTTAACCTTTTCTTTATTTCTCTTCTCATTTGATTTTTTTTTTGTTTCCTGTTTTAACACGGATTGCCCTTCCCTCGCTTTCTAGTCTACGGATGAATTAATAGGAGCTGCCTGCGCTAGTAAGAGGATCAATAGCTTAGTCTCTGTGCTCGGAGGAAGCACACTGCTGTATTATAGGGATAGGGGATGCAAATGACTGCAAAGAAAACAACAAGGAAAATAAACATATTTCTGATGGCAGCTAATTGCACTTGTGGAGTGTGGAAGAGAAGGACTTAGTACCTTTTCAGGGCTGCCTGGATTGATTGCATGTAACATGCTTGCTTGTCGTTCATTTCGAAGATGCTTTCTTATTCTTGGACTAAGAAGAAGGGAGTCTGATGCCGAAAAAATGATTCAAGTCAAAAATGAAGATGTGGCCCAAAGAGTTTGAAATCCTTGCTGGAAGAATACCAAGAAAAAGGCAAGATGAAGACACATTTATTCACCCTGGTTTGATGTTTCTTTTGTTTTACCACAGAATATCTCTCTTACCTGAACACAACTTTTTTTTAAATGGATGTTTCTGTCCGCCTTATTTACACATGGACTTGCTTGCTGTTTGGTTGCCTTAATTTGTAAGAAGTAGTAATTTGTGATGTTTATTCATAAAGGTTCAACTTTTCTATTCTGATACCACTGCTGTTTGGTATTCCATGGCTTAAACTCTTACAAACAGTATATGCACATTTACACTCTGTTTCATACACAAGTTTGGTTTCTTTTGGGAGGCATTTGACTACTAAGTGGAAGAAAATGAAGTGGCTCATATCATTATTGAATTCTATGGGAATTGGATTTTATTTTTGCTGAAACATATCTACTCTATGAAGCCTGGAAACACTCATGTGGGAAGGGAGAAGACAATGATGCATGTGAATAATTTCCCATTGAGAAGGCATTCCTGGATATGGTAAGTGGTATACAGCATCAGTCTTCTTTCTATGTAAAGCTGTTATCATTGGAGACATGGTACTTGCATTGTGCAAAGAGAACACTGTTCTCCTAACAATTTTAAACCGCTTCTTTTTTTAATGGAGGTCCAAATACAATGTATATGCAGTACTGATGTATTGGTTGAGGCATAGACAATTCCATGTGGAACTTACTTATCAGAATGTGTTATTTACTTTAAGTAATAGGACTGTTGAGCCAGGACACATATACTTGAGCATACAGATACTTGGCAAATAAAAGATATAATTACTAGAATGGCACAACCAATTATCTCATTTTAAAAGCCCTAACCACATGTCAAATCAATCAGTTAGGCTTGACATTGAAGATATGTTTTTTTTGTTTTGTTTTTTTATTGGAAGATGATTTTTACAAGGTCTGGTCCTATAAGCTTGTTTAAGCATTAAGCTGCTGTGTCTCGCAATCATGTGCAGGTTTACACTAACATTGTATGACACTCCATTGTTTAGCCTACCATTATCAGAAAGTAAACCTGTTTGTTAGCATCCCTCCAAATGTATTTTTTAACTCAAGAGAAACATGTATAGAATACTGGAATACTGATACAATGACCAGAAACACTAGGCTGGAGAGCTAAATAATAACATCTCTGTAAATTATATTTTAAAATATGTCAGAACACATTTAATCTTTCTGCACATATCCTTTGATAACACACCTCTAAAAATCAACAAAGTCAAACAAATGCTAGTCTGCAGGTATGTAAGACCGGCTCTAAAGAATTGTGTAAGTAATTAGTATTTCTCCTCTGGGCTGTGAGAAGAATTTGAGAATTTTAAACATGAATAAAGTCTTGTGATACTTTTCATACAGAAACTGTTTTGACAGCTTTCATTTAAACTAAGACACACATTCTTCCTTTAAGGTCTGGTTAAATAATGCTCACTCCCTGCTCTATAGAAACCATTCACACAATTACAAAAGCCACACATATTCTCACTACCAAGACAGTTTGTGGGTTGTCAATGAATGTGTAAGGGGAACTCCTATTTATTATAATTTTATAGGACTGCAGACCTGTATGAGGGAATGTTTACAAGGGATTATCGGCATGAGTAGAAATTAACTGTTTACACACCTAGAGTGTCAATATAACCCATATACAGACATGGTATAATTATATTATATACTGCTGTTTCTAAGAGTAGCAAATCATTACTTAGTCATTTGCCACTTTCATTTAACAGAGAGAGAGGCTTGATGAGGAATTTCATTAAGTGGCATTAAGATCTTCAGTCCTGATTGTGACATGACTGTTTTGAATTACATTTTGAGTTGAAGGGAATTCTGAGAGGTGCCAAGAGACATGAGCTGTACTGACATTGTGAATAAAGTACGTCTATGGTACCGTTAATGTTAGGAATGGGGTTTGACTTCCCTCACCTACCACACAGGTGTCTTATATCATTGCAGCTTGATTGACAACACTAGAAAGACACACCTGCACTGAGCCAATACAGCACAAAATTACCTACTGTAGGAAGCTACGACATGTGTGTCTTTCAAAACTGCCCTGAATAGATGTAAGATTTAGGAATGATTTTGTTAGCTAAAACTACTTTAAGGTCCTGTCCGCACTACATAACTGATCTCGAGAAACGTACTCAAAAACGTTTCATTAATCCAGCTCAAAACGCCCACACTAAAGTACCATTTCATGTTTAGTCGGCCTTAACTTGACCAATTTCATCGCTCCAGATATCAATGTGCCTTGGTTTCGGCATTTGATTATGCCGCTCCATGATCCACCATTTTGCAACAAGCCTCAGAAATTGTACATGGTACAGCAGTATTGATAGTCATTCTCAACTCCTTCAGGCGTCTGTTTTGAGTACTGCATTTGTAATGTCCACGTGCCAAAATGTATCAGAAATAATTTTGGGATATTGGAGGATACACAAAAAATGTAGTTTGGTATTACAGCGTCCACACTTCTGATAAACCACACTATTTGATGCGATCTAATTTAGGACCAGACTCGAGTCTACCCCCTGAGGTGGTGTTAAACGCTGCACAGTGTAGACGCTAATCGTATTTAGGCCGGTTTAAAGGAATAGTGTGGACAGGGCCTAAATGTGTTACATTTTGTTGTATCTGTTTGTCTGGTAGTAATGAACCTGATGGTAAACATTCTTTTAAGCAATTTAATTAGTGCCGTGTTTGGTTTGCAAGTGTACAAATTAAGCCTTTTCATCTCTTGAGTTTGTTCTCTGCATTGAATCAGCACATTACTTTAAGGTGTTCTAAAACAGACCACACATACTAAACAATGCTGTTTTCCAAGGCTGTTCATGGCCAGAACATTTTTCCATACAAGATTTGATAGATCAGCTCTTTCCTCTTCATCACAATTTGCTAAATCATCTTAGACCTGTAGTACTGAAAACAAACCTAGACTGTATATTTTTTTATTGTGTTTAAAGGTTTGGATTATAGACTTGTTTTTTCCTTTTCTACTGCTGAGATTCAGATGAATAGCTCAATCTCATTTTAGTCTATGGCCATGTTGGAACTGCCAATGTTACCATTGGCAAGCAATCTGTTACCAGATGTTTACAGCAAAGGTCATTGCTCCCTGATCATCCTCAAATCACGGAAATGTACTGTGACACAACCATTAATAACAAATTAGTGATGTTTAGATTGTTTTAAATCTCCTAACCGTTTTAAACTTTAGGATGAAATATGTTTAAACTATAACATATAGTATTGGGAATTTTGTAGCCAATCAAAACCATGGGATCTTCCTCAGAGTACTTTTTTATTATGTCATTTAGCAGACACTTTTATCCAAAGCGTGGGGGTGAACTATGCATCACAACTGCTGCTGCAGAGTCACTTACAATTGGACCTCGGTTTTACGTCTCATCCAAAGGATGGAGCACAAGGAGGTTAAGTGACTTGCTCAGGTTCAGTGGCTGAGCTGGGATTGAACCTGGAACCTCCTGGTAACAAGCCCCTTTCTCTAACTATTGGACCACTATTACATCATTTACGTGTACCTGTATATGAAAAAGGATATACAGTGAATGATACACTGTACACATCCTTCTTATAAGTACTGCAGTTCTATATTCATTGTCTTTGGCAATGGTTAAATGTTAAGGAACAATTCTAAACAGCAATAATTGGGCCGATTTCAAATTGTTTTTAACTCCCAGTAGCAGATGGAAGGCGGCACCAGAATCAGCCCACCATTACTATTTTAGGTTGCAAAGATTTGATCAGGTGTTTCTTTGCAGTTTTTCATTTTCATTACAGCAGTTTTTGATGAGTGGGTGGGTCTAAGGAGAAGCTTGGGAATGAAACGACAGAATAAGAAACATTTGGCTGCAGTTGAGCCATGAATGCAACATTTTACTGGCCACCATGTTTATATATTCTGGGACTGGAATCTCTGTAATTAGGGGATCTACAGCAAACTGCAAGGAAAGATGGTACTGGTTTCACCAGCCAAAACCAGTAGTTTATTTCCCTACATAATTACTTGTTTATTGTTTATTGAGAAAAAAACAAACACTTGGTGAATTTGTATGATGTCAGCTCCAGTTTCTGGCTTCAAAACTGTGTATTAAACTTTTGACCTTTTAATCGAGGTACTTCATGTTAGACCATTATATTGAGCCAGTGCATTAGCTTTAAAGTTTGGAATAATTGTTTAATATATTAATTGATATATTTTAAAGGGGTTAAAAGGTCCAGCAAACAACATTTAATATGTCTGTTCTTAATATTACACTGTCTGTGGAAATCAAGTTTTAATTAAAGTGCCTAGTTATTATGGTGACTCTTGTTACATAAGAGAGAAGGCTATCATAGCCGTGTATATTATTTTCAGTACTGAATAATAGAGAACATATAGTGGATGCTGTGTATAATAAGAATGAATATGTGTTGTGTTGACAGATTGGTAAAGGAAGCTCCAATTATGTTATGTAAAATTGGAAGGAAAAATAAATGGGCACAGTGAAATGTGAAGTCAGGGCTTGCTAACACTGCAGTATTGCTGGTAGAACGGATTCATAGTTTCACTTACCTTTTCAGGAGTTGCTTTAAAACACTGCAGCCTGTCAGTTGTTTCTCAGTGGAGTTAATGTCTGTCTATCCATGGTTACTTGAACACAGATTAAATAATAAATAAAGACATTCTTGGAATTTTACAGGTTTTAATTAAACACATATATACACATAAATAGCTTTTATATTGTGTTCTGATTTTAAATCAGAGTCTTTATGCCTTTAGCATCTCTTCTTTGAGACGTTTCGACTGCTTTGAATGTACAAATGCACACTGAATGATTAACATGACTTTTTAGATGTTAGATTACCTCCTGGGTTTACCATTTGTACAATATTATAATACTAGTGATCTAAATAAAGCCTAGCTGAACCAATAGGAGACCACATCATTACCAGCAATGGCAACGCAATGGATTTAAAACAAATATTTCAGTGTTCCTGTGGCAGGGCGAGGACCCCTGCACATGAAAAGCGAGCGGGGCAAAGCCTTGCCATAAATGTATTATTTATTTTTAGAACGGGGTACCCCTCCGCCCCTGTGCAATTTATTATTTTGTATTTGTTTTGTTGTATTATTATTATTATTATTATTATTATTATTATTATTATTATTATTATTATTATTATTATTATTATTATTATTATGGTTTATTTATATATAAATATGACGACAGAGTCGTGTTTTGTTATAGTTTTGTATTGTTTCACAGCGTGGATAGGAAGCCCCATCCACATTAAAAACCTTGTGCAGAAGGTGACCATCTCCCGAGTTAATTAATTGTTCAATTGTTGCTAATCAGGAGATGGTCACCTGCATATAAACCTGCAGCTCTCTGCACTCGGGGTGGGTGCTCGAGAGGAAGAACGAGAGCGGAGGAGACGACAGAAATGAAACTAAAATAAAATAAATCTAGGAACAGTGAAGGCGATTTGCCCAGCCTGACCTGGAATACTTATTTTCTTATTGTGTTCGTGATTATTTTGCTTAAACTTTTATTTTGCTCTGTGAGCAGTGTTTTTGTTAAAATATTTTATTTGTTTTTGTTATTTAAATAAACGGCGCACGCCGTGTCTTTTGCCCTGCAGTACCGCCTGTGTGTTTTCTTCCGGCATCTGGCCTGACGTCACCACGTCAACCATCCTGTCACAGTTCCATAGAAGCTTTGGGATACATGTATACAGTATGACAAATTAGGAAAGGTTACAATTACCAAATTGCAAAATCCTTGTCTTCTTTTTCAGGCCTGATGATAAATACCCTCCCTTGAAATTATACCATTAAACTTAGCCTTATTAATGTGGATATTAAATACAGGCTACAGAACGTAATCCTGGAGCAAATGCAAAGCCTAAAGATATCTTCTAGGGCAGTCTTGATAGTACAAAACTTCAATAAAATAACAGATATCCGATCATATCCAGCAGGTAACGCCTGCGTCAGCAGAAATTCTGGGTGTTAAAGCCTCTATCAAACTCATAAATTACATGTCACCCCTCTGGTAACCGTTTCAGTGCATCAAGCAGCATTCATTTTTTATACAACCCTAGGGGGAAAGCCTGGCTTTCCAAACCCATAAAGTAATAAATTACTTTGTCAAAAAGTAAAACCTTTCTGTTATTTAATTAAGTCCTAATTAGGTTTGCAGGTTGTTGCCTTGAGTATATTTATCATACTGTACTAAAGTCTGAAACAGAACTGGAAAAAGTGGCTGCAATTATAAGGCTTGGTTTTGTTTCCAGATTGATGTTTAAAGTCACTGAAATATATATTAGACCACATCTTAATAGATAATCCAACCTGGGTCCAGGCTTAATCCCTGGTTTACATCCAGTAGACAGTTACAAAGCTGTGGAGAAAGGCTCCTCTGTGAACTGTAGAAGCACCTAAAGAATAAAGTGGCTCTTCATTTTATTAATTGGGAACAAGAATATTAACTTACAGTATAATATCCAAAGAATAGTTACTCTTACTAGCAGTGCAAGTATCGGCATTCACGTCTCAGCTGGTTTATGCGCAATTGTTATGTCACTGTTGTGTAGGCAACAAGGAGAGACTGCAAATTTGGAGCCAACCAGTTAAGATGGGTAAAAACAGTATTAGACAACCAGTAGTTGTGAAAAGGAATCTAGTTATAAAATGTGTAAAACCTTAAGAACAAACATGCAGATGTGGATTTCACTTATATCTAAAACATCTCCAGCCTGCCTGAATGAATATGGCTCTGGGTATCTTATAAAGCTGAGATATTAGGCCCAATAAATAAATAAATAAATAAAATACATCTGATGAACTTGCTTTTTTATATAAAAACAGAGATTCTAGACATTGTTTAAAGTGAGAAATTCAGAGAAAGTTATAGGGGGCTTACTATTGTGCCAGATCAAAACACTGCCTAAAATGTAAAGCTTACTTTAGAGCTATGGTATGACACAAATCCTCCTGATACTTACTGGATCCTTGGAAAACAAATTTAAAATAAAACTGTAGAAACAGTTGCAAACTGCAGACTTATTTGGCTTAATCTTAAAGCATATTTAAGCATGCAACAGAAACAAACCTTTTTTTGGTTTCATTTTGTCCAACAAAAGAAAGTCGTCTAAAGTATAATTTAAAACCCCCCTTTTTTTCCCTTGTTAGTCCTACAATATGCTTTTCCATATTTGGGTGTGAGTGGGTTGATGTCTAAAAATATAAAATAATAAAAAAAATATGACAAACCACAGTATGACTTATACAGTGTGATGTTCCATAACCCTGTGATGTTCCAGAAAGCACTGTTGTGGGTTTTACAGCCGATTTAACAGAACCCAAACAGCTGTTTCCTTCGATGCTTTGCCTTTGGGATGTCACACAGTATTTGAATTAAAAGCCACTTCCGCTGTATGTACTGTACTAATGAAAACAGGGTTGCAGTCCTGTGATTGGGTAATGCCCCTGAAAAGGGTACCAACCATTCAATGTTGGGTCTGCGGGTCTGTCTGGAAACGAATGGCTTGCAGAAACTGTTACACAGTGTCTTAATTTTCACAAAGACAAAGGATGGAGTTCAAGCACACATGCAGCAAATGATTATTAGTGAAGCATGGTGACTGAGGTTCATTAGTGAGATAATGAAGCTAGCTACCCTTGTTGTTTTTATACATTCCATGGAAACTTTCTCTATGAAAACAAAACAGTTGCCTATCAAGTAGAAGAATACTGCAGTAGAGGTTGCCGGTGCATTGCAGATCAATGTGAATGTAGACATGGAAAATATTTCTACAGTAGAAAGAATACAGTTATTGATTAGGCTTTTTTTAAAGATAACATCACAAAAAACAGGTTGTTGCTGTACAAAACCCACGTACACAGCCACATTGGTGACGTTGGAATTAATTCTGAACCTTATGAAATGCAGCCAGATCAACAGTTTCAGCTATAGTATGAAACATTATCAAAACTTCAAAACAGTCAGATAATCCTATTGCTTGAGCTTGATATACCTAATTATCCACAACCAGGAATGCTTATCCCCCCTGAGGAATATAGTGGAGGCGGATACACTTACAGTGCATGCATAGGTATGTATGTTCAAGAGAACTGATTGTCCCATTGTGATGTAACTTGCTTGGGTCCTTTTTTGGTTTAAGGTTATTGAATGTACTATAATTGCAGGGTATATGGTGGATGTTTGTCTGTTGTCACCCTGAAGGTCCCAGGAGGGCCTGAAACTACCATATCACTTGCATTTATTTATTTATTTTATTTGGCAGATGTCTTTATCCAAGGCGACTTACAAGTGTTACAGGGCAATACAAGGTTACAATGCAAAACAATATTTAAATACAGTATAGTTTACAGGAAGTGGAAATTATACAACTAAAATACAGTATAAGATCAGATGCAAGAGGTTTGGATTAAAACTGGCTAAGAACCTTCTTTAGCAAAAGAAGGTATCAGAATCTAGCAGTATATGGAGGTATACATGCTTGTTCAACTCGGTTCAACTAGGTTGTTCATGTAATTTAGGATTAACAATGTATTGGTTATAGAATCACTTGGCACAGTGAACTGGCAATCATCAATTTAAGGTAAAATAAAGCAAGGCTGCTGCTGTGGAATTATCTTATGAACCAAACTGAAGAACATCATTGGAACACCATCAAGGTGTGGCCTCCTGTGAGACTGCTGCATTATGCTGTTTTTGATCAAACGTAAAAGAAGCTAACTCACTGGCATTTATTCAAGTTTTGGTAACATGAGGCTATGTTCACAGCAGAGCAGATCAATAACGAACAAAGGCATACAAACAAGTAAATCAGAGTCTATGACCTCTGGCTGCAGGGCAGGAGCCCCAAACAATCTACCTTTTGTGCTACTGCATCTGCAGCTTTCTCAGCATTCTCTTCAAGTCCCATGCTGCTCTTCTTGCAGTTTTCTATGTTTGCCAGTAATTGGATTAGCTAATGTTGAACTGTACGTCTACAACTACATCAGTGATTTATCGATCACAGGTCAGCAATCTGATTGATGGCTACTTAAGAGATTGTGTATTGACAGTCTTCTCATGAATGTAACTGTCTGACAAAATAGTAATTACACTCAGCAATCAGGACTTTTACTGCTGAGTAATTATTTTTTTATAGAAGCTTAATGACTCATAGCCATATATTATTGGAGATCTGATGTCTAAAGGGCCTGCTGAAGTCATACTGATTAAGCAGAGCTTCAATAATAAATGATAATTGGATGGTTTGGGTTATTGTCTTTTGCATACGAATGGTCACACAATTAAAGGGAATTTCATTAATCAATTCTGGAGCCAAGAAGTACAGCACATTAACAAAGATCCATCCAGTGTGTGTGTGTGTGTGTGTGTGTGTGTATATATATATATATAACGTTGACAAATTCTAAATTAAAAAAAGCTACTAACATGTTGCTATGGGGTACTGTGACAGGATGACTGGGCGGTGACGTCAGGCAGAATCAGGAAGGTAAAGCACTGACACCAGGGACTGCAGTTAAAGTAAGACGCGGCTGGTCGCCGTTTTTATTAACAAATAACAAAAATAAATAAAAGGCTTGAACAAAAAAACAGTTGCTCACAGAGCAAAATAAAAAGGTTTAAATAAAACAAATCACTAACACAAAATAATATAAAACACAGGTCAGGCTGGGCAGATTGCCTTCACTGTTCCTATGTCTTTTTAAGTTTAGTTTAGTTTTCCGCTCTCTCGTTCCTCTCGCTCTCTCCTCTCTAACACCCACCACGAGTGCCGAGAGCTGCAGGCTTTTATATTAGTGACCGAGGGATTAACTACCTATTATTTAATAATCCCCCGGTCACATTCTGCACAGGTTTTTTTAATTATTTCTGGCAGAGGCGAGAATAATAAACAAATACAAAATAACACAGGGGCGGAGGGGGAAACCCCGTTCTAAAAATAAATAAACAAATCAATGTACAAGGCACCTCGCCCTGTTACAGGTACATTTTCAATGAAAGGTCGACTAGAAAGTCCTGAAGTTCCGAGACGGTTCTGCAATTACCATGTCACATGGGTTACTTACCTGTAAGAATGCAGTCATTAACAGTAGCTAACATATGCCTTCTTTAACTGTGACACACAATTTAAGAACATGTTATGTAAAAATGTTACTGGGTCAATGTTACTGGGTCAATGTGACAGGGTAGCGTCACGGCCTAAGAGACGGCAGAGACTCAAAAAGCAAGAAGCAGCAGGTTAACCGCTATTGCGCATGTTTATTCACAAATACACACTAAACCAAACACATTTACCAAACAAAAAAGCACACGGGCCAAAATAAAAGGTCTACAAAATCTCACAGACATAACAACGAACAAATAGCCCAGCAACACACACACACCTTCACCATCACCCTCACCTTCACCTTCACCAACATTAAACTCTAACAACACATGTGATTACCCCTTTTATACACCTGTGGCTGGAGCCTCATTAACCATTAATCATTCAGTTATGGCCCCAGCCACATTCCCACATACTTTCTGGCGGGGAGGAATTTACCCCCCTCCCTGCCAACACAATATTCCCCCCACACACACTATATACCAGTAGGGCTTCCGCCTGCGACAGTCAATTAAACATTATTAGTTGTAGGTTACAATAATTGATATCCTGTGCTTTACTCAGCTGCCACAGACACTTCACTGTAAACATGAATCATATTAATCTGTGAAGCTGTGAAACAGAACAATCACTTGACCCTATTATTATTTCATGTTAAAATTAACATTTTCTTTTGTCATTTATGTACCTGTGGCACCAAAACATGAGTCCTCTGGTATGCAGAATAATTACATAGAAATGGCACCCTTTAAAATGGCATTATCATAAACTAGATCCATTCTTAAAACATAAACCATTATAGAAGATCAATGTATCTATACAAGGCCATATCGCTTTTTGCTGTTACTATTTACTGTCACATTAGGTCAAAATAATTTAGCATCGTACAAGTATGACTTTGACTTTATTTGATACAAGGTTGAACAGAGGCTGGTCAGTATCACCATGGATTTGTGTTCTTATTGACAAACATAATACTGATTTATGCCTAATTAATGTTACCAGCATTAAACGTTGTGTACAAACAGCTGTTTAATATCTTTGAGATATTGAGTGTATGCCTATAAGTTTTAGTCAGTTTACAGCCAATGCATCATCTTACATCAAAGCTTAATTTATTAATAAGCTCTTCTGCTATTATTCTATTTTGTCTGAAAATATATTTAAATAACCACAGCAAGTTGGTTGGAGCTTCAGTAAACAAGGCTATTAATTGGTAACATTACAATGTAATGGCTGCTTAAAAATATATTTGGGGTCATTGCGGACCATTGACTGTATTTATTTGCTTAATGGTTAACATGATGTAGTTGTCTTTGGGTTGTGAAATTGTGGTTGAATTCCACAAGCAAGTTAAATTTAGCACAGAAAAAAATATCAAGGTAGTAAACAGTTTCCTATTTAAAAAAAAAAAAAAAAAATAAAATAAACATTGGGGACCAGATGTAGTTGCTTGAATCCCAAGCCCAGCTTGAAGCACTATTGAATCCTTACAATGCCAGTTTTGTGCTCACATTGGGGATATACACAGACCTGCATTTCAGTCAGCTGTGGGTATGGATGTCTTACCTTGTTGTAAATATATGCACATTCATTTATAAACCTTTCACCTTGAGAATCTGCTGCAAAAAGCGACGCTCCTGTAGATAGCTGCATTTTATTATTGTTTAACAGCAATAGTCTTTAAGCCTAAAGTCCTTTGTAGAGCCGACGGAAGTAGTTAATCGTAGATAACATGTAAACTGCCAAAGTCACTGTTATGATGACACGTGGAGGTCACCACTATGGGGAAAGGGTTAAAGTTCTCTAACTGATGTTTAACTCAGTTAAATCTAGCCCTGTGTTTAGATGCTGTCTGGGCTTTATGAAAGGAAGTGCACAGCAGGAGCTGGCTCTGAACACTGTGCAGAGTAGCTCTTTTATGTGCTGGACATGTAACTGTCTGCCTTAAACTGCAGTACTATAGTATCTTCTACATTGTGTAATACCTGTACCATTCCTTCACAGGTTTTAAGGGTGTCAACCAGGGTTGTGCCCGAGTCAGAGTAATTACCTTTAAGAAGTATCTGTCAGCAGGTATTAAATAAATCAAAATGTAAGGAGACTGTGTGGTCCAGTGGTTAAAGAAAAGGGCTTGTAACCAGGAGGTCCCCGGTTCAAATCCCACCTCAGCCACTGACTCATTGTGTGACCCTGAGCAAGTCACTTAACCTCCTTGTGCTCCGTCTTTCGGGTGAGACGTAATTGTAAGTGTCTCTGCAGCTGATGCATAGTTCACACACCCTAGTCTCTGTAAGTTGCCTTGGATAAAGGCGTCTGCTAAATAAACAAATAATAATAATAAAAATGCACCAATTTATTAAGATGTTGATTAAAAACAAGAAAAGCTGCCCTTTCCTCATCTTTGCAATTAAATATATTAATCATTGTACTAAAATCAAATTAATACCTAGCACACTTTCTTTTTACTTTAGCCTGTGGGCTACCAGTTACACAAAATAAATTATGCTGCTGCATTGTACACATTACTGTACAATGCAGGAATAAGAAACTAAATGATTTTACCACATTTTAGGCTAATTAGTACACAATTAACACAAAATAGATAATGATGTCACATTAACACATTATGATACTATACAGTACCTTACATATACTGCACACACTTTACAGAAATACATTATTTTATTACAGTGTACACGTGGCTGCAAGTAAAACACATAGCATATCTGCTACATTTGTTTTCCGTTGGTATTAGTCAGACGTGCTTTTCCTTGAAGACTTCAAATTCAGAATTGTAATTACTGTAGTCCACAGCTTGCCTTTCGAATCACTGGAGTACATCAGTGTTTCTAAAAGTTTCACACCCTTTTCCAACCATTCGGTATCAGTTAGTTTAAACTCTGTGGAGTATGAGTTTATATGCCGTCTTTTAATCATGTTGTTAGTTTTAGCGATTTAGTAGCTACTTGTATCTGTTCTTTCGTTTTGCTGTCAGTATAACAACCGTTATCAGGGTTTTTAAAAAAAAATCTAAAAAAATCTGAATTTTTATTTTAATGATTTAAATGAAAAAATGATTTAAGTTAATGATTTTAAAAAATATGTAAAGTGATTTAAGTCACAATTTAAATCAGCCAACCCTGACCATTATACATAATTGTTTTTTATTGGGCATTGTGCATTGTGTCCGACATATCTGAGTGTACGACATAACAATGTCTGTAATAGCAAGGGACTACTGTATATAAATTATGTCAAATCTTAATTATTATTATTGTTTGTTTATTTAACAGACGCCTTTACCAAGGCGACTTACAGAGACTAGGGTGTGTGAACTATGCATCAGCTGCAGAGTCACTTACAACTACGTCTCACCCGAAAGACTGAGCACAAGGAGGTTAAGTGACTTGCTCAGGTTCACAAAATGAGTCAGTGGCTGAGGCTTTGAACCGGGGACCTCCTGGTTACAAGCTCTTTTCTTTAACCACTGGACCACACAGCCCTTTTCTTTAACCACTGGACCACAAATGGAGACATATTTTGAAATGTATTATAATATGTTCCCCCAATTTAGACATATTTTGCAAAATATCTGATGCATTTACACTAACGACACATTGAAAACATTTTTAAATAAAGCAAATCAGTATATTTATTATTATTATTATTATTTATTTATTTCTTAGCAGACGCCCTTATCCAGGGCGACTTACAATCGTAAGCAAATACATTTCAAGTGTTACAGTACAGGTAATAATACAATAAGAGCAAGATAAATACAATGACTAGTTCAAGCAAGTACAAGTGTGACAAAATACAATTCAATAATACAGCAGATAAAAGTGACATCTATATATTTGTGCAAGGGTAGAGACTGGGGTTAAATCCCAGCACTTTTTTCAGTTTAATTCCCCTTCAACCGGGAGGCAAGACAGCCATGTGAGAATGTGGCTGGACTTTGGCAAGTGTCTTGATTGGAGGGGAACCGAAAAAAAAAAGCATGGAAGAATGTGATTTGCCAATGTATTCTATCCAGTTGTATATACGGGAATGGACAATTACGTAATCAGTTATAAAATATAGCTTAGGCAGCACCATAAACATAGATTTAAATCAGACTGAAGGGAACTCAAGTACAGCTAAGGCTGGTGCGACCTATCTTCAGTAACACTTGGATGTATGCTGCAACTCCAGACCTAGCCTTAAAGGCCCAGAACTTGTAATTGGCTGTTTCTGTGTTTTTTATATTTTTATTTATTAAAAGTCAGCAATAAATTGTTGAAAATATTGCAGTATAAATCTTTTTTTAAATTTTAATTTAGTGGTTGCCAATTATTATTTATTTTATTGTTTTCTCCCCAATTTAGTAATGTCCAATTATTTTTGGGCTCAGCCCACCACTACAATCCCTGCGCTGACTCGGGAGGAAGACGAACACACGCTGTCCTCCGAAGCGTGTGCCGTCAGCTGACCACTTCTTTACACACTGCAGACTCACCATGCAGCCACCCAGAGCTACAGCGTCGGAGGACAACGCAGCCCTGGGCAGCTTACAGGCAAGCCCGCAGGCGCACGGCCAGACTACAGGGGTCACTGGTACACGGTGAGCCGAGGACATCCTGGCCGACCTAACCCTCCCTCCCCCTGGGCGACGCTCGGCCAATTGAGCGTCGCCCCCTGGAAGCTCCCGTCCACGGTCGGCAAAGAAATAGCCTGGACTCGAACTCGCGACGTCCAGACTATAGGGCACATCCTGCACTCCATGCGGAGCTCCTTTACTGGATGCGCCACTTAGGAGCCCAGCAGTATAAATCTGAATATATTTCAAAATATTTTTAAATGCATTTTGGAATATACTATTATACATGTTACAATATATTGTATAAACTATATCACCATTTGTTTTGTATATATCCTGCATATTTTAAAAAATGTCAATATATGAATTTCACTTTTGAATGTTTTAGGATATGTTGTTATATACTCTCTTGCATGGATGAGCTCGGTCGAAGAGCAGCTTGTTCTGGGGATTGTATTTGAACTTGCTGCACTGTGCTGTCCATAGGGACGTTGTAGAGACATAGGGAAGTAGTCCTTTCGCTCCAGGCCCCGCAAGTGCTCTGAAGTGAGATGCTCTGGGCTGGACAGTAATACACCATTTAATTCCTGCCAATCCTGTCACTGTCACTCAGGTCAACAGCATTATCATGGTTGTCAGGTAAGCAGAACCACAACCATCAAAGGGGAAGTCCTATTAACCTGAAACAGTTTGTTCATCTCCCAGCTTTTTACACCTATAATAGGATGGGCGGGGTGGGGTCTAGCATGTTCAAAAATTAAAGGTCAAAGTTTGTTGCGTGGCATCTGACATTAACTGAAAATATATCTCATCGTGAGTGTGATGGATTTTTCGCAGTTCTTCAACCAGTTTTATACCACTACTGTACATTGATGTGATACCCCTAGGTAAAAAAATGAACAGTTATTTCATTTAAGCTACATAAGTGTTTCTAGCAATACCTCCCTGATGCACTTAATAGTGCTTTTATGTCTGAGAGAGCTAAATAACAGCGTTTGGGTAGCTGCCTGCAATGCTATGAGGAATAATACCATTTTTAAACCTCAATGAATATATAAATTGTGTGATTGAATTTATTAAATAAGTGTTTTAGTACCCACATAGCTCTTAGAACACTTAAGATGTTAATTTGCTCAAATATCAAATACGTGTAGTTTACCCGAACAGTAAATCAATTATAATAAATACAAATATAAGATACCGTGCTGCTGTGTTAGTCACCAGGATCCACGAGTGTAGATTGATACTAACTTTGTTTTTAGCATTAAGACCACATATGTCCCATCATTGGGTGAAAGCAGATGAAAAGAAACTGTGCAGATATTTACATTTTAAAATGTACTCAGAATTTTGCAAAGTAGACCCCAGCTCAGCTAATAGAGTTGAGATGCTAAAGGTCTACGTTTTGTTCTTTTAGTAACAAGAACTGAAACTAGACATTTACAAAACAAGCTGTATTCAGTGTCAAGATAAAGTATTTATTCATTATGAAAAAAGAAGAAGAAGAAATAATTCTGTTTTAGTGTCGCAGTGCAGGATCATGGGCTGTGTGCTTCTGTTCATTCTGATCTTGCACAAGGTTGATGTTTCAGGTGTGGAAATGGATGTACAGGACTGTGGCATGATGGGAGTTTGTAAGTTTTGAGATTGTCTGTTCAGTATTAGAGGTGAGGACATTTTGCATACCAACCTGGAAGTCAAATATCCTTAAATCTTTAAATCTATTCAGTCTCTGCCTCCATGGCAAATTGCTATCTCCCATTAAACACAGCAGTAGCAGTAGGAGGCTGCGTGATCTGAGCACAGGTTTTAATTGAAAGAACCCAGAGATTTTTTTTTTTAATCAGAGGAGATGTCTGATTAACTGTCTATATTGCTGGCCTTGTCTTTTCAGTAACACTGCGCTCACATTTTCTGCCTCCCCATTCTTTTTGACCACTAGCTGCCACTGCCAGAAAGGGATCAGGCATAATGAAAAACATGGCAAACAATATTAAGCCATGGGTAAAGCATTGAAAAACTGCAAATGTACCATGCTAATTTACTGTAAACTATTATAAGGGGTGTTGTGAGAACAGAAAGCTGATTGGAATTAGGGCACAATACTCATATTTAATGCCAAAGGTACTGCTTGGTTATATATAAAGTAACACTGTTCTCTCTGTGTCCCAGCAAGCACATGCTTTAGTTCTGGTTGTAATCTGCCCTAACAGATTTAATTTACACATACTGTACTATACTTGAGGGTTTGCTAGTGCAGACAGCTGACAAGTCAGCAATGAGCTGCATCTTATGATACATGGTGGATGAGAGATAAGATGAAAGTTTCCCTAGCACTGGGAGTTCATTGTTTAATGAGATCTGACCCCTTAGCATAAATTGTGTGAACAAATTACTGGATTTAATTTACTGTTTTTACTGCTTTGCTCATTTTCAAAATGTACATAAGGATATCAAATGAACCTGAGGTTAGGGCCATGCTTAGCATATAGGGTAAGATTCTGAGAAAACAATTGGATTTGTTGAAACAAATTGATATCGAGCAAGTATCAAAATTTTTTCGGTAAAAAACGGATACTGTTGATATGTTAGTTTAATAATAATGAGCTATTTGCATACTTAAATAGAGGGAGTGTCTACTCGTAATCCTTTTCCTGATGAATTATCATACATACATTATGAAGTCTTAGCTGCCAGGGCTTGATATTATGCTGAAGCAGATTCTGCTTTTCAAGTACAAAAACACATAGGCTTATGAATTCTAGCAATACTAAGTTAAAAACCATGCTCCTTGTCAGAAGGATCACAAGGGGCATGTAGTGGGTGCCCGTGCACCTGGTTCCTGCCTCAATGAAGTGGCTGCATTGACCAACAGGTCCATCAAGGCTATCTCCCACACACACAAACATAATCCTGTTGTTTTTGAGGTGGGTTAAGGTAAAGGGAGGCAAGGGGTCTGTGTACACAAGCAGTGACTGTCAGTGAAAAAATGAACTGCGTAGAATGGTGCGCTGCAGTGGTCACGTGTTGGTTCTATACCATTTTAGATTTTCATTTGAGAAGAACTGCCTGCCTCACTGCGTCCCGGGAATACCGTCACATTATATTTTGGTTATGGTGATCCAAAGCCGTATTCCCATGGAGCCTTCTAGCCCCGGACATGTTTTAAACTTGGACACAGTAACTATAAAACACATGGAAGTGATTTTCAATATACAGTACGTGTTTGAATAGATGTCATTGTATAAGCATCAAATCCAATGTTTAACTTCCTCTTTGTCATATAAATGTTTTCTGTGGGGTTGCAAAGGTCCACCTACACATCACAGCTGGCTAGACTGAAAATCTAACTTCAGTATTTTGAACACGTCCTTCAAAACAATTGGCTATTGTTTTCTGTAAATGTTATTGTGTGGCACTACGTGACTAAAACGATGTTTAGAAAATAAATGGACTGTTGATATGTAACCTGAATTGGAAGCTGGCAAAATTATGTATGGGACTTCATAGAAACACTAAAGTGGGGGCTGTCTTATTCCCCTTTTTTCCAGTGTGACCATTGCAAGAGGAAGTATAAACATGTATGTAAATGTACACTCACACTATTTCTAATTACAGCTATGGCCAAATGTTTTGCATCACTTAGAATTTTCAGATTGAGACATATTATGAACAAAATGTAATCTTATATTTAACATCATGTAATCAAAGAAACTACATAATGATATAGCAAATTTTTCAATATATTTCAGTATATGAAGAACTACAAAGCGCTATGTAATTTAATATGTTGACATAACATTATTCAGCAGGTTCTATTCAACTTTGTGAAGCAAAATGTGTTAATTCTATAGGGTGATGCAAAACCTTTGGCCAGCGCTATATATGACACTAGCTGTTGTCCATGAGGAAAGTGAGTTTTGTAACAGGGTTTCTCTTAAAATGTTGCACAACAACAAACTTGCCAAAGAGGTGATGCTAACTAGAAAACAGTGTTTCACAACTACTGTAGACAGCTTACTTACCAGATTCACAGATTCACAGATTTTCTCTTGCCTTGTCTTGGGTGGTCTTTTGCTGTCCATTACATTTTTTTTGTTTTAGAATGGCTAAAATATTTAAAACATTTTATTATTATTATTTTATTAATTAGTAGTATTTTTATCACTATGATCATTGGCATTGCCAGACCACATACAGTATGCAGGCTGGGGCAAGTGAGATGTGAATGCTGCCATGAATCCACATAAGCAAATTACAGTGCGAGAGCTCAAGGCCACATAAGCAAATAAAAATAGTTTTGATGCAGCACCATAGTAAGCGACTAGAATTAACTGTGTGTGAATAACTTAGCATATGTAACGTCCTCATCATCAGGGTATTGAGCAAATCAGAAACACTGGCGACTAGCATCCACAGTTTGCTGTTCATAGGCCTGTATTTTTGTATCCTAGTTTTTGCAATATGCTTGTATTACTGTGTTTCCATTATCAGGCGTGTGAATATATTACTTAAACCCTACAGATATAGTTATATTCACATTCACATCTTGAAATGATTATGTTTATTCAAAGCTCTAAGAACCTGAATACAATAATGGATTTCTAGCAAAGCTAAAAGCCTTCAACACAGTAATGAGCAATTATATCATTTTAACCTGACCCCAAAATAGGCTACCGGCTTTGTCAGTTTGTTTTTGTTTTCTAAATCATTTCCATATGTAAGCATAAGCATTATCGAATTAGTTTGTGGGAACGCTCAGGAAATAAATATATAAATATTAGTTCCATTCAGATTGATGCAAATATGGTATGTCGCATCCATTTTATCCTACAAGTATATTTAAGCTTGCTCTTTTTCAGCATTTCTTTTTTAGGGGCTAACAAAGTACTGTAATACACACCTAGAGTGCAGTACAGTACAAAAGGTTGGGGCCGAGATGCAGGTATCCAAAGTCAACAATAGGAAAGTGTCAGATAATGTAAGATTGACACCTTGTTCATTTGCTGTAATTTTCTTTATCTTGAAAATCTCTGGCCCAGGCTTGCTCACCTGTTGGTCCTAAGCAAAGAATATGTTAATAAATTATTACATTAAGTAGCCCCCTGCAACTTTGTACAAATGAAAAAAAATAAAACAATAGGTTTCATGATGTTTCAGTTGAATCAAAAATAAATGTTACTCTAAGAAATTTGTAATTTATTACAGTCGTTTGTGAGTCCCTGAATAAACGTAGAAAAGGAGGAAGCCTACCTATATTGTATGAGGTAATTGTATAAAAAAAAAAAAGCAGAACATCTTTCATCTGTTTCACAAACTGCTAGGCTGAGAGACATCATCCAATTTTAAAATTCCCTGGGCATAATTGATACCACAAAATGAAAAATGTTTCCCACCAAATGTTTCCTGAGGTATTTTTTTCTGAATTGCATTTGCACATAATTATGTTATAATGTTCAAAATATGTTCACAAAACCCACATAGGGTTTAAGCAGTTGCATAGAACAGTTTGTAATTTACACAATTTCTATGTAAATTATGTACTAAAAAATCAAAAAAGTATTGTTTATGAAAAAAAAAAACTACATAGACTATAAAATACAGGAGTCGTCTTGCGTCACTGGCTGGGCAAAGTTGATACCACAAAATGAAACTAAATGTTTTCTGAGGTATTTTTTTTTTTATTAATTGTATTAGTACATCATTTTTTGCTTATCTTTTAATATTGAGATCAATACTGGAATACAAATGTGTGTTTGTATGGACTGTGATTGTTATAGCTGCATAAAAAGAAATGAGGCACCCCTGTGTTCTTTCTTGCTTGTTTGTAAAGGTGAAAAAGTACCATATGAAGGAAGCAATGGGTTTGAGTTCTTATTCAAATCATTCCACAAATCTGCCGGTTAGGACAAGCTCTCGTTTTTCTGACTAATCAAATAGTTTTGTTTTATTTTCAGCTCGGGTTTTCTGTTGATTATTTGCTGTTGTTTACCAAAGAAAAATCATAGTGCTGCTTGCCTTTTTTTAATCCCCATGTTTTTTCCAGTATATATATATATATATATATATATATATATATATATATATATATATATACATATATATATATATATATATGTGTGTGTGTGTTTATATCCAACATCTGACCCTTTGTAAACATCATGAGACATCCCAGAACCAAAAGTCACAAGTGACAGTATTTTTGTGCAATATTTTTCCAATTTACCCATGCTTTTCCCATACTATGCATTTACCATAGCTTACCCTGGTTTGCCTTGTTTGTTAATATTCTTTATACCTCACTATTCTTAACAATGTTTACCTATGCTTTATTATTCTTTCACTATGCTTTATTACTTTTTGCTATGCTGTTACTATGCTATGCTTTATAAGGGCTATTACAGGGGACCGAACCAATCACAGCTATGGAGTTTACAGGTGACATACGTATAAATGTATTCATTTTGATTTTCTTGTCCTGTCCATTTTTCTGTCAAGGCACAGTACCTGAGCCACCGAATATCTGTTAAAGTAACTACCAGTTTCCCTTTCACTAAACTTAAAGACAATAAAATATAAATATTTTCATTTGTTCACCTGTGTTGTTAATCAATGAAACCCTTGCCAGGCTGAAAATAAATCTTAACCTTTAAACTCCTTTTGTCACAAAAATGGAATTATAATTAAAAACATATCACGCTGTATTCATAAAGGGTGTTTAGACGTGGCAAAGAGTTTCACATGTTCAATTGGAGTTGTGTGTCTAACCAAAAGGGCTTTCAACGAAACTGTAACCAGTATTCATAAACTGACTTAAACACCCATTTAGATAAGCGTGTCTCATTGTGACATACTGTAGCTATGTTGAAGCAGATACAAGTGGCTATGCTTGCAGTCAAGTGCAATCAATTGCAAATGCACATTGGTGTGCCAAAATTTAAAATAAATAAAAGAATAAATAAATGTGAATGTATTTATTTATTTCTGCCCTTATTTCTGCTTTTATTTTTTTATGATTTACATTTATTATAAATTATAATCCCTCATTTATGTCCCCTGCCTGTTTGTAAAATAAGTGTCTGTCATGTGAATTGTGTAATTAATTGATAGAGAATTATGATTATTAATGTACAGAGCAGCATATTTTGCACTTTTGGTCATTTGTAAGACCCTTTAGCTATTTTGTATTCTTTTTTTTAACTTCATATACTAATCAATTGAAAAAAGGGAAAAATAAAATAGAATGACTATTTGTTTTAGCTGTGCATAAATAGGACAGAGAGAGCTGAAGATCAGTACAGCCCTCTCCTTGTTTAACAAATTGTATTTCGGTTAGCCATGTATACAATTTAGTACAGCGTGTGTAGAAATAAACTTGACTAAGAATAGCCACTGGTTGTAAGCGCATCAAAATCTAAACCCGGTCATGAACCCTGTTCTAAAGAGTGGAAGTCCAGAACGCTAGCCCCTGTGGAGGCTTACAGCAATAATGGAATAGCAACCTAAAGCTTAAGAATTCAAGTCCAACCCCTTAGTGACATTCAGTTTGTGTGTAGATTGTCCTGGAGCTAGGATAGTCCTGGAAAGAGAGGTATTTTATGTATTGTATTTATGTTCCATGGTTATAAGGTGTAATCCTGGGTCAAAGTCTTGATATATTATTAAAATTCAGATCTTAACGTTTTATTGTATGATTTTCTATTAATAGAATCTGGTTGATGGGCTAAAGTTTTGAAGGGATAAAAATCTTTTGGAATCACCTTTAGGAATAATTTTCTTAATATAATTCATACTTTGCTTGGCCCTTCCCGGGCGTAATCTTATTAAAGAGAGATCAATAAACTATTAGATTTTGTATTAAGCTTCAGAGATGGATGGAAATATTGAACCCAATGGTCTGGAGAAAAGTATAAAGAAACATTGAAACACTGAAAGCGGTAATACTGGATCCATTTATATTGTGTTCTCTTACCAGTAGTCTCGTCAAAAATATCTAAGAATTATTATTATTATTATTATTAAGGTCACTTTTGCAATATTAAAAACAAATTCTCAAAAATACACTAATGCACATTATAGGATTGGTTAATGGTTTAGGGGCATGAATACTCATTAATGCCCGCTAAAATAGACCTGATGAATACAACCAATGAAATAGTCACAACATTATTAAGGCAGTTTGCAAATTACAAATTAAAAGGGGCAAGGAATGAAGTTGTGTGCCAGGTACGCATCATCATTTTTGTTTGTGTGCTTTTTCACAGAGGTGCTGTATATCCACTAAAGTTTAGTCATGGCATACCAATAATTCTTATGTACGTGAAAAAATCCTTCATTGTCCTTTCACAGTGGATAGTGGGTCTAGGCTGGATATGACTGCTATTGAATAGCCTTACATGGTTGCTTAAAGAAGACTTGTGATGGCATTGCATCTAAACATGAAATGTTTCACTCCCCAGAAGTGTCAACCATCCAGATAATTAGTGCCAAAAAAGAGAGGATTTATTGATTTTACAGATAGTTAACCTAGAACTAGGAACATCGTCCTTTAAAAAAAAAAACATTTGAACTCTAAAGCAGTAAAGCAATAAAGCTTATAACTATTTTTTTTTTTTTTTTTACAAAAGAGAAGGGAGTCTAACAAAACTGACCCCGAGTCCCAAACATGTATTGACACATTTTATTGAACAGATAACTAAAGAGTGCACTGTCTTTGAAGGGAATGATCTGCAGTTAGCAAAGACATGGAATGCCAGGTTTGTGTCTGCGGCTGGAGCAAGGCGACAACGGTCAGGGGTTTGAAGATTCATCAAGGGAGAATGAAATGCTTGAGGGAGAAGGGACAAGGGCCTCGCATTGATCAGTACTTCTTACGAAGTCAGTCAAGTCAGTCGAATGAAATCCAGCGACAGGAAGCAAACCACAGTTCGCAGGATATCAGCACCACTGTCATAGATGTGAGGAGGACTTGCATGGACACAGCTAGTGATGACCTAATGATCCTTGTGAACCCGGTCAGACAAACCAGCGTAAGAGAGAAAAGAACCTCAACGGGCACAAGCCTGGAGTTAAATGGCCAAGAGCTTGTGAGAAAACTGCATGGGACACAGTAAACACAGATCTCTGCTTTGCATTGGAAAGGTTAAGTGGAACAGTTGAAAAGAAACTGGATAAATTTGGGGACATCATCTACGCATATGGAAGCGAGAGGTTTGGAGTTGAAAAAGGAAGGAAAAAGTACAAACTATTCCTGGAAAGTCTAGACGGCAGCAGGAGATTGAACAGCTTAGTTAGAGAAAGGAGACAGCTGAGGAAGCAATGGAGAAGAGCAGAAGAAAGTCAGAAGGAGGGCTCAATCTCTTACAAAGGGTCATAAAAGATAAGCTTGCAACATTGTGCAGAGCTGAGCGCCACTGAAATGCTACAAAAGAAGGAGCGTCGAGAACTAACTTTTATAAAGACCCATTCAAATTTGTAAAGAAGTTATTCACCAGTGAGAAGAATGGCACTAAAAGCATCTAAGTTTGAGCTGGAGAGATATTTGGAGGAAACACATACAGATTCAAAAAGGCAGGAGCCTATGTCAATTCCTTCAGACATCCCACCTATCAATCCACCAGAATACCAAATGGAGGACTGTGCACCTAAGTGGAAAGAAGTAGAGCAAGCTGTGAAAAAGCAAGGGCTTCATCATCTCCAGGGCCTAATGGAGTTCCGTACAGAGTGTACAAGAGTGCTTCAGGAGTTCTACGAATCCTGTGGAAATTGATGAAAGTAGCATGGGAAAAACAGGTTGTACCAAGAGCATGGCGCCGAGCAGGTGGAGTCTTTATACCTAAAGAAAAAGATTCTACAAGCATCAGTCAGTTTCGCCCTATTTTCTATTAAACGTAGAAGGCAAGATTTTCTTCAGCATTATTGCTCAGAGATTGTCAACTTATCCATTAAAGAACTGCTTCATTGACACTTCAATACAAAAAGCGGGCATTCCAGGTTTCCCAGGATGCTTAGAACACATCAATGTGATCTGGCAACAAATTCAATCAGCTAAAAAGGAGAGGAAGGAGCTCCATGTGACATTCCTGGATTTGGCTAATGCATATGGTTCAGTGCCACATGAACTTCTTTGGGCAGCATTTGATTTTTTCAGTGTACCAATGACAATAACAAATCTAGTGAAAGCCTACTTTGGAGATTTGAAATTTAGTTTTTCAACTTCAGAATTCAGCAATACATGGCAATGCCTAGAAGTTGGAATAATGGCAGGATGCACCATTTCTCCACTGGCTTTTACCATGGCAATGAAAGTAATCATTAGGGCATCAAAATGGGTAGTGGGAGGAGAGCGCTTGGCTTCTGGAATGCGACTACCACCAATTCGAGCATACATGGATGACATGACAACCATGACTGCAACAGTAGCCTGCACTAATCGGTTATTGGGCAAATTAACCAATAACATTGAATGGGCACGAATGCAATTCAAGCCCACTAAATCAAGGAGCATCTCTATAATTAAAGGTAAAGTAGTAGATAAAACGTTCTTCATTAATGGTGAGGCAATACCAACAGTGTCTGAGAAGCCAGTGAAGAGCCTTGGGAGATGGTACGACGGGGATCTAAAGGACACAGTTCGTGTGGGAGAAGTTAGACAACAAGCTGTGGAAGGGTTGAAGAGTATAGACAGCAGCGCTTTACCAGGCAAACTAAACTTTGGTGCTTTCAGTTTGGTCTACTGCCAAGGTTGCTGTGGCCACTGACTGTACGAGGTTTCTTTGACAACAGTAGAGAAGCTGGAAGCTTTAATCAGTTCACACATCAGGAAATGGTTGGGAGTTCCACGCTGCCTCAGCAGAGTGGGACTTTATGGTAAAGGAATACTGCAGCTACCTGTCTCCGCTCTAACCGAGGAGTTTAAGTGCGCCAAGGTCCGACTGGAAATGACATTAGTAGAGTCATGCGACAAATGCTTGAAAACTGGAAGAAAGTGGGCCGCAAAGAAAGCTGTGGAGGATGCAAAGGCTGCCCTTCGAATTGGTGATATCATGGGGCAAGTTCAGCATGGAAGAGGGGGTCTTGGTCTCAGTTCTGCTCCTCCTACATGGTACAAGGCAGCCCCAGCTCAATGGAGGAAGCTGGTAGTCAACGAGGTGCAAAAGCAGGAGGAGAGGATGAGGTGTATAAAGGCCATTTCCCAGGGCAAGCAGGGAGAATGGATGAGATGGGAGAGTGTGGAACAACGCAAGATTGGCTGGCAAGACCTATGGTCAATGGAACACAGCAGGATCAGTTTCCTTATAAGGTCAACATATGATGTTCTCCCATCACCACAGAACCTAAACCTCTGGGTAGGAGAGGATCCCTCATGTCCTTTGTGTTCATCACCTGCAACATTAAGGCACATTTTGGCCTTAGCATTGGAAGACAAGCGTAACATGACCAATAAGTTGCCACCTGTTCCATCAAAACATTACACATAAAAGACAACATTCCTCCACCCAGGAGAGCAACCACCAAGAAAAGGTGTTAAAACCAATCCTCGCCCAGGACAACTGGAAGCTGCTAGAGACTGGAAAATGCTGGCAGATGTTGGTCAATAGCTTATTTTTCCACCTGAGATTGCCACCACAAACCTTCGACCAGATATTGTCTTGTGGTCTGGATCAGCACGCCTTGTTCACCTGGTAGAGTTAACAGTGCCATGGGAGGATGCTGTAGATGAGGCGTATGAGAGGAAGAAACTGCGGTATGCTCAACTAGCCACTGAAGCGGAACAGCGAGGATGGAGAGTCTGGGTTTACCCAGTGGAAGTGGGATGTCGAGGATTTGTGGCACACTCTACAACCCGGTTTCTCAGAGATGTCGGATTCAATGGCCAAGAGTTGCGACGCACAGTGAAGAACTTATCTGAAGCAGCAGAGAGGAGCAGCAACTGGCTGTGGTTGAGATGGAAAGATTCTGGTTGGGGATCTCAAGCACAATAGAAAGAAAGAAACGCTGATGTACAGGTAAGTAAGCTGGGCTGAGTTGAGTGGGGGACGGAGGGGGGTGATGCTGGGACGCCAGAATCACCGTCGAGCCCTCTTGAGGTGTCGTGGGCTAGTCGACGAAACACCGAGGATGGAAGGTGCCCACTTGAAGACCCCAGAGATGTACCCTACTTAGCTCAATCCAGACGGTTGTCATGCTGATGCGCTGGGGAGACCGCACTATGGTTGATCCCCGGAGCCAGCATCGCAGCCGCTGTGTGTGCTGATGCGCTAGGGAGGCAATAAGCTGATCCCTGGAGCCAGCATTACACTTCAGCCATCAACACCAGACAGAAGGATATCTACATCATCATATGGAAGGAAGCGCAAATGGATGGAGACACATATGGATCACATTAGTTTACTGTGAAGCTACGTCTTAGTTGGTGCTTATCTTGGCGAGAGCCAAGTTCAAATCAGCATGAAGTTTTAACATCTACTCTCATGTAATGGAAATCATGGGATCAATATAACAACATTAGTGAAGAGAATTGAATACCGTAATTAGTCAGATTTAACAGTAAATTGGAAGTGACATACATATAATTAAACTACATTATTCCTCATTAGTTACATTAAAACAGTAGCGACAGTGAAAAATTTTTTTTTTTTTTTTCTAGTGTCATTGAGTTAACAGGCATTGGTAATGTACCATCATTACTGAGCTGTGACCAATAATAAAGTTATTGGTCAATTTTAAGTGGACATGGTTGGTAAATTGAGATTAGGAATTTGCCTGGCCCCTAGTTTAATAATCTTGGTTGTTGTGGATCTAAATGCTGACTGTTTAAACCATGCAATTAAAGCCCTCCAGGTTTAAAACATTTGTTTTATATACAAATGTAATCCGTTCGAGATGTTGTATTCCATACCCTTGGTCCACACATTAACTAATCCATCTGGCATGATTTATACAAAAAGTGATTTAATTTAAGTTTAACAAGCTTTCTTTTCCATACAGTGTACTTGTTAGAAAAACAGCGTACTTGTTAGAAAAACAGGATACTTAATGAACATATCTGGAGTGCTGTGTTTGGGGTCTCGCCAAAGAACGTTCATGAAATATCCTCTATACGGTGCACAGGCCCTTATTGTTTTGTTAACATGTTTTTTTCAAAGTGTAAAAAAAACTAAAACAAAAAAAGCAGGGGTTTTGAAGTAAAACAGTTCTCTTCCAGGTTTGCAGCAAACAGAAAAAAACAGCTGAACTTCCAATTGTAAATGCACACACTCTTCATTTAATTGTCTTTAGTAAAATACTGTTTATGTATACAGTTATTATGTGCAACTGTGTTAAACAGTTTTCTAAAGGGGAAAAACAAAGTATTTTAACTAGCTACAAGAAATAAGTTACAATTGGTGAGTGTAGGTTGCAATCAGAAAGAAAACACTTGTGCAATGCAATGCAGTATATGTTTGATAGTGGCCAAATAAGAGCCTGTGTTTACCGTACAATTAAAAAGGATTTCAATTGTTTGTAAACTGAGGGAATCGTAATGCGCATCTACTAACTTCTCGTCTGTAGTGTGGTCGCCATGGAGATATGACATCTGAGGTCATGCACTTTAGTTTAGGAGCTGTGCGGGTGCACACAAGTTCAGAGCCAGCTTATTGTCCAGTACAAGTGTAAACGGTGGCCCAAATGATAAGAGTCTTTTAATCCGGGTCTAGGATGGCACAGGTCAGAGTTGTAAGTGGAACACATTACCAGAGTAGGGATTCAGTATAATTAGCTACACAGGATAATAATTAGTTTAGCTAGATAAAGAAGTTAATGTACAAAGTAGACAAGCAAAAAAATAAACACAATTCAGTGCTTGGCTGGAAGGTGAGAATACATTAGAAATTAATCCCTCTGTGGTCCTTGTTAAGAATAAGTTCTTTGTGAACTTCCCAAGGCTGTGGTTTTATTAGCTTTCGTTACAATTTCTTCCAAAAATGATCTGTACATGGTTTTACGTCACATTGGGCACAGTGTACAACAATATGACTAGATCTAATGAAATCAGGCCTTTCCTGTTTTACAAGAGATTACTGTGTTCTACTCCAGAGTCATTGTCATTAAATCATGAAGTGAGTCATGAGATGAGCTGAAAAAAAAAAAAAACGTTTTATAGAGCTAGTACAATATTGATAGATTACTAAAGCAAGAACTTTTCAAGAAGTGTGCATTACTTCTTGGTGAAACAATTCACACACACAAAAATAATCCTTTGCTGACTTGCAGTTAAATCCAGTGTGGAGTGTCAAGGCATTTTGGATTATAAGAAGTAAAAAGAGACGTTATGGTATTCAAGGTTAATGGATGAATTACTTGTGCACCGCATATATACAATTTATAGAACAATATATAGAGAGAATACTATAGAATAATAGAATAATATATGGTTAATAATATATTATCAAATAATACATGTCTCGAGTTGGTTTTGATATAAATATATGTTTTTTGTAATTGCTCTTTATTTGAAAGTGTTCTTATCCATCTATCATACTTAATACGTGCTCTTAATGGACTTTATTCATATAAGCAACTATTTTTACTGTAAGTTTAACTTAGGCCTGGACCAAATCAAAACTTTGACAACCCGCTACTCTCACTTAACAAAAGTGTATTTAATAGTGTTTTCTTTTTATTGTAAGTATCTTATTTCTTCTACTCATAAAAAGAAAACGCTATTAAATACAGTTTTGTTAAGTGCTATTAGCGGGTTGTCAAAGTTTTGATTTGGTCCCAGCCATAGTCAAACTCGCTTTTAAATGTAATTATTTACTGTATTCCTTATTTTGCTCTTATTTGAATTTGATCTTATTTTCTACAGATTTTACTGTACTTTACAACTCTTATCTGTCATGTGATATTTTGTAATGTGATACTTTGTACTGTGATATGCTCTGGATAAGGGCATCTGCTAAGAAATAAATAATAATAATAATAATAATAATAATAATAATAATAATAATAATAATAATAATAATAATAATATGTATATTAAAGAAACACATTTTTGCATGTACATACATACGTGTTGCAATAAAGCGATCGATTAGCCATGTAACATGTATGTACTGAATGTTGTATGTAAATACTGTACGAAACATTCGTTTGCATGACACTTGTCAAAGTATAGATGCTTATTAAAGATTATAAGGGAGGCTATTCAAAGACAGTATGATATATGTCAACATACATTACTGATGTCCTTTTATTGCAAATGATGTTCCCTGTTTTAATATCTGGTTTCTTTTCTTCTAGGTAAGTACCTTCTTCAAATTCTTGTTTAAAAGGAAATGAAGAAATGATATGGAAATTAGCAGGAGAAACTGCAGAAGTAGTTAGGTAAGAGTTTGGAAATACAGTATGTTCAGTTTGAATGTCAGAAACACAGTAAACAAATGGCTCATCAAATCAGCCAGCACTTCACATGCAGAAATTGCCATGATTAAGTTTGCTCAGGGCTCTGTGAACGTTTCAAAAGCAGGAGGGTGTTTACTGGGTTGAAAATGAACGTACAGATGGAAGCTAGGCTGTCTTGTCCTCAGAGAAGAGCTCCAGAAAGGTCACTATTAAATCAATGAAAGATTGAGCGTTGACAAAAGATAAGAAAAAATGTACCAGCATTTTCTTACAAGTGGTCATGCTGCCAGCAAGCGGTGTTAATAATAACCAGAGCTTTGAAAACATGTTTGCATTAAAGGAATATGTTATGATGACATGAGTTCTGCTTGAATTAAAACATCTTTTAATGTGTCTTAAACAAAAGAATTTCTACAAAACTGCAGTGCTTTCAAAGGTACAGTTGTAAACACCTCATGAACCCAGTGTATGTAATCTTTGTGACCTAAAGAAATACATTCATTAAATAATAATTACATTTAGGCTGGGACCAAATCATTAGCGGGTTGTCAAAGTTTTGATTTGGTTCCAGTCTTAGTGTCAAATTAACATTGTGGTTAGTTATTTAGTTTTACGGTATTCAGTACAATTCTGTGCTGATTGTTTTGTAGAGGGCAGGGTTGTTGTTTTGTTGTTCAGATATTAAGGATATGCAAAAAATATTCTGGCTGATATTTATCGCTGTTGATATTTTTTTTATTTATGTTGTTTCTACTGGGATTTTCTTTGATTTTATATACATTTGACACCCAGGGGCTTCAGTAAGGTTCTTAAGAGGATGTTTACATCATTTTCTGCACACTCTTAGGAACAATTATAACTAAAGCAAAAAACACTTGAGTTTGCATCCAAAAGCCTGGCAGCAGAAATAATATTATCAGCATTAAAAAAAGTTAGATTTCTTGGTCTACCCACAGTACAGACGAAAAACAATGGATATTGAATTAAAGCTGCCAGGGAGTCTACTAAATTCTTGCAATTGCAAATTGAGAAATATTCCACAAGCTTCCTCCTGCAGCCAAATTCATAACCCTACTGCTTTCATACAGCCCACTCTAAGCATGGCCTCAGCATCTTAGAAAATTACATGGATGACAAGGTTCTAACAAAAGCAATATAAAAGCTTATTTACTGAACCCTTGGGTTCATAATACTGGTGCTTAAAACAAACAACGGTGAAGTTGTGTGGTGAAGGGAAATTGAAGTGCCTGTGTTGTTTCTTTTCAAAATGAAAGCAAGGGATTCTAATAAAAATTACCTCCTCCATAGTTATTTTAATAGTGTGTCTGCATTAAAAGCCTTAGTGGGCCCATTGGGCTTGTTGAATTGCCTATTAGACGTCACTTTATTCCTCTGGGATGGATCATTGCACTGCAAGCTTCTGCATACTCTGTAAAATTGATGGTAAATTAATCAAGGATGCACTTTAGCATACCCACAAATGACATCACATCAGGAAATTAAGTTTGTGCACATTTTACTCGTCTGCATGCCTTATGTGAATCTGGACATCCCACACTACTAAAGGGAAGGTCCCATTACAGTTAGATTTACAGATCTTACTTGAATTCAGCTTCATTGTTAACCATGCACTTTTTTTCTATCTTGGCCTGCCCCTCATATTTTTTTTTTGTGTAAACATGTACTGCCACTAAGGAGTCCCTCCTCACTGCCATGGTACTGGGAAATGACGTTGTAGTACAGACCAGAGTTCACCTCTACATTTGTGCATAATACAATCTTTACCCCAAACCAGAAATCAGCAAAAGGATGTTAAACCATTTCAGAGCCCCAGCAGTTTTGAGATGTGAAAATAGCGGCTCGCCCCTTAGGATATAATGACCCCTTAAAAAAAACATTAGCTCCCTACATAGCTGCAGCAAAAAACAATCTTACAAACCTGCATTACAGCATTCAGAACATGCAGATAGCTATAATGATTTCAGCCAAGTAAAACAAATACAAAATCTGACATTTGCACAGCTACAGTGAAATTAGTCACTGACAATAAGCAAGCGCGTTAATTCTCAGCACCAGACAGTCTCGTTAAATGCATACTTATTTTTACTAACATCACAAGGGTGAACATGAAAATATGCAAATATGGTTGGGAAGAATTAATTCAACATTGGCTTCTGATTGAACTTCGTCTGTCACAGAGAGTTTGAGAGTGAGTATTTATTACATGTTGGGTTAGTTCAGTTTATCTGAATGGTGGCAGATGTAAATATTACCATTATAGAAAATAACAAAAAAATAACTAACCTTGGCATTATAATGATCTAAGCAGAAACCATGATCGAGGATGACAGATGATTCGATATTAATCAGTTAAGAAATTAAATTGTATGTAAATGTTGATGATATCCCTGTAATGAGAGTATGGTACAGAAAATAGGAAGCTAAGCTAATACTGTAGAATGAGCATTAGAGGAAAGTCCTGATAGGCGAGATGCTGAAAGACACAGGAAGTGTGTGAGGGAAACTGAGCAAGAAAACAGGAACTGGCAGACAAGATATATGCATTTCCAATTGCTAACACACACCGTATATTGGAGGATTTAAGGCTTTCAATTCATAATCTTGAAAGAACAATGATTTTTTTTCTAAAGGTTTCCATATGATAGCAGAGAATTTATTTTTGAAAATAATTGTGTAAATTAAAAAAAAAAAAGTATTTCAGTATAAACAAAAAAAATAGCTCAGTCACATCATTGCAATATTAATAAACAGCTAAAAGGGATGAAAACTAAAGACCAATAGTGGACTATTAAGACACATTTTTAAGGTCACTGCCTTAATAGAGATTTGAGGTTAAAATGTACGGTAGTTAATCAGTGAAAGAGGAAGCACAGATTCTTTCCAGTTGTTTTTGACGTTCCTGTTCACTGGAGTCCAGTATTCTCAATTTCCAATGACTGTGTTATGTATAGACATGCTTGGCATCACTAATGAACCTTGAGTTGAGTGAAGCCTTTGTCAATAGTAAAAAGATTTTATTTGGGGTTATGCTTTTTGTGTTTTCCATGAATCAAACCTAAGGCAACAGCAGATCAAGTTTACATAACATTCTTCTTCCTCTGGTTTAGTGTCATTCTGAACGGGTACAGAAACCAGCGTTGTAGTTAAATAAAAAGGAGTGTTTTCAAAGTACAGTAAACCGATGAAACATCTGTTCTAATGCAGTATTCATAAAGAATTTGTGCCAGTAAAGACATAGCCATATTTTCAAAGCGTTTCCTCCAGTCTTTAATGAACTGTTATTTTTTGAAAGAGGTTAAACACCTGTTAATTTTACAAAAGTAGGACCAAATAATAAAGTAATATAACCCAAGTTATCGTAAGAACTCTCAAGATGTGTGTTTTTCATTTCATAACAATAACACGGTTTGTTTTCTCCTTTTAAAAAACAGGAGTTAATTACAGGAGCAAACGCTTTGAAAGTATGGCCCATACAGTACAAATGTAATGCATTTAATGACATGTCTATGTTTTATTAATTCACCCTCTAGGGCTACATTTGTACTCCAAATCATCATTAGCCCATTATAAAAGATTTGCAACAGGGTGTCAAATATATCTACCGAAGTCATGACGGGAGATGCAAAGTAGTAGTTTTTTGTTGGATGTTTTCAAGCCTGTCAACTTATTCCATTAGTTTGGAATGTACCTCCCTTTTAGGGTAGAAGGGTTAAAATACTTCAGCTGTGAAGTGTTGTGCTGGTAGATTCTTCCATTACAGTCACAGTAATGTACCTCCTTCCATGTATATGCATGAGATGAATGCTTTGGATTAATTCATTATGCAGGGATTCTCCATCATCTCAGTCAAAGACAGCTTGTAGGGGTTTTGTGAGGGCAGCAGTGTGCTGGTATCACACTCACTGCATGTGATTCAGCAGCTTTGCCCTCAGCTGCTATGTGATTCAATGAAAAGGTTTACAGGGATTTACAGTTACATCATGGAGTCTTACACCCCACTTAATAAGTGAGCCTATTACTGTACGTAGCTCCTGTGCCTCTTGCACGCATCCCTTTATAAAGACTCCACGTACAACTCCTGCTGTTGTTTTCTATTCATTACCCTCGACCCAGAATTTGACAAAGCACCCGAATGCATGCAGTATGCTGACATCAAAGAAACGTCAAGCCTGCGACAGTAACAAGCCTGCCCACTTCGATCCAGGGAATTTAATAGGGTTATGTCCTCGACAAACAAGCTATTTACGGATCATATTTTACTGATTTTGTATAAGTGTGTTCTTGCAGAACATAACAACCTTGACTTGCATAAAGAAGGAAAAACATTGAGTGAAATAGCTTGCATCACTCGCTTTTCAAGGTGTAGTATCCGATGCATAATCAACAAGTACAGAGAAACATCCTCTGTAATTGACAAACCCAGGACTGGAAGAACCAACAAGCTATTTAACAAGGATGAGCAATACTTGAAGATAATATCCTTAAGGAATAGAAAGAAGGCAAGTGTTGAATTGACAACAGAACTGGCAGAAGGCACAGGTGTCATTGTCCATCAAATCAACAGTACAATATAATACATGGATGAAGGCTATATTTGCATCCTGAGCCATTCAGAAAAAATACCACAATAGTGATGTCAAAAAGTGATAATTCATCTAGAAGAAAATATACTTGAACTTTGACCCATTCAACACCATCACTTTCAATTCAAACACAAAGTGCCTCGTTTTCAATCACTCGACAACACCCACAGTACAGACATGTTAATTAAAGATCAACAAAATGAGAATACGTTAAAAAAAAAAAAATTAAAAAAAGATGTAAAGCTGGTACATTCATGTCTCAGAGAAACTGGAGAGGAATAGGAAATTAAAACAAGGTAAAGGCAATCATCCAAATAAAGCTGAAGAACTAACGGATAACAACAGAGAATGTCTGTACAGCACTGAAACACTACGTTTAAAAAAATAAAAAAAAACTCTACTGCTCGGGTTTCTGTAATTCATGATGTCACAGAAACCCCAGATGGAATTATCTTCCTGTAACTCACTGAAGCCCATCTATTATATATATATATATATATATATATATATATATATATATATATATATATATATATATATATATACCTACTACCAAATAAAGCGTTATAAGGGCACAGGGCCTCATGGGACAAAGAAAACACTCTATTGCCTCCTTGTGTGGGTGGGATTTATAGCATTTTCTGTCTGTGGATGTTTATTCAAGAAACACATTCCCAATAGTAATGTAATGGTGGAAATGTTGGTGGTAGTGGTAATGTAACTTCTAGGACTGCACATAACCCTTTGCAGTGAACTGGAAGAGCAAAGTGAGGACATGCCAGCTCTGTCCCACTAGTTAGACAGTAATCCTTAATGTCGAAGATGGACTGAGGTCTTCAGTGAGTGTGCCAGAAGCTTTGATATTTCAGTGATATTAATGACTATAAGTTACACTGAGGCTGCAATAAAACCTAAAGCACAGATATTTTGAGGCTGTTTGTACATCATTATTTCATGCCCCAGAGCTTTTTTTTTTCTCTGTAGGAAAATGAATAAAGTACGACGACATCAGTTATTAAACCTTCATGTAAAAAATAATTGAGGATGTAAGTAATTTGTTCATTGATCCCAGAGTAGACAGGTCCTATAAAAATAATGGGTTTTAAGTTGAAAATAATGAGCCATTACAGAAAAGAATGCTATATGTTAAATGGTTTGGCCCTGATTGTTCCAGAGGCACTTGACAGTTAAAGCTAAGTGTTTTCAAATGCAACATGTTGAACTTTGTACTGTAGGAGGAATGTCAATGAAGAGAAAACCGGTTGTGCAACTCTATTTGAGATGGGAATAAAATGATATAATAAGAACATGTAAAACAGTTATTTAAAATGTGAAACCAATCTCTATATTCCGGGTTATGTGTAAACCCTGATCCCATTAAACAGCAGACATGCGTTCTAGGCTCCTGGGTTCTAGGTTCTAGGTTCTAGGTTCTTATGTCTTTTATCTTCATATTTGCATTTCTTTGATCAATCATGAGTCACAGTAATTAACAACAGTAATTATAAAGGTATATGAATTTAGCAGCATCATATATGCGTCCATGTTTTTTATTCACAAATTACTATATATAGTGTGGTTTATGTAACAATACTAATACATGCTTAACATCAACCAATCCTTTATTTAACCAGGTAAGTCAATTGAGGACAGCTTCACATTTTCAATAGGGGCTTGGGCAAGAGCCTCTGTGCAGTAAGCAGGACACGTACAGTACATTGATTTAATCAGTTACTATAAAGATAATTGCATTGCCAGGCATCAGGTTCATATATTAGTTGAAGAACTGTAAAGCAGAACAGTAGGAAAGTGCTTCCTTATTCGTTTAGCTATGAGTGTAGAAAGTGCAATATGCAGTGCGTGACCATTTAATAAAATGAAGGCCTATATTCACAGTCACCTGAAATAAGTTACTACATGCTTGTGTGTGTCAGAGGGCCGATGTCTTTGAATAAGCAGTCACCTATGGTCAGTCCCATTGGTGACCGCTTCATTATGGTTTCACTATAGAATTTCTGCTTGAAGAAGAATCGTCAGAGGACGATGTAAATAAGCTCTAACAACTTAAGTAAAGTTAAGATGAGGATATTCAAAAATAAAACTGAAGAGAAATTGTTTACTAGCCTGCCTTTTGACAAGGCTTTTTGGATGAAGAGTAATGATATTGGTCATGTCCTTTGTGGATGTGGTCTCTTTCCTTTTGTTGAGTCAGACTCTGGAATATCTGATGTGGCTTTTAGTCATTTCAGCATTAGTAATAATCCTTGCTGCATGCAGCGTATCGTGCTCATTCGTATTTGTGTTGACAGAGATTGTATCCCCAAAACGGAAAATTTAAAATAAATGATACTCAAGGCAATGTCTACTTCGTGTGGTCTGGTCAAAAACTCAGCTCCAATATGACTCATGATGAGGGAACGACTGGTAAGAGCTGCTTTATGTAGCAATGTTTGAGACTTGAGTTGGTTCTTGGATTATGAAGCCACTACTAATATATATTGCTGTCTCAAGAAAGTCAAGAAAAGCAGTGTGTGAGGACATGTGTGGGCTTGTGATGGGTAAGAGATCCTGACCTGCAGTCAGCCAGGCTTGGAAAGGCAGTCCTTGGCCTCTGCCAGTCAGACTGCCGTGACGAATTGAGGCAAATTGGATGATGGCTTTGTGACGTGGACTTGTCCACTAGTGATTAGGTACATTTCACTTGAGAACTGAGCCAGATTCTAACCCGAGCCTTCGAAGTGAAAAGCATTGGCAGCTCGTGAATTAGCCTGCAGCACCACCTTCAGTTCCTGCTTCTTTTTTCCGTCATTGTGAAATAAATAAATAATGAGCATCACTTTTAATGAAGTTTATAGATCTGATTGGGCCTGAGACAGCTACTGTTTTCTGTTCTTTGGTCTGGAAAATTTCTCAGGTGGTAATTTATTTCCAGCAGCCACTAATTTAAAATGCGGTAAATGTACAGCTTCCATTAGAGAACACGCAAAACAGTGCTGTTCCAGATAATTAGTCAAATGTGCCGTTTAAATGTGTTTCCTGTGGAAAGGTGACACATTTTAAAGCACATTTAACTTTTCAAGAAAAAAGACATTTGTTAAAGATTAAGAAATTCATACAACACTGGGCACTGGGGGGGGGGGGATTATATTTTTTAACATCTAGATAGTTTCTCACTATTACATAAAACTGAGACATTGCTTCATACTTTATTCAAAGCAATACAAATATGTAACAGTAATCAATAAAATGCATTATTTTAAAAGCTAAATATTTGTTGTTTTGTTTTGACAAAGTACGATACTCATATATTATGTCAACACCCTGAATTACTTTCAAATAAAAACCTATTTTATACCCTCTGGATTTATCATAGTTTTTAAAGATTTTGTTCAAATGCTTAGGTAAAAATCAAAGAGAAGATGGATCCTCAAGGTTTTATCTTTTCACTGCTCTTTAGTAATTCTACTACGGTAGACCCTGTGAAACCGGACATGTCAGGAGACAGACAGGCTGTTCGAAATATGTATGGTTTAAAATCGCACACCCACACACTTATTTAAAAAAAAAATTGATTTGTATAAACCATTGTGCTGAAACAACATTAGTGTGTTCTCTCTACACAATACATGATGTTAAAATATAAATCTGTACAGTAGGCCTATACAGTACAGTAGTAACATCATATGATTACCTACCACAAAACTAAATGACTTTCTTTGTTTTACCATAGCCTACTTAATTCAACCAAAGGATGTACACATCTCTAGCTACCACCTATTGTTTACATGAGCTGGAGTTGAAAGTCTTTTGCAGTGATATTCACCATCCAATATCTCTATTAACTAGAAACCAAAAATGACAGCTTCTGTTCCTCCTGAGACTAGACTTTCTGATCCTCTGTGCTCTGCACGCGCTGTGTCCAAATTCTAATTAAAACTAAATGTTTAGCCTGGTATTGTCTCTGCTGCTAGCCCATTTATATGTACAGTACCCGTGTAGGTAAGAAAAAGTCTGATACTGAGACTGAATATTTACGCAGAGGAGGCGCAATTTCACAAGGTCTGTGGTGTATGTCGAGGATAGCACTGTATACTCAGCTTAAGGAAATATGGCAGCATTATGCCACAACATTCTGAGTTAGCTATTTTAAGCTTATTTTAAAAATGTAACCAAACTACCATAACAGCTTTTCTTAAACAAATAATAATAGCAGTATATACAGTATATATATTTTAAGTGACTTACTGCACATGGGTATTTACTGCGGGACTAAAGGGACTTACTGCATATTGGTGCTACAAGAACTTTGCTTTGTGCCCCTCAAACCCAACCCAATAATAATACAAACTATAATAATACAACCCAATAGTAATAACTCAATAATAATGCAAGGCGTGGTGTTATCCCAGCACAACTCTGTCCTATATTACATGACCATGCCTTACTGTAACTGGCATTCTCGAATATGATAACATGCTGATTAGATGACAGAAAAAAAGGGTTCATTTGAAAAAGATACCACTTTTTTCTGCGCTCTTTAGATGTACCAGCTGCTCTCCTCAATGAAACTGCTCATGGTGGCATTCATCAATGCAGCTGCGCAGAGTACCACCGAGCAGCCCTGTGCACTGGTGCTCCTTCATGTTTAAGGATGCTGAATGTATACTGACAGAATAATAAACCTGATAATGAAATATGCTCAGTGCAGAGAATCGGCTCTCCTGGCAGAGATTTTAACTTACTGTTTCAGTGATTTACAACCTTGTTGGTGAAGGTCATGGAATGTTGGTTTTTAATGGAGAAATAGAGACAGACAGTTTATTAAAAAAACTCAGTGGACACAAAATAATCCCATCTCTGCTGAAATTGGCTGAATGCATGCTACAGTGATTGGGTACGTTTTATATAAGGTTCACTGCTTGTCAGGAGGCACTCAATCCAAAGAGCCCTAGTGGGGCACACTGTGGCTAAAAGAAAAATCCTAATTCATTGTTGTTAATGTATTCTTGAGTTTTATGTAATTTAGACCACTGCCTTTTCATTTTACATTTTATTGATTGAGATTGTTTTTTGCTTGAGATAATGTCGTTATGAACCAGTTATGATATGGCTGACTTTTGCCACGCAAAAAGAATGTCTATCTTCCTGCTGTGGCACTGATGTACCTGACATTGATCATTTATAACGCCCTGGCATTTATAAAGCATCTACAATGCAGCATAACGACCCTCTCAGGTATAATATATTTGTACATATCCCATGGATCCCTGGAACCAATTAAATCGAATTTGACAGGTTCTACTGTAATGATCCACATAGTTGCCTTTCGAAAGATGTTTTGGTTTAGCACATAACTGCATTTGTAACGATGTACTGTATGCAGTACACAGAGTTACACATGCATTGCCTTTGCTTTCTCATCATATGGCTTCCTGTTACAGTTAGGCAAGTGAAGGGACCCTGGTTGATATTGATGTTTTTTAAAACTTGAAAAAAAGATTAAAATCTAATGATGTATTGGATTAGCAAATAACTGAATTTCTACAATATATGCAGTCTGCAGACTCTGTATACAGGTTGTACATACTGTTTGATCAAAGAAAAATATTCTTCAAATGAGCCATGAGGTTCAATGATCTTGTACAGCTGTATTGTATTCCTCTTTCAATTAAACCTGGTTGATCGCATGAGATTTCAATTTACCAGTAAGATCCAAACAGGGCATCACATGGCCAGTTAGAGGCAGTGTGGTCACATGTTACTTCTGTTGAGATAAGCAGGAAAATCTGAAAACGGAGCCTTCTCTTTGTTGGCAGGAATAGATGTTTGCTTGCATCTACTTTTGAAAAGTGTAGGATCGATGTTGCTTTATTATGTATATAATCATCAATTATTCTTTTTTGTCATTAATTTGACTATAGCACTAAACCTGTCTGTTGTAATTGATTTATTTATGTAGCTTCAGTCTCTTTAACAGTAAATGTTCTGTTATAGGGAAGGATTGTTGGATTTACTGATACATACGTACTGTACATATGAATACTATATTTACCTTTATTTTGTTCCACAAATAAATAATGATATAATTTAAAACCTCTATCTTTGTTGGAACAGTGCTGAGAACCCTTTAATTAATTGCACATTGACCTTGAGTAACTGTAAGATAAAAATCAGTTTCCCTGGGTCAGAAGTACAGAATTCCCTGTAAATGTATTTGGTTGATTTAATATTGAAACTTTGTGTCAGGCTGAACGTAGTTTCAGTGAGGTTAAGTTAAACCAATTACATTTTTTTATTATCTTAATTACTGTGTCATTGGCAAATGAAAAACACACCAAGGATATAATGCCTCTTCTGCACTGCTCGCAATGTATAGGCTGTCTTTGTTTGTCTGAGATACTGGCTCTTAGATGCCATCTACTTTTCACAATTCCATCAGCAGCCATGGTAACCTATTTTCGATCACAGAATTCTATATGGGATGCTGAGAGAACAACCAGTAAAATGTGGTTTCCAAGGCAACAAGTTGTGTGAGCAGGGAACAGGTCATTTAACATCTTGGCGGGTACAGAGACAAATAATGGCCTGCAAAAATATGATTCTCAGTATAATACATTTACCTACTGTGAGCTTTGGACAGCATTTTCTTTCTCGAAAGAGGACAGAATTGCAAACAAACTAAAAAAAAAAAACTGGATAATGCTGACAGTGTATTACAAGAAAAACATCAGATCTCTAAGGGATGCCTTGGGCTGAACATTTTCCAGAGAAGTTATTGATTTGAATGTGATTGTTGTCAGCTACTTCAGGTCAAGAACAGGCCGGGCTTCAATTTAAAACCAATGGAAAACCACCTTTAACTATGGAAACATTTGTTGTAATTCTCCATTTGTACACATCATCAGCTGAGACTTACTTTCAGTACTTCTCAAGCTATTATGCAGACATGGTTGATTCACTGATACCCAGATTTAAAGGCAGGAAAAATCCGCAACTGGTAGACAGCTTATTTTATTGTGCCCAGGATCAGTTTGTAGTAATTAGAAATTCATAGTAACATTATATTTTGCTTTGCATTTTGTGAGGGGGATATTTTATTAAAATCAAATATTCTATTTTGTTTTTAATGTAAATGTGTCAAAAAGACTTTGGTAAACCAAGACGGATCAAGACAGAAAAATGATACATCTAAATATTGATTATGAATTATTCAGTGGTGTTTAAGTCAGGGGCGTATTTAATAACTCAAATACACAAACTATGTTTTCATATTTTTACTCAAATATATACATACATAAATAAAAAACTACTATTAACAGTAGAAACACATATTTTAAAAGAAAAATAGCAAACTACACAAACAGAAAATAGATAAATAAACTGGCTTATTACACATTACAGGCAGTCTTATAATATTACTGATAGTTGAAGGACTGTGACTTAGAACACAGTATTTTCTGTGAATTTACAAAATACATTTGACTACATGTAATGATCTAATTACTAAAGTTTTTCTTTAAAGGTTTCTAGGGATAGCATACATTCAGACAGTCACAAATACATGTACAGTTTACAACAGTAATTAAGAAACCATATTTATGATGAGTACTTGAGTTGTTTAACACATTGGCCCTGCTTTATCAAGGTCAAATGTCAATGTTACAAAACTAGCAATAAACAAATCAGAAGATTCACTAAGGAATGAAAGGCGTCACCAAAGTGTTTGTAAATTGTTTTGTTGAAATAAAAGTTGGATTTTTCTTTCTCATAACTGAGTATTTTAGTTGTTCTTGTCAAAGTCTTGCGGCATATAAAGTGTAAACGGGTGAGCACACCGAGGTACGATATCCTGCAAGTCTGGAACTGCAGCAGTGTGAGGGCATTGCGTGTTACAGTTAAACAATGTGTATTTCAATTTTTACAATGTTAGGTCATACACTGGAATTTCCCTTCAGTCTGAAGTGGTTACTACTCCTCAATCTTACAAGTATTTTCCTTTTACAGTCACTTACTTACTTTGTTCTGGTTTAAAGTTTTAAATAATGGAAAATAGTTTAAGTGGTAAAGCGGTCTGATTTTAATTAAGCAGACTGACCAAAAGGTCTTAATTAATGTTCCAGGAAGACAGATTTTATAGTTGCCTAAGAAGCAATTTCAAAGCTATCAGTTTGTTGTTGTTGATCTTCTTAATTTGAAGACTTATTTTTGGAGAGATATTATTAATGTTCAAAGGATTTATTTTTTTTTGTATGCATGCATGGTCCACTTTATAAAGCTAAAGAGATACAAAATAAGCTAATGAAACAAAAATGTGATACACAATAAAAGTACACCGTCGGGTTACAAAAATAAAGCTAGCCATGCATCTCTAGTAGCAGGACCAGCTTCATATCGCTGTTGTGCAATTCTTGCTGGAGGCTGAGATAGCTGTTCCTCTGCCTGCCTGAGCACCTCCTTACAGTCCTGGCACAGATTGTGCAGGACACAGCAGGCTGTAATAATTTGGGGAACAAACTCGTGGTTCACTTCAGTACGTTTCAGTAGTATCCACCACCTCCTCCATTGCAATAGCCAAACGCCTGTTCAGCCACCACTCAGATTTGGCCCAGTTTATTATTAATAAAGATATAACCCCCCTCATCCCCACACACAGATGATGCGTGAAAAGCAGTGTGGGCGACAACACTAAAACAAAGTATTAAAAAAGCAGGCACTATCCATCAGCAAATCAGATCTTTAATATCCATTTATGTCAAAAACAATGACACGTGGATTCTTTCTTGTGAAACTGTTCTCTGCTCATGTAAACAGTATTTTGGGGACTTTCACGGTTAACAGCACGAGAATCTAAGTGGGCCGTCAGCATGGCTAATTTAAATCTGACCCCCCTCCCCCTCTCCTTCATTTGCATAATGTTTGGGGCAAAGTGCGTTCCAAAGGAAATGAGAGGCTTTACACATAAACACAAAAAGGCACCATGTCCACGTTTATTTCACGAGAAACAGATGTCTCGAAAAGTCAAACACTCATGTAACGCTACCTAATGTCTGTTTGTGTCTAAGTATAGTTCCTATTGAGATTTCTAACCACAAAACACGCACCATAACTGATACTTAATTAAGCAGCCTCAACAGAGAAGACCAATTGGGAAAATCATCAAATTAGACTAAAAGGGATATTGATTTCTGAAGTGCATTATCACACTGGTTGGTGCAGCATTGTGCTTTTTATTTGAAGGTGATTTCTCATTTAGATAATAATAACAATAATAATAATAATAATAATAATAATATCTTTATATAGCGCTTTTCAGAATTAGGCTGTGAACTGTGCATTATATGCAGCGTCACTTACAATAGGACTTTGATTTAACATCTCATCTGCAGGATGGGATTTGAACCAGTGCCCTTATGGTTATAAGCCTTGGACTTTAACCACTAGACCAAACTGCCTCCCCATTTCCTCAGTTCTGTAGTATGCATGCATATTTTTATTCCTCAGCTGCTTCCCAGCATCCTCCTGTCACAGATAATACGTTCAAAACCCCCATCTAGGGCGGACCACTTCTCAAATTCAAGAGAGGGGCGTTCAACTAAATGAAACAAGGCTTGCGCTCTGTTCCAGCTTCCCTGCAGCTGTATTTGTTCGACTGCTGACAATAGAAGTTTTAATGTGTCTGTGATCTGAAACAAAAACACATTGGAAATGTGAACAAACGCCAAGTAATCAAAAGTGCCCAGCCATTTAAAGTGGAGATATCTGAAACACAAGCCAAGTTTCAAGAAACCACTGGGGCAACCTTGCCCAGCACAAAGCAAATAGGCACAACTGTAAAAGAGGTTGGGGTCAAGGTTGCCCCAATTGTTTCTACTAACTTGGCTTGTTTTTTTGATTCAAGTTCGATCCGCTTTTATTGTGCCTGAAAAACTTATTTTTCTTACTGTATGACATGTATTGACTTTTTTTCTACATTTCACCTAAGAGTGTTGGGAACTACGAATTAAAAGTGAAATGGTGCTTTTGGCTAATTTACTTTTGCTGCGCCAATACCCTGAAAACACGTAAACTATCCTTCCTGTATAGAGTCTCTGGCAGTTCTCGCTGATAACTTGGCGCGAGGAACTACAGTTCCTCTCAATTCAGCATCAACGACATGACTAGGTAACCCATTTCATCCCCTCACCGCTTTGTGTGAAGAAGTGTCTCCTACCCTCTGTCCTAAGTTTCTCCTCTCAATTTCCAACAGTGTCTTCTGGTGCTGGTTTCTGTATTGCACTTGTGTATTGGTTAAGGAAACTTGAAAGTCCTCAATCAAGTCCACCCCTAATTCTTTATTCTGTTAATTCAACCTATCTTGATAGCTCATTCCTTAAGCCATGGGATTCGCTGGTTGCTCTTCTTTGGACAGTACCAAGTGCCCCTTTGGTACTGTGGTAATTAGAATTGGACACAGAACTCTAATAAGTGCAGTGTCACCAGTGCATTGTACAACCTCATTTTAACCTCCTGCATGCCAACTGATTTCAACTTCAGGATTAGTCTTTAGTGAGGCAGTTTGTCAAAGGCTTTTTTGCAAGTATTGAGGCTTGAAGAGGGTGCTGTTAAAGCTGAGGTACATTATCAGTTGAGGTGACTGTTTTTAATTGACTTTGAAGGAAATCTTCTTAAATGCCTAAGGTATAATTTTTCAAGTTGGCGATGTCAGTGATATTGAGAATAAAGCATGGTAAAACACGAATGAGGTTTGTTTGTGATGTGTCATGGCATACGGCACAGAACTGGTGCTCTGCTCGGCTCAAAGCTTCGCAACAGTCTGTAATCCTGTATAATGGTCATTTGAGTGGCCTGATAGAAACATTTAGGAAATGGTGTCTGCATTTTATCGGAAGCAGTGAATTCATTCATACAGTAAAGCATTGGAAGGAGTTTAGTTTTTTATTAAAAGGTCACTGTTGTTTGAAAAACATGTTTGTTGAAAAACTTGTGGGAATAAGATATGCACACACCTTTAGTAAGAAGTTTTATGGGTTGTATATAAGTCTGTTATAGGCTATGGATCTGTTATCTGAAAATGTGGGGTCAAAATACAGTGTCAGTTTCGAGATAAACAATCCCACCAATACATATATAAAATGTTTTAAACCTAGTTAGACATGAACTCGCTTAACTCGTGACGCAAGCTCACAATTATGTATTCCTCATTGTGTGGCACGTGTGTGTGTGTGTGTGTGTGAGATTGTATAATCCTTGTGATCTCAGAACATCTAAGAGCTCTTCAGTATGTGACAATATCTATGTTGTTGACAGCATACTTGATCTGAAGTATTTACAACCCTGTTACAGCGTGCCAGAGGTTACTCTGTGATCTTTGTGGCAACCAGCTCGCTCTCAGTACTGCATGAATAATTGTCTCAGTGCTGCTGTAATCCAAGTCAAAGCTGTTAAACTGTAGTGTGTTTCTCCAGCAGAGGTCTCTGCATTCATTTAACATGAATTCCACTTTGTGTACCCTGTGTGTTTGCCAATAACCTTAATTCATTCTGGAAAACAGGTATAAGTGAAGCAATATAGAAGTTAAATATAAATTCATTTTACTCCTCATTTGCTCAATTTGTTGACTTAGATCACAGAATTAATTCTAACTCTAATTCAAAAATGTTTGACAAGCAAACTTTGCATGCAGCAATTCATAAGTAATGTATTCAATGTGGAACGTTGTACTGTACATGCACGCTCTCAAAAAGTAAAAGAAATTGCACAGCAACACTTCTGCAGTATTAATGGAGTTCAAGAACAAGGCCTTATCTTAGGCTGTTCGAACTCTAAGTCACCAATCGGAACCTGATTGTCTAAGATGGTCTGTGAGGTTTATACTGAAATATACACATTTGTAGGGATGTGGTGATGTGCATTTTTCTCACATGGTCGTGGTAGGGCCTCTGATTTTACCTGGGGCACAACTACTGTCATTTCTGCCAGCCGCCTCTTCATAGAACAACAGAACTAATGTTCATTCACCGAAACAGCAACTACATAGTATTGTGAATAGTGTCATTTATAATTAGTGTTCCACGTTCGTGGTTTATTCAGAATTTTACCGAAAAATTAAGGGATTTTTTTTAACTGGACATCGGTTTTTACTGATTTATACCCGATTATACACAGTATTTTGATTAAAATGCTGTTTTATTTGGACTCTTTGACATTGTAATAAGCAGACCTACACTGTATCCTAGGATACAGCAGACGTTTAGACATCAGAGGATCAAATGACATTCAAATGTGGTTCTCTGTCACTTCACAAACACATTATCACCTGATTATGTTGGCCAATCAATTTCTGATTATTGTGGCAATTGCTGGGTGTAGTAACTACCGCTACTAGCTTGATCAAAAACTAAATTGAAATTCTTGCACAAAAATATAATTTGAGAAAACGTGGCTTTGACTTGCACAGATTCTGCTCATCATACATGCCAGGGACATTATTAATCAGAAATCAGAACTGCATCATATTCCACATGTAAAGTGTGTATACTGAGATTTTTCCCCCCCGATTTTTACCGATGTTTCAATTAAAAACAATTTTTTTACCGATGTTATCCCTATTTTAATATATGTACAATAAACTCTGAAAAATTCCCATTTTTTAAAGATAAAAACCGTAAATGCAGAGCACTACTTATAATTAAAACATTTATGTGGTTATATAAACATTTAGTGGAATGCCATTGATAATAATTGCTGTGTTAGGACTTCCAGAACAAACAGGTGATTGTTTTCCAATGCACCTATCCCTTTAGGTCCAGTTGTCTTTCATTGGCTGTAACTATATATCCGTCAGTCAGAATATTTAAAATAGATGGTTTGACAGACAGGAGAGTGAGAGTACCTTTGTCTAAAAATGCTTGTTATATCGTTCACTAGAAATGGTACTTATCTAGTGCTTGTTGTTAATTAAATATACATCTATAATCATACATCCAAAACATCCAGTCTGATCACACGTCCCCTTCCACTTGATAGTTAAGTTTCGTATAACAGTGCAGACTAGCATTGCATCAACATGTGGATGGTTTGTGCTTAATATATATATATATATATATATATATATATATATATATATATATATATATATATATATATATATATATATATATTGCATTTGCTTAAAGGAAATGAGTAACACCATCATTAAAATGATTGCAGTTTAATCTGTAGGATTTCAGCTTGGCTGAACTTCTGTTTCTAAAGTAAAACCTCCCATAACCAAACGAATTGGGTTTGAACTTGTTGTTATGAAAGTACTTATTTTTCAGGTAACCTCCTAAAACAGGAACTTGTAAAATTTTTGCTTTTTATCTGATTCATAAAGTGGGTTTACTGGCATTTTAGTTTTAGCATCATGATAATTACAGTAAATAGTTTGCATTGTATTGTATTGACAACATAATTAAAATGTATGCTACAGATGACGTTGAGCCAACAGATCTTTTTCATATGGATAATAAAATAAAAGCTACAAGTATTACCCTTGATACAGTGATCTCAGTAGGAGTGTGGCTTTATTTTATTTATTTATTTTGGCAGATTACATAAATATTTTTATGACACTCATCCTGTTTTGTTTCTTTATTCTACGAATGTAATTTTTTCCAAACCATATAAAAAAATGGATTGATATAAACAAAATACAAATGTTTTAAGATGAAAGTAAACATTGATCTAGATTTTTACTTTGATGAGGATTCTGTATTTAATAAACACTGTCCGCCCATGACACAAATAACATATATCATGGTTTTTTATGACATAACCTCTCTCTCTCTCTCTAGTGCTGTGTTTTTCAGATATCTAGGGTATATAGAATATGCTGCTCTAAGCATTAGAGCAGCATATTCTATATACATTAGGTAATACAGTGTGTATTTATGTTCAGGTTTTATGTATGATACATACAGGGTTGGAATTATTAGTTAGGCAGAGCTGTAGCTCAGTTACAGATGCTAATACAAAAGTTAATATTACTTTTTAGCCCACAACTAGTGTTTCCACAACTACTAATAATGTGTTCAACTGTTCACAGATGCTCATCATTTCTGATACTTTGCTGCCTCCTAGTGGAGTTCATCATGTATCTTCAGGTCTTGAAAGCAGTGTATCTCTCATGAAGTATATTCACATGCCTGTCCTTATTTCTGAGACACTGTAAAAATACTTTTAGAACCAAGTGCCACTGAATTGGAGTGGACAGTCCTTAATCAAGTAAACAATGAAGATAAAACCAAATCCATGTTTGCAATGTACTTCTCTGTGAAGTTCATTGATACCAAAGTGAGTATAATTAAAAGAGACTATATGAATTCAAGTAAACTATAGTACATCTTTATGTGACCAAGAAAACCCTACTGATATTTAACATCTTAGTAGTATCTGTGATGTTCTGCTTAGTCTATTGATAATGATGAGTTTCTGTGCCTCTCAGCTTGTTAGAAACCAGAACAGGCACAGTATGTTTACAATTACAGAAATTGCAATTTGTTGTTCATCCCATACTCATTAGTCGGCCAGCTTAGTCATGTGGGATTTAACTGATCATAAAATCTATGCACATGTGAAGTGCAGAGGGGCGTCGGAGCTGGGGGCGGAGGGGGGATCATGGCCCTCACTTTTTGACAAACACGGCAGGGAAAAAGGGCGCTTGTATAGCACACAATGTTAAGTTGCTGTTACACTCTGCATCCTACATAAAAGTGATGCGCTATCTATGTCATATACAGTTACACTTAATGTATTATCCTGCCAGCTGGTTCAGTTTGCTTCAACGGAAAAGACAGCTGCATCAAAGATCGGAAATATGTCTGCTAAAGATCTCGCTCCAGTACAAAAAGGTGACTTTTGTTTGTTTTCTGTTGTTTTCATTTACTTATGTTTTCATTTTGTTTTATAATCCACTGATGGTGAAAGTAGAATGTATTTAAAAGGTGGACATAAAAAACTAAATATTCTACAATTGATCATTTACTGCTTTTCAGGTAAGCATTTAAATATTTAGGAACATTTGTTATATAATAACTCTAGAGAAAATGATCTGTTTTGAATGTGACAACTCAAGCAAAGTGTTCTCTTAGCCAAAGTCTTCTCTAAGACAGAGTTGACCACCAGACACAATATGAGTCAATAAATACAAATGTATTTGTTACTTATGTTAGAAGCGGAGCTACGAGTGAAGTTGAAGAGGTCAGGCTAACCAGTAAAAAGAAGTCTGATATTTTCAGTTGGGTCATGGTGTATTATATTTATACAACTCTCCGACTGAGTTGTTTTATGTATTTTTTTTCCTGGTGTTTGTTCAGTTTCAATTGGAACTATGTTGTGTCTTTCCGCAGTCCGCAGTCCATTGGTACATCAGTGTCATACTATTCATTGTATGACCAAAGGAACTTTCATTTCATTGGTTCTTTGTTTCCCGGGGGTGAAGGTGATGGGAGCAGCGAGATTTTGAAGCTCAGCTGAGCTGTGGTGGTTGAGGAAGCAACGTGTTCTGTTCAAAGTGATGGATTTGTTCACCCAGGCCCGACCTGATTTCTTGGTCTAGTTGCTCCGCCTCACTGTGATTGTTACGCATGCTGTCTGCTTTCAGAGCTGTACTGTTTGCCAGTTCCTGTTCCTCATTCATTGGTTTGGTGTCCTCCCCTATTTTCATTCTGATAGTTTCTGTTTGCATTGTAAGGGTCTCAATCCGGTACTTTTTAAAACTGAAATAGAGTCAAATTGGATCGAGCTAAGAAGCAAAATGTACTTCTACTGTGACGACCCCACCGATGGACATGACAGATGTTATTTTTTGTGATGACGTGCATAACATGTGATCTCTTTATTCAAACTTGGCAGGCGTAACTACTTTGACATCAGATTTGTTTGTTTTCTGGCAAACTTTGCCTAATTGTCTTATAACGGACAAAAAATAAATACAAATAAACAGTTACCCCAGAATTTTTGTTTAGAATATATTACTAAAAATACATATTTTTGTGCTGGACAGTGACTGAGTTTGACTTCTTACACATCTATGTGCTTATTGATACTGCCTGTAGGAAAATTAGTACAAATGGCTGACTGAATGCTAAATAGGAGGCTTTTATAGCATTCTTTTTCCATGTTTTAAATGTAAGAGAAGGACACACAAAAAACAATTAAAGGTGGATAAACACTGTAGAAAAATGAAATACATAAATACAATGAAACAAGACCCCATCACTAATGTGTTTTTATTAAACACTTATATTAGCTTAAAATGGAAATTACTAGGCAACAAACACATGTTCATCTTATTAATATGAATGTATTGGATGAACTAATGTACCTACTCTATTTATTAAATGTTCAGTGTTAGCTTGATGTTCTTCAGGTAAACCAGTAAACATTCTTTACAAATCCATTTTTATTTATGAATGATATCAGGATATATCAATAATATAGTATTCGACAGTGAAATTTACTGCCCCACTTCTATATATTATATTATGGTAATGTATGGAATAGGATTTTACCTTATAGTATAGTATAGTATATTTCAAGGCCCTTATTTTCCAGAGGGGGACATTTTGAGGGCGCAACATGCTTTACTTAGGAAACACACTGTTTTTCCTATCCACTATCTATATCTACCTATGATTGCATAGGGTTATTTATTCAACGCATACTTTATTGATATTAAGGCATATGTAATAGAAACCAGGAACAAGGTTCAGTACATATGACAGAGGAGAGGTGTTGCTATGGTAATGCCTGTGACTGTCTCTCTCACCAGAGCTCCATTGTCACATAACAGGGGAGAACACTTACAATATAGAAAAAACAAAATCTGTTTTTGTGAAATTATCCATAATATATATGAGTTATATACATGTACACATCTCCAAGCAAGTTTCTCAATAGAAATAGAAATTCAATTATAGCAAAATGCGTAGACATCAATAATTTAATATGAATAGGTAACCTGTTTTTGGGTGCTTGAAGTCAATGTAATAAACACTAGATGTCTATAAAGTATAGGGACAGTTTTTATTTTATTTTATTTTTTTTTGTAATATGATATGAAATAGTATGGGGACAAATATCCGAATATTCAAACAAATATTTTTTGACATGTATTCGGATACAAAAATCAGATGTTCGTATTCGCTAGAAATTACAAAAATACCTTGCACTTATTTACCCCAGAGGTTGCGCGACAGTTTAAAAAAAGGCAGATGAAAAAGAGCTCTGTATGATATGTGAGATTTAATATATTAAAAAAACAACAACACAGGATCAACACAGCAAAAAGTAAACAAACCAGATTATGCGCGCACACAGTGATCTCTATGGAAAGCTATCTGGGTCAAAAAAGTGTTGTGCTGCTTTAGAGCGAGTTAGAATCTCATGGGGCAGAAAAAAGGCAAGCACATCATTCTGAAATGCCTCGCTTAAACAGTGCCCAACTTGTTGGAAATGTTGTGTAGTGATTTTTATATAGATCATATATATTATTTTATACAACTTTCTGTTAAGTACAATGTATTTAAACGATAACCAAAACGGCAAGTTTTTTCCCCCTTCGTTTTACAACGCCATTTCCACGTTTGTTTTTTTTTGAAGTGTTAAATGTAAGTTTTCGTGTGCTTGTTCAGCTACAAAAAGGCACAAGTAAACCTCATGTCATTACTGTATGAAAACGTGTCTATGGACACTGTTTACTGTGAAGAAACAGCAATGGCTAGAAATGGAAAAAAAAAAGTAAAAAATAAAGTACGGTTTCAGCTATTTATGTCAGTAATAAACAAAGCAACGTTTAACTTGAACTGCTAATTCACTGGGGTAAAGTAGTCTTTACTCCTGGGATATTTTTAACACGTTACATATTGTAACGTCTTGGGTAAAATAAAGGCACACATTATTATTATTATTTGTTTATTTAGCAGGCGCCTTTATCCAAGGCGACTTACAGAGACTAGGGTGTGTGAACTATGCATCAGCTGCAGAGTCACTTACAATTACGTCTCACCCGAAAGACGGAGCACAAGGAGGCTAAGTGACTTGCTCAGGGTTACACAATGAGTCAGTGGTTGAGGTGGGATTTGAACCAGGGACCTCCTGGTTACAAGCCCTTTTCTTTAACCACTGGACCACACAGCCTCCAGGGGTCATGTTCCCCTGACAAAGCTGCTTTGCTGCCTGCATTCTGAGCAATATAATGGCGCTTATTATTTTTTGAAAATGAAAGAAAATCCGAACGAATATTTAAATTATGAGCGAATATCCGAACTTGAAAATCCTGTGTTCGTCCCAGCACTAATATGAACTTATTTCAAGGTAATTAGAGGATCTGAACACCGTGAGATGTAATAGATTTCTAAAAAGAGATTGCACATTTTAATGACATGTATTTTACAGTACAACGATTTTGCCAATACGCCACACAAATCTGTTCTTTCCAGTGACAGTACATTAATTGACTCTTTGGTGCTCTAAAGGCTGCAGATGATCTTTAGTTGCTGATTACGTTACATTGGATTTGTAAATATCGAGAGATCATTTAAGCATTTTAATAGAGTACTTTATATGTGAGAGTTTCCATTTTGGTATTTCATAACGTAGGTTAAATGAAAAGCTTTTTGTCCACAACCAGATAACATGTCATTCCAGATTGGCAAGGATTTATAATTGAAAGAGCATGCTGGTCTAATCCTGCACTTTTTGTAGTCGAGAAGCAAAGGCACATTGCATTTAAACATACACTGATATAGGAGATGTCATACAAACATTTCCACCATGCTTCTTGTTTTCATTAACATTTAGAAAGAATAGTTCCACAGATGTTCTCTGCAACATGATATTGCTGGGGTAGTTCACAGAACTGTTTTGTAATGTGCAAACGATATCTTGCTGTTGCTATGAGGATGGCAAGTGTACACTCTTACATGAACCCCTTTTATTTCTTGTCTGAAGCAACCGGTTTTAGATAAACATTGATACAGTGTATCCTTTTATATAAGGAATTCTACAATTAGATTGGAAATTGAATAAAGAAATGTAAGTCAGTATGTGTCCCAATGTTTTTTGGTGTGCATAATAAAATTCATAGTTGATAAATCCTATTTATAAAACAGGAACACATTTATTGCAGGAGACATGAGAGTATAAGGGATACAGCATAGCTTGAAATGTAGGCTATAAACAATAAAATCCAATTTTTCTATTTATGTATACTGAATGTTATTTTATATTACTGGGCTGGTAGGTACAGTATGTATTATTGTATTGCCCTTTGGTTGTTGTGACAAAAGATGCATTGGGCTGGATTTATCAAGGGCTTTGTATCAAAATGCATTTTTTGGTCATTTTGTGGTGCTTATTGCATTTTGCAGTAAAAACCTTGGTACAGGCCCATTATCATTTATGGTGGTGTTGATGGAATTTGGTTACAGATTTATACATTAATTTACTGTGCTATACAAATCTAAAGAGATGAAAGTACAAAAATGGCAAATGCATTGCATTTGAAGAGTGTCTTGTGAGCTTGAAGAAGGGGGTGTTAAACACCCCGTCAAAGTTCACCCCTTAATCTCCACTAATGTCATATTATAGGAGTCTGTGTGGTCCGGTGATTAAAGAAAAGGGGTGTTTATAACCAGGAGGTCCCTGGTTCAAATCCCGGCTCACTCACTGACTTACTGTGTGATGCAGCTGATGCATAGTTCACACACCCTAGTCTCGTAAGTCCCTTGGATAAAGGCGTCTGCTAAATAAACAAATAATAATAATACAATTAAATGAGGGGTTTTAGAAAGGAGGGAAGACCTTCCCATATGTGAGGAACAAAGAAAAACATTTAAAAAAACAAAATACAAGAAAAAGTTACTTTACCAATAATCACAGATAGAATGATTCATATCACAGGCACCGACTCCGTGGATGCTCCGGAGAGTCCTATTAGATGGTGGCAGTGTCAGTTTAGGTGGTGACAGTGTGAAACTGGAAGGTGGAATAAGACCACAGGACCAATGGTGAGGCAACCAACAGAATTTGATTAATGCCATTTTTTACCAAGCCTCAAAAGACTTTAGAACTATCTTTGGTCATCAATGGGACAGACAAGGCTGAAGGATGTCGCTGTCCTTACCTCATTACCTTATCAGAGATCTAGATGCAAATAAGATTATTGACAATTTAATTCAGAGGGCTACAGTGGGACATCTTTAAATTGGGACATTAGTAAAGACCATGTGAGTACATTAATTATTGTAGTAATTCATAGTTATTTAATCAAAGGCTGTAACCCCCAACTCCACAAAACAGCCCCCCCCCCTCCCCAGCACCTATGATTCGTACCATAAAAAAGGCAATTACAGCCTTTTGTTCTTCTGCTCACTTCCACTAATGCTGCATGTTCATATGGTTTCCAAGTGTTGTTTAAGGTACCACTTGAAGACAGCAAGGTTGTTGATTGCTGCAGTGTTTAAATGGAAGTGTGACGTGTATGTTTCTAAACCAAGGGAGCAAAGGCATAATGAATAATGTAGTGATGCTGCAGAGATGTATTCCAGTTTAAAGCCTTGAATTCGGCAATATTTTGTGACTCCATTTAAATTCAGGGATTAAGGTCACAGCTGAATGCATAAATCTGTTCTGCAGAAGACATGTTTTGAATTTGTAATTAAGAGTAGAGGTTTAATTCAAATAGGATGCTTCGTCAGCTGCCTAGCTTACCTTATACTAATGTGCTCCCATGTATTAGCAGCATTATATCAGCAGCTAGGTCATAATTAATTTTGATCTGTGTCTGTTAGGTACAAAGCAGCACCATAGAGATGGCTTTCTCCACACAGCAAGCCCAATGTATTTATTGTGTAGTAGTGTAACAGGCAGTGTTGTGTGATACACTGCCATTATGGAGTCTGTCCCCTATTGGTGAGATGAGGTTAAAAGCTCTATAACAATGAATACTGACGAGCCTGGCTCTTTTGTATTGTGGTTAAGATGCAATCTTGCGGTATTCAGGGTCGTCAATTCATGCCCATCCTGTTACAGTAGCAAGCGCATCAGCATTTTTATCAATGATATATGAAATTGTACAATTAATTTGATTGAAAAATGAGTTTAAAAAATGTTGATTTGATTCATTCTAAATGTCGAACAGGAGCAAATGAAGGAAAGAGACTATAGGCCTAAGTGTTATTGTAGCATTTTGAAGCATCTCTTTTAACTTGACTGACAGTGGTGCACACAGAGAAGCTGAAAATCAATGCTGCTTTTGAAAACTCTACACTTGAGTCTTATAGTACTGTATACAGTATTAACACAATACAAGGTGTGTGTCACTTTTAGAGTAGAGTGGTTATTTTGTGAAACTAACCTCCTTTTGTAGCAGTAGTTAGCTCACTGAACATTAACATGAGATAAACATTGGTTCTGGCATATAAAGTTACTGCATTTGACAAATAACCGAGAGCTATACATTACCAAATCATGTATAAGCCAGTGCAGCACAATAGAAGATCTGTGCTGCAGGTGTCCTACAGCATCGAACCTGGTGCTCTGTCAGTGGCTCACACAGCTCTGAGTGGCTATCAGACTGTAATAACTGGCTGATTGCACAAGAGAGAAGCCAGAGGGTGCTCTGAGAGGGGAGAGCCTTTAGTATACCCAGGCAGTGATCTGTCAAATAAACTGCAAGAGATCCACAGTAAACCACAATGAGGTGCACGGTGCACTGCAATTCAACTAATGCATGTGCTTGAAGAAATCCACTCTTTTCTGTGTTTAACATGATGAGCCGCTGAGTGCTCTCTTTTTCATTGCTGCACGGAAATACATATCTATTGGACGTTTCTTAGCTAAAGTGTCCTGCATTTGGGTTACACTGTGGTATATGGATGAAAATGAGCCTGCCTGCAAACTGTGAAAACCTCACTCTGGAGAAGGTAGCCAGATATCGGAATGCCTACATTCATGGGTCACCATATGCCATTAACAAGCCGATCGACATAAACCAGAGAAGGAGATGGTAAAGTTACCTTTCATACAGTATTTGTTCTTTGTATGTGTTACATGTTTTGTTTAAAATAAAATGTGGTGTTGTAATTCTACCAGTGGAGCTGGATACTGGTATTTTATATTGTTTGTAAAATGATAAGAAGAAACACACCAGCAAAACATGTACTGGTTTGATAGCTAGAAAGAATAATATGTTTGGTTAAGAGTAATACCTGTTGAAAAGTATTACAACACACAATGAGTCAGTGGCTGAGGTGGGATTTGAACTGGGGACCTTCTGGTTACAAGCCCTTTTCTTTAACCACTGGACCACACAGCCTCCTAATGTAATGTAATGCGTTAGCTACCATGAAAGAGTGAAATGCTTTAAATGACAACAAAAGGTTTGCAGAGTGGCCAGAGCCATCTAGGAAGGAAACTCTATTCATATTAAAACAAGATAAGATGTGTCTGATTAAAGAATACTTCATCAGGTAAATTACAAGAACTGTTGGTAACTCAAACTTCCATTTATAGTCTGTTTCAAATCCTTCTCATCCATATCGTTGAATCAGACAAAATGTGGTTGAGAGGGACTGTTATTTTGCAGTTATTTTGAAGCAAATGTTCAAATAGACACTAGAGATTTTTTACTGATGAAAGAGTGGTGGACAGTAAACTTATTCAGCAGTGCTGCAGGTGAATAATGACCCAAGCAATAGTAAGTATTGAGAATACTGTAAAAGTTACTTGCAATAACAAGTGTCTGCCTTTCAATTTGCTCTGTGTTGGAGACCTGTCTTGTTGTTTGTCTGCATATACTCTTAGTTATACACTTGATAAACAAGCAAATGTTGTGAATGCACAGTAGCAGTAAAGATGGCTGTATTTTCTGGTGATATACAGGATAGCTAGTGAATAAAGTTCAACTCTAATTGCTACCAACTGCTATTGGCTGGAACATTTATCTTTTTAATATTTGTATTTTGCACAGGATTGGTGTTTGTGGTAAGTACTGTACACAGTAACAGAAAAAAAAAATCATTAACAAGATAAAACTGCGGAGCAACTCATATTGGTCATTAGAGATGCAACTGGGTTACTCCAGTGTTTCATTAATAAGAGCCGAATCAAAAGGCTTTCAAATGTAAGTTGCTCATCTGTCAGCATCTGTGAATGTAATCTGCAGAGCTTTTAGTACGAAAAAAAAAATGATTTACTGAGATTTCATTGAGCTTTACGTTTCGTCATTACCTTTCCTGCGCTTGCTGCAGCATGGAGAATCAATTCATTGACAAACCAATACTTCTTCATTATGGTTTGGTGCTGTGTATTTAACACATCGGAAATGTGAAAAAACGGCACATTATAAAAAGTGCCCAGCCATTTAAAGATGAGATATCAAAAACACAAGCCAACTTTCAAGAAACCATTGGGGCAACCTTGCCCGGCACAAAGCAAATAGGCACAATTGTAAAACCGATGGGGGACAAGGTTGCCCCAATTGTTTCTACTAACTTAGCTTGTGTTTTTAATACAACTTAGAAGAAACAATTGGGGCAATCTTGGCAACTTATTTCTCTTACTGTATGACAGGTATTGACTTTTCTTTCTACATTTCACCTAAGAGAGCTGGGAACTACAAATTTAAAAGTGTAATGGTGCTTTTGGCTGATTTATCCTTGCTGTATAGAGAGAAAAAAAATAGAGAGAAAAAAGAAAGTTCTCATGCTTCGCTGATAAATTTGGCGCAAAGAAGTACCATTCCTCTCAGCAAGCCTTATTAATTTCAATTGGTACTAGAAACCTATTTTTTTTTTTTTAATTTATAGTGCAGCCTTTTTATTACTGAATTTTCTTGTTCAACAAATAATGAGCAAATGCTAACAGCAATTTGATTACATGTTCTGGAGATGATTTGAAACACACAGTATTTGTCAATGTCAATTAAGCATTAGTATTTTATGCTTGACTTCTATATGCAGTGTACTGCCAAATGTTTTTTTTTTAAATTAAAAATTCCTTTTGCATAACTTTTTGTAGAACACATCTGAAATCCAATCACAGATTCAAGGTTAACCTTTTCATTTCAATAGGTCTGGGTCTGACCAGTATTGACTAGGTGCTCTCCAATGAAACCCAGGAGGGGCAGGAAGTGGCTTTGGTGATTTACTGAGGAAAGTAGGGGTTAGGACACCATCACGCCCAGTTAATATTGTACAAGGTGTTTGGAAGGCAGGCAGCATTATGACTACGGCCCTGTGTGTTATATAATAGAGGGAGATACAGTGTACTGCTGTTTCTATATACATTCTCAAACATTGATGTTAACCTGTTTATACCCAGTGTAGCTAGAACAATGCAATGCTTCTGCTATAAACTATTACAAAAAACACTGCACTGGTAAGCACTGGTACACAGTCCCTCTAAAGTTCTGAGTCCCATAGCAATTGGAAAAGGTAAAATATGAACATTTAGTTCATATGAAGCTGCTTCGTTCCTAACCTGACGACTAAACGTTTTTAAATGAGGTCATCAGGGATTTATAAGTGTCACGTACTGAATGAAAAGTCACTTCATTACATTTTAGACATTGAAAACGAGCCAGTAAATATGCCAGCTAAGTGAAGTGTGCTGTATAAGGTATTAAACAACACAACAATCGGGCCAGTAAACATGCCAGCTAAGTGAAGTGTGCTGTATAAGGTATTAAAGGACACAACAGGAATTGAATCCTACAGAAGCAGCTCCTCGCTAAACCGGGTATGTTTGTCTGACATTAGGAGGTGTCGGGTTTAAAAAAAACAAAAACGCATACGCATACAATTATAGTGCTCAATGCATTTTAAATGTATAAAACATTGCACTGAAATAACAGTAGTGTGTTTTGGGTATGCTACACATTACATTATGGAGAAAAGTTGGTCACCCTAGGCGCAATGATATTTGCGACTTTTTAGGGAATGCTTTGCAGATTTTGCATTATACCAATAATTTGTATTATCATGAGTAGCCTATAAGCCAAATGTCTGTTTTTATTTTAGTTAGTCAGGGGTGCAGTGCTAAATTGTGCACAATTACAAACCACCTGCACATTAATAGAATAGTTGTCTTTCCTATTCCTATACAGATGCTCAGAATGAGCTAGGGTTAGTCTATTGCTCCCTGGTTTTAGGGAAAAATAGTTATTTCGCTGTCATCTCGAAAATGCATTGAGCACAACTGGCAATGGATGAGAAATGGTGGACTGGGAAACGCCAGCAACAATTGCAACAGTTTAAAACATGCATTCAAAAGTTCTTAAAAAAAATGATGCAATTTTAAGTGTCGCAATATTTGAGATTTGCACCCCATTTTTGCAAATTAGAGTCAGCCATTTCGCGTAACAAAGAAAAATCTGTCTAGCTTGAAATTAAAATAATATTACACACATTTTTTTATTTTTTTTTGCTGTAGCGAAAGCAAATCAGTGTCAGGCCGTTGGGGAACATGTGACGTGTGATTGTAACAAGTCACATGATAGTGGGATTATAGTATGTCTTAGATTGGCTGTACAACATGTCAATCACTCTGGGGTTGCGTAAGGCATTGCGAAATGATGGGGCAGGGGCAAGGCTTTGCTCTGAATAGAATCTGCCATGGTATCAGATATGCTGTGGTTTGACTGTGGCGCTAAGCGGTAAGATTGCACTGTGTCTAGGAATTAGGGACAAATCCCGTCCCGGAGGCATTAAACCCGGGACCGGGACTTGATCTTTACATTTCTGGACTGTCCTGCCCAATTAGGGACGGGTGGTCACCCTAATTGCGCCTGTCTAGTACATTTCACCCAAGACTTACGACTCGTTTGCAACTATTGTGACAGGCGCAACACTTTAGTAAACTTACCCCTAATGAAGTGTTCAGCGCCTTTTGCACGTCATTGTGTGAATGTATTTCTACAAGGTATGTAATGTTCTGTATTTTTCCTTCTGCTAATTTCATTATTTGAATTGAACAGTAGATGGCAGAGTTTGCAAAACAAACTACAGTACAGGTATAGTACTGTTGAATATACAGCAACGGCCAAAAGTTGTGCACCACCTCGACATAATAACAATAATAAAAAAGATTGCAAAATTCATATCGCAAAAGGCTACAGGAAGCCATAATTGTAGTAAAATATTTCATGTTAGATTTTAAAATGTCACATTTTTCAATTTTTATCCATTTTTTGTTAAGTATATGGAAAACTACAAAGCGATATGAAATTCAGTATGTTAACATTGTTCAGCAGTTTTCATTTGACTTTATTAAGCAAAATTTGTTAATTCCATAGGGCAAAGCTTTTGGGCATAGCTGTACACAACATCATAAGAAAGCGCAAATACTGGCAAGATTGAACAACATGTTCTTCAATCTGTTTTATGAAATTACAAACATAGAATTTTCAGAAAAGACTTGGGAATACATAATGTTTACTTTGTTAGAAGATGTGTGGGTGGGGGGGTCATGATATTACTTGATGTTATCGCATACCACATAATTCCAGTTTAACTTTGGGTATGGAAACTATAATTTGAGTGATTTTGAGATTTAACTCATACCAGTAGCCAAAGCATGAGCATTTACTTTGATATGGTTAAGTACAATAGATAGGCATGTAGCTGTAAAGCCTGGGACAGACAGGCGTGGCGCAACACGCTGGGCATTTTCACAGTGCAATACCGCTAGTCTGCACAGGGACACACAGGAGCGGTATGCACTGCGTGGCTGACTATTCTTACAATATAGAAAAACTGAATGGGACAGTACAGTAGTCGTCAGTAACCACACCTATGGCTATGTACTCTAATATAATTTACATTATGGCCAAATGTTTTGCGTCACCTAGTACAGGGGTTACCAACATTTTATGACGAATGCGCACAATACAGAGGGAAACGAGAGCCTTGCAGAAGTTACATTTACGACACTGTGCAACCAAATACAACTTGCAAAATGACAAGTTAGTTAGTATGAAAACGTTTCTACAAAAGAAAAAAAAGCCACTCCAGCACCTCAAAACTGAGCCCACGGTACAAATGCATTCAAACTCTTGTAGCTGCCTTTTTTGTTCTTTATACTTTGCAAACGTATTCTTTAGTAGCGGATTCGACAGATTGTAATTGTATTAATACTGAACACACTTTTTACATGTCAGCAGAGCGATCACATGACCTTAACAGAGCTCTCGCTTTACATCCCGCCTACAGGTAGGCAATCTGTCAGCTCTGATTTGTGAATTTCTGCTTTGATTGACAGTCCGGCAAGACTTAATTTCGATATTTTATTTAACATCATGCAATCTAACAAACTATAAACCAGTATCTCAAAAGTCTACCGGAAACTACAATAGTAGTACAGTATTTAATGTTAGATTTCGAAATGTCACATTTTTCAATTTTTGGAAAACTACAAAGCAATATGTAATTTCAATATGTCAACGTAACATTATTAGCCAAATTGTATAGGGCGTAATGCAAAACTGGTTTGTTTTTCAAAGTTGTTTTTCTGTCACCTATATGCAGGTTTATGAAATGAGCGATCAGCTTAGCAAAGAAACATACAGTACATTGCTGACAGCAAGTAGCCTACTACTAAAATGTTAGAAAGTATATCCTTTTACAGCCAGTTATTTAGTAAAAAAAATTGTAGTGAACTACAGAAATAATTAGAATAAAAAAGGCAAAACTTAACAGTATCAGATTGGCTACAGGAAGGATGCTTATTTAGGGTGATGTATAAACTACTGACTTGCCTGTCCTTGTATGAAATGTGGGAGGGATCAAACACTTCAGGGTGCTTGGACACCTCCTTAGACAACAGTTTCATTTATGATGTTTCCTGGCAAGCACGTGTTGTCAGCACTTGGCTGTGATTGGTTGACCTACCACTCTGGATTCTATTTGAGCTGTACCGCTCAGCATCACCACGTCCTCCGCTGATCTGTCCAGCACCATATGAAAGCAACGGCAGCGATACAGGCGGCAAAATGCCTCACGTGTCGCACCGTGTCGCATCTGTCTGTCCCAGTTTTAATCTGTAATGCTTAAATCGGTTCCTTTGTAAGTCACCCAGGGATATTGTAGAAAGTGATTACATTGAACAAATGGTCTGAGACGAATGCAGTTTAAATATTTTTTATTTGATCTTTATCTTAGGTTTTTATACATTCTTTTCAATCACTGACAGCCTTGGGGCTGAACTGTCTCATGTGGTCGATGCAATATGAATAAGAAACTGTAGCGGTAAATGGAGAAACGAAAGCTTATCATTTATGAATGAGTAGAAAAGAGTACTTCTCTGATCTATCATTTAGAGAGGGAAAGGGAAAGGTGGAAAATAGGGTCAGCATACACACAGTAGGATACTACTTATACAATTGTTACTGCTCATGTCCAGCATACATGCAACATGCAAATACTAGTAAAATCTATATGTGTGGATTTTACTTGCCATTGAACATGAAAACCATCTAACCGTAAAAACAAATCCTGTTAATATGACTGCCTAGTGAATCACTTTCTCTTTCAGCAAATAAAATGCAATAAATAATCAGGTTGGGTCATGTTGCACAAACTGTTCTCTTCTATTAGCTTCTTGGCATTCAGATTAGGTAGAGGTTTTAAGATTCCCTTTTCCATGAAGCCAAATCTCAACACTTTATCCCATAATGATTTGCCTACGGTTTTGTCTTGTGTTTGGATGTCTTTTAGAAGAGCCATCTAACCCTGCCACCTCACCTGTAAAACCACTGGACAGATAAGTGTAACAAATGGGAGGAGGTTAAGGGGTTCAGCTACTACATTGCAAGTTGCACTGGACTATACCGACACTGACAAATCACCCAATGCTTTTTTCAGCTGCTGTTCAATAGCTGTAGCTTTGTTATTGTTCTCTGCTTTCTTAAACACAAATGATTGCCCTTATCGTAACAGACCTCCCATATGTTGACATGTCTTGCAGAGCCTGTCTAGCACTTACAGACCACACATACAATGTTGCAATGCACTGCAGACACACTGTTTTGTGTTGGGTATACTGCAGTGGGACTGCCATTGCTTTCTTGAACAGAGTTCCATGCAAAGCCAGGCTCAGTTTTTAGATTCACTCATTCAGATCTGCCCATCCCATCTGCTGTATACAGTAATGTAGTTTGTCCTAAACTTACAGTATGCTCACTTCATTACACTCTGTGATTGGCAAACAAGCCACACAAGGTTCACTCGAATAAGGTTGTACTTATTTACTTTAAACTTCTGGCCTGTGGCCTTTGGGTACAGGCTCTTATTAGAAACACATTGACTGGTTTCAGTTTATGTTTATCTGACATTTTCACCACACTTGGTTTCTTTAAGATTTGATCGGCACAATATCTAATAGGGTTGCATTGAAATGACCTCTGGGTACTTATTTTGACATTGAAAGTGTTTTGAACTTGTACCACATCCTCTCTCCAACTGCCTGTTAAGCTGTGAAACATTTCCTCAGGCAACTTTGTGGTTACCTAAAGCATCACATTTCAGTTATGTTTTATATACAATAAAAAGAACGGACTGCCTTGTTTTTCAGGATCACTAGCTGCACAGTGTTCCAGCTTTACAAATTATAAGAATATACATAACTTCAAATGTCACCTGATGAATCACTGTGTGAAAATAAGGACCATCTGGCTGCCTGCATTTAGTTTCACCTTATGAAAATGGATAACAAACTATAGACGTTGCATTATATATATATATTGAAAAAAACATAAACAGACAGTGGTCCCTATTCACAAAGCTTGTTAAAGGGTTTTTTTAAAGCCTGTTGACGAAGTAAATGAAGCTGGGGTCTGCTCTAGACTGCTGTTAAGCAACCAACCGTCGAGTAAGGGTTTCATGAAACTCAAACGTCCAGTTCTAAGAAAGAAGAATGTAATTGAGGTGAAGAAATAGGAGCCAGAAGGTTGTGATTTTGAATCTTGGCCCTTTGCAAGGTTGCCGAATTTCATCCCTTTGGAGGCAGAGTAGGATGTGAACCCTGCATAGGCAGTCTAAGGTGAAAAAAAAGCAAAAGGGGATGAGAGGGGGTGCTGTAAAGAGGGGAAAAAAACTGTAACAAACAGGTCCTGCTCTTTCAGCTAAGCTGGTCATAGCTTTGGAACGAGAAGGTTGTGTCAGTTCAAAACCCTATGTTCCCTCTGCAAAGTTGCCGTTGCTGACCCCTAAGCATGGGGCATGACATGTAATAACTAGACAAAGCACATAATCCTCTATACTGTACACCTCCATACGTAAGCAGGGAGCCCTGTTAGGGGTTTCCTCTAATCTTCTGGATCTGTGTAAGCTTGTTTGTCAGAGATGTTAAATACACAACAGAAATCTTGCTTACTGTGTTGGTTTCAGGGACACAGTTTTCCATCTTTGATGAATCTATTTATAATACAAGCTTTACAGATTGGGGAACTACCTCAGCAAGGCAGTTAGTCAGCTTAAACGGTATGGGTTGGTCTTTTGATGCATTTGATAAAAGAGATAATGTGATTGTGGAATTCTGGTATCGTAAGAAGCTTATTGCAGTGACTTAATTCAGAGGGGCTGTGTTAGCAATTTTATTCACACTGGCTATAGAATTGTTTTTTGTGGGGCTCCCGAGTGATGCATCCAGTAAAAGCACTCACGGAGAATGCAGGATGCGCCCTATAGTCTATGAGCTGCGTTGTCCTCCGACGCTGTAGCTCTGGGTGGCTGCATGGTGAGTCTGCAGTGTCAAAAAAAGCAGTCGGCTGACGGCACACGCTTCGGAGGACAGCGTGTGTTCGTCTTCGCCGCTCCTGAGGTAGCAGTGAGCTGAGCTAAACAAAAATAATTGGACACTATTAAATTGGGGAGAAAAACCAAAAAAAAAAAAAACAACTAATTGACGACTACTAAATTTAAGAAAAAAAAAGAAAAAAAAAGAATTGGTTTTTGTGTGTGTAAAATTAAGATGTTTCTCACATATGCAATTCAGTGTATTAATTTCTGAAACATCTGTTCCATTAAATAAAATAAAAACATTTTAATAAACCGGTATAAGATTAAAAGGATTATAATATGTAATATAAATGCATAATACAACAGTATTTGCCAAGTGCTTACATACAGTATATTTCTGTAAACTTCTATATAGTAAATGATGATTTATCTAATAAAATGTAAATCATTAGTGCCTATTACTACATTCCTTGATGATGTATCTAGTTGATTTACATTCCCTAAAACAAAGTTGAGCAGTATGGATACAAGTGTCCTCCTCCATGAAACCTATTTGTTAAGTCAATCTATGAGCCAGTTACATATGATGTTGCTTTGTGTTACATAATAAAAAAAAATAAAATAGGACATTCCAAATTCAGTTTGTTATCATTATGCGGGAAATACCGACATCTGTTCACTCTGGTCTCCAGATTTTAGATTTAAAGGGCTAATTATTTTAGTTGGAATTAAGTGTCCTCATGCAGAACACTCCTGGGACTCTTCACACACACACACACACACACACACACACAGAGGCTGGTGTCGCACAGGTGATTAATTCCTTTCAGACAGGCTGCCAGTGATGCAGACTGACGTCATTCACTGAGGGGAGACGGAGGTGGGGGAGGACAGGGAACATTGGAGAGGATTCCTACCAGCGTAGCACATCTAGACTATACAGAGAAATACAGACACAAAATAGATAAGATTAATTTCTCATTTTCATTTCTTAAATATGTAAGGAAAAATAAATATTTGTAACTAAGAGAAACTCCACACACACACGCATCTTAGACTTAAACACATTCTTATCGTTTATTGACTTGAGCTCATTGTGCCTATTCTGATGTCTCAGTTCAAGTAAAGGATTGGCAGAGTGTTGTTGTAGATAATCTGCATACATTGTTTATTGTCTGTTTGCTGAATAAACAGAAAAGCACATGGTTATTTCACATGTTGTATAGAATAAAGAGCTGTAGTCAAAAGTTTACATACCCCAATGGAAATTTATAATTTCCAGAAATTTCTCGAAAACAAAGAATTTTAGGAAAAATCTTTTGTAGCAAAAGTTTTGCTTTTTGATGCTACCCTTTGATACTATTATAGTATTGTCTTCAAGGTACTAGAAATGTCAATATGATAATGCAGAACCTTATTCTAGAAAAGTCTAGAAAATGCTGGATTGTAGGTAAACATTCTTAGAGAGTATAAAAGTATCAATATGGGAAAATGTAAAGAGCTTAGGCAGAAAATTATTTATTATCATAAAGCTGGAGAAGGATACAAGAAGATTTCCAAGCATTTGAGTATCCCAATTTCAACTGTTGCTTCTATTATCAAGAAGTACAAGACTCATGGTACTGTCACAACGCTCCCTCAGTCTGGAAGAAAGAAGGTTCTTTCACCAAGAACAAGTAGAAGAATTGTGAGGAAGGCAAATAGCAATCCGAGATTGAGAGATATTTAAAGTGAATTGGCTGCAAGTGGGACTGGGGGTTTCCATTTCAACCATAGGTCGAGTATTGCATGATGAAGGTCTCAATGGTCGCAGGCCGAAGAAAAAGCCACATTTAGGAAAACGTCACAAGGACAAATCTCTTAAAGTTTGAAAAACAGCATTTGAATGATGGATATGAGTTCTGGTCAAAGGTTTTATGGATTGATGAAACCAAAATTCGAGCTATTTGGTCATGCTGATAGTCGTTACGTTTGGAGAAAGTCTGGTGAGGCGTACAAAGAAAAGAACACCATACCTACTGTCAATCACAGAGGTGGTAATATTCTTCTATGGGGCTGTTTTTCCTCTAATGGCACAGGAAATCTAGTTCCAGTACATGGTAAAATGGATTCCACAGCATACCAGAAGATATTGGCCAATCACCTGAAACGCTCTGCTACAAAACTTGGTTTAAAGTGCAAATGAACATTCCATCAAAACAACGATCTAAAGCACACATCAAAATCTACATCAGAATGGTTAAAGAAGAATAAAATCAAGGTTCTGGAATGGCCTAGTCAAAGTCCTGATCTAAATCTGATAAAGAATCTTTGGTATGTGTTGAAGAAGGCTGTGCACAAGAGAAGTCCTTGGAATTTGAATGAACTGGAACAATTGTGCGTTGAAGAATGGTAACAAATCACTAAAGAATCATGCCAAAAGCTCATTAACAATTATCCTAATCGTTTAAAAAAAGGTTATTATTGCTAAAGGTGCCTCAACTAGCTATTCATTTAATTTTCCTTGTCAGGGTATGAGTGCTTTTGAATTAGCATTTTTGGAGTTTTGCAAAAAAAAATAGCTGAAATAAAAATAATTGTAGACTTTTTTCCTCATCCACAAAAGCAAAACTTTTGCTACAAAATTTCTAGAAATTTCCATTGGGGTATGTAAACGTTTGACTACAACTGTGTGTGTGTATATATATATATATATATATATATATATATATATATATATATATATATATATATATATATATATATACTGTATGTCAGACAAATCAACTCAAATTTTGACTTCATTTAAAAGTTTGGGATTTGCAGGTGTTTGTATTGCTGTACTGTACTACTGTGTTTATATGCAAGTCTTTTATTAACTTCCCATATGGATGGTAAGAAACAACATAAGTTATTGCTTGCCTTGCCTCAATAATGTGTCCTTTAAAATAATATGCACAAAAAAATAAACAGAAGCAGGTGCCTGGGTTGCAGCATTTCTCACAGCTGATGAGATAAGACAAACTGAGAGTGCTTATCCCAGAGCTCTTTCAAAGGGTCGGTGTCACTGAGCATGTGAAATCCTCTAGTCCCCAGCTTCAGACGGCTAAGGTTTTAATAGTAAGAGGAAATTCCCTCATGCGGCACACTGAACTGCACGACCAGCACAGGACTTCATAAGCAGCACTACCCTGCTTCCCCTTTCAGTTTAATTTCTGTCAGCTGTGTTGTCTTGTTGCCGATGGCTCTTCGCCGGGATCCCATAGGGTCCTTAAGCCCTCACTGTTCAGCTCGGAGCAAGAAAAGAATGCGCATTCTCAAATCCTTCAGGTACTGCACTTCTGCTGATGCTTTTAGTGTATCATTTCAGCTTCGAAAATACTAAATGAGCAAATGCTTGCTTTTTAGTTAAATTGTTTACATCAATTATTATTATTTATTTCTGAGCAGACACCCTTATCCAGGGCAACTTACAATTGTTACAAGATGTCATATAGTGTACCTTTATCAAAATGTGTATCAGTATTACATGTATCATATCTGTAGCAAGGAACATTTTTAAAATGAACTGTGTTCTCTGTATTAGGCTTAGGGTGCACCATATGTTTGCTCTATATACCAAAGCCTTTCATGGATTAGTATCATGGCCATTTTATATATTGGCTAACATTCTCAAAACAGATTTAAACAATTGGATACATATAATTATGCATCTGCTCTTCAAAATAATGCTAAGTACTGAGTACTGAACTTAGAAACTTGTTAATATGTGCATTTAAAAGAGAATATAATTTATCTAGGTCGGTCAGTTCTATAGACTACTTAATCCTCTTTTGAAAGGCTGTATATCTGTTTTCCAGATCCTGTAATAGGCAACACAGGTGTAGGGCCAGAAAGTGGTACATCTTCAGAATGTGGTACGCGTACCAAAACTTGACCTGTGTAACGTCAGAAAATGGTACCCTATCAATGCTGTGACTGACTGACTACTGCACAAATCACTATGAACAAGACAAACTGTAGTTCATCCACTAAATCTTGTATGTTTACAATTTTAAGTAACCCAATTTGTTGCTCATCAGTTAGTCACATACATTTCCTGAATTGTGAAAAATATATATATTAAACAGAACTTTTAAGATCTAAAATCATTTGCGCATGCCCAGGCAAGCACAGTACATGGTGTACCACAGTTTAACACAAACCACAAAATAACACCACACCTGTGAATTTTACAAACAAAAGTTATGTGCTTTAAAAAACGTTTTTTGTTTTTGTTTTTAATGTACCTATGATACCAGTACTAAGTATGGAAAACGCTAAATCCAGCATAGACACACTCATGGGAAGTGTTGTGTTTAAGAATCAGTGACACTGAAACATGACTGCGGTGCACCATCATTTAAAAAAACAAAAAGGTCAGTGGTATGGACAAGTTTATTTGGAAACTGGATTTATCTTTGTTGGCACTGCAGATGAACCTCCTCGTCAGTGTGTCGTCTGTGGTGATGTACTGGCTAACAGACTATTTACTGGCTAATGACAGTATTTGGCACAGGTGCAGAAAGACGGGCCACACCTTACCTGGTGCAGAAAGACGGGCAAAACTGTACTACATTTTCTCGAATACATGAAACGTTATCTTTGGCTCGAACTGCTGCTTGTTCTCGAGACCACTGTGCCACAACCTTAACCTTAATGTTAGTGTATGTGTGTGCGTGTGTGTGCGTGTGCATGTGCATGCCTGTGTGTGTGTGCGTTGGAATTAGCAACTGATTTAAATTTTTAATTTAGTATTCAAATTCTCTCAGCGGACCCGTTGCTGAAAAGACTAACCTGTCTTTCTACAGCTATGCCGACTATTTTATTAAAAACTATAGTGCAGCTAAAAAACTATAGTGCAGCTGGAGAAACGTTTTAAAAAGCTAGTACCGATTTTAGTTAATATTTTCATTTGAGAAATTTGTGTCATCAAAATTTAAAGAAAGAGTGAAGTTAATAGGATGGTCACATTTAGAAAAGGTACAAGGCATGTGTGTTTTTTGTTTTGATTTTTGAACATTGGAATTACCGATAGGTGCAGTGTTCTATGCACGTTATGACATCTACTTGGTACGATGTAGGATAATTTGGGCAAATACTTCATTGTGATTGCTTGATTTCTGACATGTGATTTACAGTTCTTGGATATTGTGGCAGGGGGCTCCAAGTATAAAAAATAAAAATAGTCACAGGGCCGTAGCCAGCCATGAAAAATTACAGAGGCACTTGCCTGTGCTCTCCCCCACTAAAGTTTTTCTAACTGAAGAAACATTATCATAAGCCGTTTATTTAAATACAAAAGGTTAGTTACAGTTTTTTTTTTTTCTGAAAAAGATACTATTGTAGAATGCTGAGTACCTGAGGTTCAAAAGTTGCAGGACCTGTGTGGTTTTGTACAGTGCAATAAGTAGCTTTTTCTTTGCAACATTCAAATTCAATATCAAAGAAAATAAGAAATGTAGCAATATCAGAATATTTGTTGTAGACACTATACTTAGTTTTAAATCCTAATATATCAAAGAAATCATTTTAACAGTGATGTCATTATCCAAATACCGAGAAGACAAGAGTGCTCGCATTTTGTGTGATATTAATTATAAAATCACATTCAGCAATGAAATTAGCTTAAGCGGGTTGACAAGACTTGAGAGAGTTTAGCTGCGTAAGCACACCCTAACCACAAGGGTTGCAGCTCAAGTTTTTCGGCTGACCAGTCGATTTGATAGGCTGTTTGGCTGTGTTGTGATTTATACTCATGAATATGCATTTCACTTCTTTTAATGTGATTGGCCAGCTGCGAGGCTCCGCAGCCCTATGAACTCGACACAACCCTCAACTCAACTACCAGTGTCAATCACACACTGTCTGAAATAAACCTTCAAGTATCCCACTTACTTTAAATGCAAACAGGAATGAAATGCATTTTTATTTGCGATAAAGCAACATGTAAAAGGGCTCCCGAGTGGCGCATCTGGTAAAGACACTCCGAGTGGAGTGCAGGATGCGCCCTAGAGCCTGGAGGTCGCCGGTTCGAGTCCAGACTATTCTATTGCTGAACGTAGACGGGAGCTCACAGGGGGCGGCGTACAATTAGCCAAGTACCGCCCGAGAGGGGGAGAGCTTAGGTCGGCCAGGGTGTCCTCGGCTCACCGCGCAAAAAAAAAAAAAAAGCAACATGTAAAAGGGCCTAAATAAATAATTATCAGTATAAGTTTAACCGAGGCACGTGCCTTGGGTGCCACATAGCTGGTTACTGCCTTGAGTAAGGTTGAGAACCCCAGCTTTAATATAACTAATCTTTGTCAATGGAAGTTCCTATTTAAAAAAACAACAGTAAATTATGCAAAACAGAAATTTAACAAGATTTATTAAGTTAAATTATGAACGAACACAGCAGTTGCAGGATATTAGGCACATGCAATTTTAACTTTGACAAATATAAAAAAAAATGGTCATGCATATTGCTATATTACATATTTACTGACATTCTGCTTTCAAACTAGACTTTAGAAGTGCTTCCATTTGATTAAATCCCATATCCTGCTTCTGTATAGTTTTCTTTGCTGGATCAATTTTTTTAAGTTTTAATGCTTCTTTGCCCACCAATAACAAAAGCGTTGTTCTGCAAATATAAATATGTCAAAATAAGAAGTAGCTAACAGCTTGCTAAAATGGGAAGTTAACCAATATCTTTGTGGTTTGGTTTTTATTTCTCAGCAAACACGTTTACACCTTTAAACACAATTTTAAAAAACTTTTTTTTTTTTGGAAAAGAATACATTGGTGGTCATCAAAATATTGGGGGCTTGAAATACATCATTTTGTAACGTACAGTAAAGAATGTTAGTGCTGACATTAAAGTTAGTGTTCAATATTAAGAAGTTTCACACAATACTAACTGATTACAGTAAGCATGCTGAAATGTCCAAAGGATGGGTTGTCTTAAGTTCATACCTTGAAACAGTCTATTAGGCTGGACTTAAGAATTGAATAAGGGAAGTTATTTCTTCTGAGTCTTACGTGCACTTGCTGGTGGTTGAATAGGTTAATATTACCACTTTCACACACAAATACAGCTACTGAGCCATCGTTGTTGTATTTTTTAAATCATTTTTGCGGTCTATCCAAAAGATAAAGCACGCTCAGCGATTCCAAGAGGAGTGTCAGTCTCAGCAATTTAAGGGTTGGATAAAACCTGTGGAAAGCAACTCGACCAAGGCCTATTCCAGTTATTGCAAAGCTGCACTGTCTGCAAAGCGATTCACAGATCCACTTTTAAGCAACACTTTTAAAGGGACAGGGAGGAGGACAATATGCAGATTTAGATATTGAGCGATTGTTGATATGTATTAAGAAGTACAGATTAACCTGCCTTATATCATTGCCGTGCAGGCATAATTTGTGATATAAAGCAGGTCATGATATAACCCAGGGTTCACGTTTGCCTATGACAGCACATCAGGAGTACGAGAAAAAAAGAAAGAAAACTAGCTGAATTAAAGAGCAGTGTTTTAATACTGTACATTTAGTCGTTCTTTACATTTAAACCAATGCATATAGTTTTCTACAGGATAAATAGGTTTTGTATCATTAACTGGGACGAAAAAGGCATGAATTTTAAACTGATGAGAGCTATCAATTAGGCGTTCCACTTGGTGTTTTTTTTGTGTGCATTTGTAAAAGGCTGACTGTTAAAATTTGGTGATGTTGGTGTTTTGTAAATGAACTGTATCCCGTTAAGACCGCCCACGCAGCATTTGACAGGCTGCACAAAATGTCAGTTTATCAGCTGATTATTGGTTGTTAGTTACATTGGAAATTAATTATATCCTGTAGTTACTTAGTAAAGCCTGGCCACTAAGCATTTGACAGGATGCACAAAACATGACAAGAAGCAGGTTTGTGAGATGATATTAAGAGAGGTAATTTCTCAAAGAACTTATGGTGCATGTCTGGTGGTTTTTGAAAAATCGTGATAATAATAAACGGGGTATGATATTAAGCGAGGTGATATAAAACAGGTTAATCTGTATCAGTTTACTATGTGTAATACTTGGTAAATTGTCTTTATAATTGACTTTATAATATAAAGTCATCAAAAATGTCACTAGAACACCACTCTCCTTTTTATAAAGGTCTCTAAATAGCAACATCTAGTGACTTCTTGGGATTTACTATCTGGAATACTTGGTAAATTATCTAGCGACATTTTTGGCGACTTTAGAATGTCTAAATAGCGACATCTAGCGACTTTGTGACATTTCTCTGGTGACTTCCTGCTTGGTGGAGTTGGCAACACTGGTTGGGTGGTTCAGTGGTGGCATACAATATGGCGGCTCTGTGACGATATAGGCAATTCGCACAGACCAAAATGCCACATCAGTGAGCTGTCATAACTCGTCTGTGTGAAAGGGATATATGTTTGAGTGCAATGTGCCTTGGAAGACATACTGACCGGAAAGTAGAGGTACAGGTATAGTGCTATATTGGTTTTTTTCAATCCATACAATAAACAAACAAGGTGGAGCTTTAAAAATGTTTTCTAAGTCTTTTATATAACCCACCTCTTCTCGCTCGTGTGTGTCTAAATTCCCCTGGTTGTCAGTAAAACTTAACATAACTGTTTGACTGACCCCCCTTCGAATAATTAAGGCAGTCAAACAGATCGCTTTCTGCCTCCCCTTCAGAGAATACTATTTTAAATGTAGTATGTATACCCTTTGGGCCCTGTGTTAAATATATAAAATTACTATATATATATATATATATATATATATATATATATATATATATATATATATATATATATATATATATATATATATATATAGTACAATTTGGTTGTGGAAAAGCATCAAAGGTACTGAAACTAGCTCCATTGCCACTCTGGACTAAAACTGAAAGTAAGTCCAAGTGAGTAGGACCACATAGCCCCTTGGGCAATATCCGAGTGGAAACAGGTGTTTCTTTTCCAGTGTCCAGTCCAGGTTTCTGTGATATGTACCACTGTAGCGCATCTGCCCTCTTGTGAGTTGTGCTTTCTGTGGCCGTTTTCTGTAAACTCATGGACAGGTTGGTCAATGCAGCCACTGCATGGAGGTCTGAGCCAGTTGCATGGGCACCCACTATCAGAAAGGCAAGTACGGCAGTCGGTCTGTGAATTGAGTGAACCTTTAGGAGAAAACGTTTTACTTGTAAATCCATTAAATTTACTAATATGACACTAATGTCCGTAAGGGGAATTTCCTTAAGGGTCACTTATAAGGCCCTTCATCCCACAGACACATTCAGAAAAGGAAATCTGTTTCACACAAAAGTGGTGCTGCGTGGTTCTGGGCATTAAGAATGTTACTTTGAGAGGGACTATACTGTACATTATCTCATCTGTAAAATAAAGGAATTATGATCTGCCTTTAGATTGTAGCTACAGTAGCTTTCATTAGGGGGTTGTGCGTGGTTTACTGCCTCACACAGCATTCCCTCTGATCGTGAAACATTCTTTTTTTGGTTGACTTCCACCTTGGAATCAGCAAACACAACAGTTTCACATTCCCAGTAGCGGGGGTGGGAGCATATTGCAGTAATTTAACGCCACTTGTGACATGAAGAGTTAGGACTGTGTGCTTAAGAGAGTGGCAATGTCTGGGTGTTTTATAACTGAATGGAGTCGTGAGTAATTCAAAGCTGACATTCTGGGATGCTAACTCGAGGAATAAATGTTATTTACGGGAAAAAGGGTAATATTTTAATATTTGTCTTTCTGTTTGCCATGTAATTTTCACTGTGTATGGCACAGTGATGACTGGAGATCCATGCAATCCAGTGTCTATGGTGAAGGTTAGTTGACCCTCATCATAAGGCTGGGTGTTACATCATTTTAATCAATATTATTTATTTTTTAATAGACACCCTTATCCAGGGCGACTTACAATTGTTACAAGATATACATTATTTTTACATACAATTACCCATTTATACAGTTGGGTTTTTACTGGAGTAATCTAGGTAAAGTACCTTGCTCAAGGGTACAGCAGCAGTGTCCCCCACCTGGGATTGAACCCACGACCCTCCGGTTAAGAGTCCAGAGCCCTAACCACTACTTCACACTGCTGCATATAAAAAAATATGCCAATACAGTGCTTTTTTTCTTGCCAATAACTTACACAACATGAGCCGGTGCAGGAATTGTTAAATACTATATCTGAATGTTCACTCTTTACATATGTGTTGGGTCTGATATTTATGGTACAGTATGTTTTAAAAATGTCATACTGTACTGCACAAATGCAGCAAAATAATACAGTGCAATGGCACCCCCAGTGGACACATTAGGTCACAGTTTAGGTTTGTTTGAGTTACTTAGTAGGAAAAGTTATTCATTCCAGTGTAACTGTATTTAGTTCACATAACAGGGATGATAACTTGAAAACTGAGAAATTCTACTAAAATAAACTAAAATAGATGATATTGGTCAGGCTAATGTGACAAACATTTAAAAACTCAATATGTACAAAATCTGATTTTAAGCAGATAACATAAGCAAAGAAAAACTACATTTGAACAGTACAGCAGGCCCCAAACTTGCACCCTTTAGGGTGACCCTCTGTATGCAAACTACTACAGCTCTGGCCAAACGTTTTGAATCACCCAATAAAATGAACACATTTTGCTTCATAAAGTCGAATGAAACCTACTGAATAAGGTTATGTTAACATTTTGAATTACATACTGCTTTATAGTTTTCACCATATACAGTACTTAATGAAACACTAACAAAAACTGAAAAATGTGACATTTCAAAATCTAACAAAATACTGTACTGCTGTTATGGCTACCGGTAGACTTTGCAGTATTATTTTGTAGTTTCTTTGATTACACAATGTTAAATAAAATATCTAAATTATGTTCATATATATTTTTTTTTCAATTATGTCTCAATCCTACAATTTTAGGTGATGCAACACTTTTGGCCATAGCTGTACATGACATCCATTTGAATTGAAATTGAATTTCCATGCCCACTGTAACAAGTCAGGTCGGCCGAGGTGAGGGACAAAGATTGAATCAATCAAAGCTTCTGTAGTTCAGAGGTTTTCTCAGCACTTTTATTCTTAATTCACAAATAAATAAATAAAAAGTTTTCAAAACAAAATGCTTTTCAAAACCAAAAGTAAAATTGTCAAATATAGGCTGCAAAACACAATACATAAATGGTTTATTAAATCATAAACCTCTGAACCCCTAGAAAGACTGTAACCTTAGGCCATTGTAACTTTGGTCGCCTGTAACCTGCTCTGGGCTGTACACTCCAAAAAACACATCCAGCTTAACGAAGCAGAGCTTCACTGTTATTATAAGTCCAGTGCAGGTTATCAGTTAAGTCATTGATCAGTTAACCCAGCAGCAATTGATTGTGGCTGGGTTAAAATACTCAATTACAGCTAAGGCCAAACGTTTTGCATCACCTAGGAATTTAGGATTGAGACATAATTTAATATATATATATATATATATATATATATATATATATATATATATATATATATATATATATAGGAACATAATTTAGATCTTTTATTTAACATTTAACATCACGTAATCAAAGAAACTACAAAGTGATATTGCAAAAGTCTACCGGAAGCGATAATAGTAGTACAGTGTTTAATGTTAGATTTCGAAATGTTACATTTTTCAATTTTTGTCTTTTGATAAGTATATGGAAAACTACAAAGTGGTATGTAATTCAATAAGTTAATGTAACATTATTCAGCAGGTTTCATTTGCAAAATTAGTTAGTTCTATTAGTTTTATTAGTTAATTCTAAAACTTTTAGCCATAGCTGTAGATTACCTGTCATGGCCAATTTCTAAAGATTCACAGCAGGACCTTTTGTCTCCCCTTTCTGTATTTGAAGTCAGGGAATTAACCTGTTCCCTGCTGAATAACAACAATACATTTTTTATCCACACTTACAGTAGTACAATATTCGTTCTGGGACATGGCTCTCCTGGTCCCAGGAATCCACCCTGTCACACAGGTATTCATATTAAAACCCTCTGAAAGGGAGTTCTTTTTGAACGTATCCTAGTTAAACTAAAAAAAAAAAAAAATCTTTAGAATAAAAAACGATGTTAATAAAAGTTGTACATTTTATTGTTTTGCCTTCTAGAACGACCAGGAATACTGTAAAATAACTTGTTTATATAGTAGATGTAATTGCATGGTGCATTAGAAACATGAACCATGAACTCTAATGATTTGTACATTTAAAGGCTTGAAAAACAAATCTTGGCACAGCGAGTATGTGACTGCTGTCTTTCACAAGTGTTCAAATTTGCTATGGGAAGAAAGAAAAAATGGAGCATGACTGTTCTCACAAAGGAAAGGTCGAGGCTTTCATTCCTAACAAACAGTTTGATTCTGGTTTCAGTTTTCAGTGATTAAATGGTTTAAAATATAAGCTGCTGTATGTTACAGAAAACATAGGCAATTTGGGCATATGCAGTAATTATAGACCTGAACCCGCAGGGCTTTGTAAAGCTTTACTTTTTTTTTTTTTGCATCACCCTATAGTTATATAATTAGTTATAGAGCTAACTAAGTTTGCTTTCATAAAGTCGAATGAAATCTACTGAGTAATGTAACGTTACCATATTGAATTACATACTGCTGTGTATATCCAGCACAACAACAGACATGACCACTGATGTTGTGCAGCAAAATATTCTTAAATTTTATTTGCCTAAAAACATTTTAATTCATCCGGAACAAAGTAAAAACACACAACGCGTTTCAACACATAATGTGTGTTCATCAGGTGTAGCTATACAACTGTGAAGAGGTTTTTTTTTTTGAGTCCCGACTCCACAAATATCAACAATTAAACGAGGGATGGATGGATGGTTAATTCACAATTACGAAGAACTGTTTTATGACTTTGTGGAGACATTCTTTAATGTACAAATTGCCTTATATTGGTCAGGACCGCTTTAATGAAAAGCTTTGATGTGAACGACGACCTATATATATATATATATATATATATATATATATATATATATATATATATATATATATATATATATATATATATATATATAATTTAAACATATTTGTATACACTTTTGCAACATGTGATATCCTCAGCCCCAGTTTTATCTCTTTTAACTTTTCTTTTGCCACTGGACCATTTTTATAAATATCACATATTTACAAAACTCATGATGCATGTTTTTCTACAAAAACTCACCCAACAAATACATTCCTTTTAAAATTACAGAGTAATATTGTTATGGCAATGGGTGAAAGACCACACAGGTGAGACCTTGGAAGCTATTAAAAGCATTTGACGCAGTGAACCATCCACATGCTAAATTTATGAGAAGGCAACTAAATAGAGTAGATGAAACGTGCTGGTATGGTCACAGTGCGAGTGCACATAGATTTTAGGAATGAAAGAAAAGTCTTGCCACAGACTTTTCTAGGCAGTGTCATTTTGTGTGCATAGTAAGAGCTCAGGCTGGGTACCGGCAGCACTGTAATCAGAGCATGCAGATAGCTATTATGAGTAAAGGCAAGCACACAATTTACTTACATGTTGTACACTTTTAGTTGATCTTAAAAAGCTCAAATGAGAATTGATATTCCCTAACCTTTTGCTTGTCCATAACCTTTTTTTTTTCATACAGACACATTATTTTCTGGAGTTCTTTTCACAAACCCTACTGCGTGTACAGTACGTCATGAACTTGAATAGATGCTTTGTTTTCCTCATCTAAGTTTAATGGTTATATTACTTCATGACTTTTTTTACATAAAATGCATTTTTGTAACTAAAAAAAAAAAAGAAGGAAAACAAAAAATGCATTTAATTCATATGGTCAGTCATACTGTAAAACATGCGTCGTTTTCTCTATAGCTGGAGACTCGTGACTTCTCATTAGAAGTGAATTGCTGTTTTTGTTAAATACATGAGCCTGACCTTTACGATGTGCACAGAAAGTTTGGTAACCTGAGACAAAGCAAGCATCCCCAGTGGAAAAGCAGACACTGCTTAAAGAGCCCTGGGTTAAAGTAGTGTGCAGACACTGCATAGTCCAAGCTAGCTACTCTAAAATCAGCTGATACAGTATTCATTTATCCGTGCCTGTGAATTGTTCATGAAAAACACAGTAAATTGAACTCGAAATTAAATGAAGTGAACAGAGTGAGCAGGTGTTTGCCTTCGCACTACACACAATAGCCCTAGAGGACTAAACTGCAGAACAGGCCCTCTGATCTGAATAGTACTGCATGCTGCAACATGTACAGTGTGCTGTTGGCAGTATACACTTTGTTACAGTACATGATATATCTGGCTTTAACACTTTTCTTATGGTTTATATTTAAACCCTTGCTTCACACTTAGCTCTTGCAGATGAACTGTTTTCACCAGATCAGAAAGGATGAGTGCTGTCTGTGTATCTTCTGATCCTGTACATCATTTTGCTAATCTAGAGAACAAATTGTCCTGTTCAAGTCAAATTTTAATGCCTGTGGCTTGAGTTACATTGCTAGTTTTTAAGATTGCCCAACATTTCTCAGTGGAGCTGTAAAAATGCTGTAAAGATATACAGAAGATGTGAAATTCATATTATGAGAGAGGTACTGTACCCATTACAGTGTTTTCTTTTCAGATGACCTAGCGTCTAATGTTATTTGTAGGTCACACTACAGTTGACTCGCAGCACCAAGTATGTACTGTATCATGTGTTAAACTATACCGTGCTGATGACCACATTTTCCATTCTTCTTTTTTTATCAGATCATCAGATTATCAGATTGGCAGATCCATTTAGTATTGCAGTCTCACAATAGCTATCAAATTACACTTTCATTCAAATCAATAAAACACTACATACAGCAGACAGTATCTTCAGGCAATCTCTCTCTGTGGCACATATTCTAAGTATCTCTTATTTATAACTGCAGACCCACACTTCATAAATCAGGAATAATTGTAGCGTTGTTCTCCTTAGTGTTGTTTTGAATTTAAGCAAAAGTGTAAACATAATTTTGCATTGTCTCTGTTGAGCTTTGGACATTACATTACCTAACATCCCCTGAAATTCCAGACCTCAGCTTGTTAATATGTAATTTACCAGAACTGCTTAGTAGCTTATTATCAACATACTAAATTTCAGACTTTAGGTACAGCTGATTTGCTTAAATGTAATTGCTGCTGCTTTGCTCTTTTAGAACTGTCATATGCATAACCATCATATTTTCCTACTATTGTAGTTCCAGAAGTGAAGTGTCCTGCTAGTTTCAGTTTGGGCTAATTAAAAAAAAAGTGTCCTATATACTCAATGGAGTTTGATTGTAATTTGCTAATGAAGAGCTTTCACAGTGAATTAACGTTCTTGGAGTTAAATTCCTCCCTCATTGACGTCAACGATTCAGAGAAGGTAGTTTGCTGTCTACGTTCAGCTGAGTTTGCAGCAAAACAGAATAGAGATCTGCCCCATGATCAGATAGTCTCTCTCTTTCCCTTATGGGGATCTAGTCATGCTGAGAATGTGATGCATTCAGCAGCTCTACCCTCTGTCACGTCCCAACGAACCTGTTCAGTGTCAGCAACTTGTAAACAGTTCCATTTGGCTTTCATTGTAGAAGCTGCAGGGGATCTGGAGGCTGTCTCAGCTGCTGGACTCCCTTGTGACTTGCACAACGCACACATTCAAGCGCAATACCTCCCAAGTCAAAAGCAAGGCAGAGAGGAGAGGAAACATTCAACTTCGTCACCAGTGTGGAAAACTGAGAGCTGCTGAGTGCAGCTTCTGATACTGCTGCTGCAAAGTCATGAATGTGTTCTTCTTTGATCATGTGCGTTTCTTTATTCTGCCTCCTTGCAAATTGGATTTCTTGAAGAACACTTATTTTTTCCTTGCCACGGGCAACGGAATTTAGGAGCTGTAGAGTTACAGAAGGAATATTCCAGCTGACATTCCGAGAGAGAGAGAGCTTGCAATTGTAACCTTCAGAATGAGCATTGTTCTGAAGCCTAGGTCTCGGTCCACCAGCTCCTTGAGGAGTACAGATGTGCTTAGGTAAAGTTATTTTTAACTCTTTTTCCTCTTTTTATTGCTGCTGTTTTGGATTGCTAAGTCATCTCCAGTACAGTAAATGCCCTTTATTTATAAAGGACAATGAGTACTGACTGAATTTATTTTTATAAAAGTGAAATGTTGTCCGCACTACCCTTCCTTTAAAAAAAGAACATGAATGAATTAGTTGTTAGTATTTAGAAGTTTCTTTGAGGTGGTGAAATTAGTTGGTGTCACTACGTTATAATCTATTTTTTGTCTTCCTCGTATAGATTAGAATCCAGTCCTATTCTGCTTTTGGGCCACATAACTAGACAGTGTAGGCTTTCCGTTGAACTAAAACAAACAGGAAAATGCCTTCAGAAGGCTCAAATAACAGACCTTTCACTTTAAAACCAAGAGCGATGCAGACTAAATTACAGCGTAATGACAGGTACCCTATGTATTTTTCACAAACAAAAGAAATGGTGCTTGACTTACAAAACAGTAGTTCTCATATCATGCAAGCCTACCCAGTATTTGTATTTTGTCTTTTAAATGGATGACAATTCAAAGTGTTTTTGATTACAAATAAACAACCAACACTGCTACATGCTGTACTGCAATATTTGTAAAATGTTTTAATTTCCTGGATTATTCTTACAATCGCAGACTGAAAAAGGGTCTCTTTCATTGATTGGTTTCTTGGTTCTCTTTCACTAAATGCTGTTAGTTACAGTTACTGTATTCTCATGTACAATCTGAAAAAGCCCAATCTGTCTTTATAATTTAGGTACTTGTTTTTTTTATTAATAACATTTCTACCTAACACATCATGTTTGAACTATTTGAACATTACCATCTACCCTGTGTCCTACTACTGTCCCAATAGTGTGTATAGTGTATATATCTACATGAGGTTATTTAGTGAACACAAATAATATTTTTGAACTTTTTTTTACATAAAACAGATGTCTGGGATTCAATAAATAGATGGTAAATAATTGTATGTTGTATCTTTATTATGTAGCTTAAGCAGTCTGTTTTGTTGAAGGTGTGTTAAGAGACTGGCACCTTTTCTAACATGGATACCAAATTAAACAGTATGGCAGTGGCATACCTTTCCTGCCACAGATGTAAATACAAAATCTGAGCTATCAGTGACATTACAGAATAGTTCACCATGACCAACAATCCCTGTATGCACAAAAGGTGCATGTTTAGCATAACTGCAAAAAAGACAGAATGCTTCTAAATACCCCCAAATTACAAAACTCAGTACTATTTGCTGAGGAATAGGCATGCCAAGTTTCATCACTAAACACCTTCTCTGAAACACACATTATTGAAAATGCATATATAAAATCTCTGAGTACTGCGTAAATATACAGTATATATAGCTACAATTATTTAAACAGTTTGATTTTGGTAGCGTAACTTAGTGCTGAAAGTGTTAAAAAATAAAGCCTTGCAGTGAAAAATGTAAGTTCTAAGTGTTGTTAATCCACCTTTCACCAGTACTGGTACTTTTCATTCATTAGGAAAAGAAAAGTTTAAACAAAAAAAGATGTATTCAGGTTTTGGCATGTGTTATTCCTTCCTGTTTGTATATAGAGAATAATCACATTTCAAAAGCAAGATTTCAATCCACATGCATCAGTAACAGCAACTTCAAACCTTTATTGAAAGCATGCAGGAGTCGTCTATACAGTCTAGGTTTCTGTGTTTTTTACGCGCCATGCACAACTTTGAGAAACACATGTATTGTATGTTCAAGCTACAGGTACCCTTAAATAAGTCAACAGCAGTCTCCAGCCGCTTCACGAATATCATTAAAACACACTTTTCTTTACTGAGGCGTAGGACCTGTGCAATCACTCCTAGATTTACGTTTGTTTACACACCCTCTACAACCACACATTGAAAATACTGTGCTCATACTTTTAGTTCAATAGATGCACCACAGAGGTTGCGAGTCTAGATTGCTCTACTAAACTGCGTGTTTTCCACTGATGGCTCTGATTTCAGAAAGGAGACATCCACTTAGTTGTGAAAAATGAAAATGTATTGATTTGGTGAGAGATATGTCTGATGGGTGAACAATTGGCAAACAATTATGCCCGATGCGAACATGACGGTTGTCGAGAGGGGAAGAAGGTTATGCTCAATATGAACAGCCATAGAGCAGACAGTTACACAATACAATAGGAGGCTGTGTGGTCCAGTGGTTAAAGAAACAGGCTTGTAACCAGGAGGTCCCCGGTTCAAATCCCACCCCAGCCACTGACTCATTGTGTGATCCTGAGCAAGTCACTTAACCTTCTTGTGCTCCGTCTTTCGGGTGAGACGTAATTGTAAGTGACTCTGTAGCTGATGCATAGTTCACACACCCTAGTCTCTCTAAGTCACCTTGGATAAAAGCGTCTGCTAAATAAGCAATAATAATACATTCACATTTACAATTTGGCCCATGGCCTTATCCATTGGAGCGCAATAGCCACCTCTCTGCTGGCCAAACTATGATAAATGCAGTACAGTGATTAAGATGACTCGGCCAGTTGGCAGGAAAAGTGGCACTTGGGCCATCTTCCCCCTAGACAAGGCACACTGCAAGGTGGAGGCAGGGGAGGAGGAGGACCAAACAAAGAAACGACAGGGGGCATGGGCAGAGAGACCTGTTTAACTGGTTAAACTGGGAACGTAGATGATTGGTGGGTGGAGTCTCCTTTCGGAAAGACATCTAGTTTCCAAATCTTTTTAGTTTTAGTTTTCAAATTTGTGTCAAGTCAAGTCAGAGCCCTTCTGCTATTTAGTAATGACGGAAGCGACAAATAATGTGGCAGGAGGGTGTGTTAGGCTGTGGAACACTTCATAGTGAGTTCATAGAAAAAACATTACAATATATATATATATATATATATATATATATATATATATATATATATATATATATATATATATATACTATTTGACTACACTTAAATAACTCTCATCGTTATGCAGGGGACGATTTTACCAGCCAAGATAGAATTTAATATATTGTTGTTTTATTTCAAACCTATCCTTTTCCGCACTAAGCAGCTTCATAGCGAGACTGTTTCTGTTGATTCCTGAGATGGTGTTTCATTGTTTTAGGCCTTGTGCGTTTGAAAAGAAGGAGGTTGCTAAGCCAATGGCATGTAATGTAATGAAATGCATTTTTGTTTACGTCTGTAAGTCATCCTGGATAAGGGCGCCTGCTAAGAAATAAATAATAATAATGTAGGTTATCGTGATTACATTTGCATCAGGAGCTGGTGGGTGATCCCTTGTGGGGGCTGATCCAGCAGCGATGCAAACCGAAAATAAGCACCCTGGGGAGGGCTGTTCTGCCGAGAGCGTAGGTAAATCAGTGTGTAGAGAACGGAAACTCCGAAGGGAGCAGAGCTTGTCACGCAGCCCCATAGCTACTGCTTGGCTGGTATGGGCTGACAGTATGGAAACTCAGCTTTTGACACTGCTATGCAAATAAATAAATCTTACAGATTGTTGCAATCTTCTGTAAGAGTTCCCATGACACTTCAACTGTGTATTAAAAAGCATTTGCTAGTTCACAGTAAACAACAAAAATCCCCAAATGTAAAACCTAATAAACAATCAAGATCCTTGTTAATGTAAATAAACGTTAAAGCAAAGGAAAATAAGTCCTGGGCATGCGTTTTCAGCACGTCCATGGTATAGTGTAAAGTAGTCATAGTGTGACTGCTGGATGTACTATGTTACCCATAATTTACATTTCATTATTTACATGTATGGCCTCATGCTATTTCCTCTGTCATTACACTTCATTAAAGGGTATTTTTACAAATTGGATCCTAATTATGTCCAGTTAACCAGTTCTGAAGGAACACATATCCCTTAAGTAGATTATCACCAGGGAAGTGTATTTCAATATTGTACAGGAGTAAGCCAGGATGAATTAATCCTGGGGTGCATTCAATAGGCAGAGTGCTCCAGAGCGTTACATGGCGCTTTCTGTTGAACAACCTGCACGCAGAGAGCGCTTCGTAACGATAGCTAACATTCTGAGGAGATTACTCATGGGCGTTTCAAAATGGCGGAGGTACAATACCAGTGTGGCGACTGTGGTGTATTTTCCCCACATATTGGACTTTTTGACCAGCATATTTGTGTGCATTCTTATTCGTAAAAAAAAAAAAGTTTGTTCGGTCTGCCTTACATTAAGGAATATTTTCTGAACTGCATTTAAGAAGAAAAATAATGGACAAAATAGTGCTGTGTTATATCACAGCTATACTGCTTCACTGTTAACACAATAGCTGTCAATCTTTATGAATTTCCTTATTCCCACCCTCCCGAGCCATTGATTTGTCAACATTCAGACTGAACCCGCCCCTGGGATCCGTAGCAACCAGCTATTGGTTAGAAAGCCGAGTAAAATTATGAAGTCTTCCATTCGTTGTATATGCAATAATAATGCAGGTGTCTGTCTTTGAGACTGGATAAAGTAGGACAGTCAGATCAAAAATGAAAATGCTACACAACAGGTTTGAAATTGCGCAGAGTTGAATTTGCCGAAATGCATGGCAATCGCAATGCTGAAAAAAACAGTCGGTGACTGGGGACGAAAAGACAAACTTAAATATGGTGAAAGAAAAATGAGCTGATAGAGGAGGAACGTGTTTATGGCCCGATGTGGAAAACATTTTGTTTGAATGGAGTATTTTGAATGACTTTAATATATACAGTAACTTGTTATGGTAATTTAATACAGTTGTACTGCACCGTATGCAATACTAAGATGGTTTGTTTACTGGTTATTAGATGGTGCCCTGTTTAGTTTATTGTGTGTTTGCTTTTTAATTGATGCAAGCAGCACTGTTTATTACTTTTCTTTTAAATTTGAATTAATACAACTTATTTGTAAAAGCCAATGCAGCTGGAACTATTGTCTAAAGTATGGTTTTAGAAAGAAATGTTCAGTAAAACAAAGAAGATATGTTCTTGAACTTGTTTGGGTACAAGCTAAAATAAAATAGGTTAATACAGATCTAATTTTCCTAAAACACCACCAAAATTAATGAAGATGTGTTAGAGGATAAACAAACTTTAATTAGTGCTCATTTTTTAATACACACTGTGAATTTTGGTAGCACTGCTTCAGTTTCTGTTTGGTAGCACACTGCAATAAAGAGCTTAATCCTGAGCTCTGTACTGAAGCTGAGGATCAGCTAGTCCCCAACTTTTGTTTACGCATCCTTTTTGCATTGTAATTGGTACTAAGTTAGTACGCAGCTGGGGATGATCCTGAGATAGTACCGTATTAGCTAGTCTGCAACTTAGTACGCAGCTCCTTACTAAATCTACAAGTTAATTGCAATTGACCCATTGAGACTCATTGTCTGAGTACCAGTGTGGTTCAATCATTCCGTGTTACTGTGTTGACAGCTTAGTAGTGTGTGTACTCAGTAAACGGCTCATCTATCTGGTTGTCAGCTAGGGCTGATTTCAAGTTTCTTCAGCGCTCCAAATTGGAGTTAGGATTTTGTTTGTTTATTTTGTATTTACTTGGGAAAATAAATATACAGGCACCACCCTGTTTTCCTGAACTGTGGTGAGGAGACATATTCCTTTTCCTGCACTAGAAGATGGTGTTTAAGGTGTCAAACAGTGTGAGACAAGTCACCATAAAGACTCGTTATATCACAATATAGACAAGTTAAACTTCTGATATATTACAGACCACACTGGGATGTAACAAAATGTATTTTAAAAAAAAGACACATTGGGGCATGTTTTCAAAGTGTTTTCTTCATTGTTTAACTTTTTTTTACTTACAAAAAAGGAAAATATAAAAAAGGACCCTATTGCATATTGTCATGATAGAAAATAAAATGTTTAATAAAAAAAATACTATTTCATGATTGATTCTTGCCATGATGGATGCTGTCCCGTATAAAAAATGAGCACAATGTTTTTCTGTTGTGATTTTCTATTAACTTAATTGACAGAAACTATTCTCTTATTTGTCATATACGACTACTTTTACTGTACCACATTCCGAGATAAAACCTATTTGTATGAGATACTATTATAATAGATTTTAAAGAGATTAAAAGATAATGTGCAACATACTAAAGCCAGCTTTTAACATCAACTTTTTTTTGTTAAGTTACATAATTAGGAACTTTAATTAAATGACTGAAAAGTGTGTTTGTATCAGTAGGTTTATAGCATTGCTGGCCCTAACAGTATTACGGCAAAGACCATTTGAATAAGAATAGAAAGGATAATGTACTTCTTCAAGGATAATCATTTTGTATTGCTTTTTATAATACTGATCCAGTTGGTTTTATAGTTGTTGTATCCCTTTCTGTAAATGTGCCATTATGCTTAAAAAATACTAATATTCTGTTTTCCAAAAACATATGGAAATAAAGAACTTGGTATATTGAAGCTAATAGTTCAATTTTTCTTGTTTCCATTACAAATAACTACTTACCAAAAACAGTTGGTTGCCGTCACATTCAATTAATGTCACATGTAACCAAGACAGCAATAACAAACTTCCCTGAATTTGTTTTTTTTACACAGGGAATAGGGACTGGACATTTTTTAGAGGTCAGAATAATTATCTTGATGGAAGCAATCATTCTTGGAAGAGTAACACAACACAAGAGTTTTGTAATAGGCCACAGATTTCAAGATCATATGTGTAGGGTACATATGCACAGTACGTACTGTGGCCAGCAATGAACAATCAAATTGGAACAGATCACAGCTGTGTGAGAAAATGGGATTGGATACGTCACTTTGTTCTTGTGAGTTTGCATTATGTAATGCTATTGAAATCTTTTCTGTATTCTTTAAAAGTATAGATTCCCATTTATTCTATACATCTTACATATTTAAAAGACATGTTCTGAAACGATTTTAATAGTTTACAACTAGCAATAATGTAACTGCTCATAGCTTCAGCTAAGTTGTTACTTGCTAGTTTTATACCATACCATTTTATATCAGAAAATGTTCCAACCTTTTGGACTTGTTGCTAAATAGTGACCTTTGTTTTGCTTGCAGTGTCCTACAAGTTATTTAATTTCATACTAAAATATGAATCTTTATTTTTTTAATACATTTTTACATACTAACAGTTTAGCCTCTGTATTGTTTTCCTTATATGTCCTGTTCTTATAGTTTACCTAATAGGTAAATCCAGTAACAACTTTCTGTTAAAACTGCTCCTCTGAACATAAGGGCCACTGTATCTTTAAAATGCAGTAAGAAGCCAGACCCAACATGTTTTTCTTTTTTTTTAATAGGCAGGATTTCCCCCTGTGTAGAAGCAATATTGTGCTAACACAAAACGCCCTTGACTATTAAATTACGTTACTATTACCCTTTTTCCCTGACACTATATAGCGGTGTTCTTAATAAGATAATTAAGAACACCACTTAAAGCCCCCAACACTGCGTTTTTCAGAAAGCAGATACTTTAATAGAGTGACGCTCAAAACAATGGCAGAGGCTGAGGGTTGTCCTAGGAAGATGCTTCATTGCCATATAGGCCTACTACTGTTTGGATTGGCAAAGTTACCTAAGTGACGCAAATGCATGTGTTTGTCGTACAAAACCTGTGGAAATAAAGGTTGATGAGAAATCCTAAACGCTCATTTATTCATAAACGGTTAAGTCATGTTGGCTGTCAGTTGTACTGATTCACTGTTTCCAATAGTTGACTATTTTTTAAATGTGGACACCAGGTAGCTGAAAAAGTTGACAGAAAAAAAAATAAAAATAATTGGTGACTTCAAATAATAAAACTACTTGATTCCTTTGTCTACAAATCTCTGTGGAGTATTACAGGTAGTCCCTATATAGTGTGAACTTGATGGTTGACTGTAAATTACTACATTTCTGGGTTATTACTGGCTGTTCCAAATTACAGAATATGGGTCTGTTCAAACAAGGGTATTAATTTGTTATCACTGTGGAATCATATGTAGAATTTACAGCAGGGTAAGATTTCTAAGGAAGCATGCATGATGGATTAGTGGGGCTGCCTCACAAAGGGGAAGCTAATTTTAGGTGTGGGCCTGGGGCACTGACCTCCTTTATTTAATACATTGCACATGTGCAGTATGGAACTTAATACTACAGTATGTAGTCATGTATTTATGTGACACATATTGAATATGTTTCCTTTCATGATGAAGATTTGGGAGAATTTGACTTCATCCCTAGGGTCAGCATAGTGTTCTACTGTATTTCAGTAAGTATCATGGGCCAGTAAATAAACTCATGAATCAATCTATGCTGTATTATTCATCTAACCAAGCAAAAGCTAAAACAGATTTATTTGCCACTGTCAATGAAATATCGGTAACACTTTACATTGCATGTCTCTATTTGCTGTGTATTTACATATTTAACATGGACATCTTTTTGCACGATATATGTAAGTACACAGTTGTGTCAGAAAAGGATCAGGGATAGGGTTAGTATTAGGGTTATTTAATGCACAAAAAATGTACACATTAAGTAGATTGTAACAATGCATAATAACATTGTAATTATGTGTAAGTACACATGCATTTGCTAAGTAACTACTATATAAATACACATGAATTAAAGACACTTAATGTGTTACTGAAATATATTTATGAAGACAGAGATACAGTAAGTGTCACTGTAGCTGTCAGTTTTAGTATGTTCTGCTACTCCCCAGGTGTACATGTGTCAAATACCAATTAAGTTGTTGGCATGTCTAACTAGAAATGTTGTGTTTTAATCAAGTGTTTGCTTTGGTTTCATTATACAGTAGGGTTTTTTTTTTCTTTGTAAGATTTGCTATGATCTGAAGTGATGAATATTCTTTACTGTCCCTTTCTTTGACTCAGTTTCAGAAACATAAACAGCTGGGCCTGACCTAAAGGGCCTCACTCGAGCACGCCTATGAGATTCGTTAAGGAAGGGCATGAATCAAATCTATTATTCATGATGAAGGGTCTACTGATTAATGTAGCAATGCTGGGTATTTTGATATGGCCCTCTGAGAGCTGTGTCAGCAGCTGGATACATAAAGGATGCTACAGTATATACAGGTATAGATCTTGCTTCCTGTTACTACATTCAACTTTTAAAACTGAGGAGCTCCTTGATGCCCTGTGTGCTGCTTGAAAATGGATTAGATGTATAATATGAACCAATGGTTGATGTAAACTTACTGTGCATATATGTATATAAGGTTAATGCAAGAAGCAATATCTATTTTTGGGGGGCGTCTTTGTGAATTCAGTGTACTTGAAAGCGTAGGGACAGTGGCACTGGTTATAGTTCAGACAATATGCCAGTAGGCTCCATGCAAATTCATTTTTGTACAGCTCTGCTAACACAGGTCAATCCTGACCTGAACGCTCCCTGCCAGTTAGTCTTGGGCCTCTCGCATGGATTTGATCCGATGTCTAAGAGGTAAAAAAGGTAGGTTAAATACCCTGTTGAAAACCTTACGCTGTCCACTACCTATAAAATATGATACTGTATCTGTTTTTATCAGAACCTGTAGATGACAGACAAAAAAGCATTTGGAAAAGTATTCAGGGTATAGCTTAGCAGTGCTTTAAAACCTACTGTAGTATTACAGATCAATCACATCAGATCTACAAATCCCCTGGATTTGTGAGAGTTTATGCCTGTCTATGCCCATTGAGGTCTTGTGACATTTTATTTCTCTTATCTCAAGAGGCATATCAAGATAGCATGATCTTTATGAATAATGCAAATCTAATACTTTCCTGATTTCTTTAAACCAGTGTAAAACCTCCTAGAGCAATCACAGAGAATCCTGTGCCAGTTCCTAATCATTAATAGTTGGTGGTTAGGAATATGTTTGTTGAGTGGAAACTGACATTCCCTTCCCAGGCCTTGTGAGATAGATACAAAAACTTACTGCAGCTGTATTTCAGAGCCAGCCTAAAGACTAAGGGTGTTTTAAAATACGTGTTGCAAAGGGTAGTCCTTTGCAGTATGACATGGGTCCTATATATTGAGTCATGTACTCTTATAAAATGACCATCTAAATTGGACCTTTAGGGACAAGCGGTCTTTACATACAGCTGGCCATTTTGACATTGGATTATTAGTACAGCAGTGGTAGCTATAGACAGGAGAGCCTTGATACAGTTTTTTTTTTTTTTACCCTTTTAGAGAATGGTTAGGTTGTTGCTTGACTGTGTTGTTTTATTACTCCATCCAACTTTGTATATTTACTTCATATTGGTGAAGTCTGCATAAACAATGACATTCCCTGCATTGCATACATGCAGAATAGTTTATTACATGCCATGTAGTGGCCATATATGGGCAGTGGCATAACTACAGGAGTGAGCCAAGGCGCCAGTGTAAGACTCTAGGGACCTTAACCTTGTAATCGTCTTTCCAGAGAATATGAAGCACAGCCAGTAAACACTGTTTGTTTTGCCAACTACTACACAATTTACAAACTAGTAAGTCTCTTAAAAAGGTTATATATATATATGAGAGGTAACTTGTCAGTATTGTTGTGTAGCTTGTTACTGTGCCAGCGGTATTACAATTTAGCCATGGTGTGCCACTATATATGGTTCATTTAGAGGATTAAGAAGTAAACAATTAATTGCATACCTGTTAACTTTAAAAAAGTGAAGAAAATGTCTTATGAAAATGCACATGCAGTAGTCCCTGTTAATTGTACAGTATATCCCATGTACTTAACAGTTATATGCATTTAACCAGAATATGCAATTATAAGGAACATATACGTACATTACACAGACATTTGCTTCACAAATGTACCTTCAAATGTTACTAATAATTGCATACTGTGGTTAATTGCATAAGACTTTTAGGCACACAGGCTATGTAATCAAGAAGAATTTACTGTACTGTAACCTAACACGATGTGCTTTGTATTTAAAGGTGGATTTCAGTGCTACTTGCATGAACTCGCGCCCTCATACTAAAAAAAAAAGAAATTCTTGTCACTTCGCTCGGCACATTTGTTCTAGAGGTATAAGGTGTGATTCTGAAGGTTTGCTATCATTCACCTAGAGGTTTTTTATGGACAGGGGTTTGTCAACACTGGGTCAAATAGATTTTTATCAGGAATAGTTGTGCTACAATCATAGCGTGCTACCTCTATTTATTTATTTTTGTAAACATAGCCTTTTTCATTTGCCTGTTTTAATTGTTAATGCCTGCTTGGTGTAAAAAACCCCCAAAAAAAACCTCTTTACAAAAGCAAATCCCTTCTTTCTTCACAGAGTCTCACATACAGTATTAAATCAGAGGTTGTTTGCTCAAGCCCAGGACTGCCTGCCAAATGGATGTTTTATATCATTCATGTTAGTTTCTCTAACCTATTATCTACCAATGTCATTCACAGTTTAAAGATGTAGGGAGGATTCTGTTGAATAAACTGTGAAGATAAATGGAGTTTCCATTTATAGAACATGCTGCTTTGAAGCGTTGCATTTACAGTATAAGGTTGTGATATTTATTTTCTGTTAGAATGCTACACCTAACCGCATATTTTATACTTGTATAGAAAACGTTTCTCACAGTTTGTTTTGAAATGCAGAACAGCCAATCTGATGCTGTCTTCTAGATGCTATCTGTGATTTGGGTGCGGTATTTGAACTTAATGATTTTCATTTGAGAGAATTCAGTTTCACATAGGCATGTGAAACCAAAGTATGTTTTAACCTTCGGAGCAGATGACAAAAGAAGAGGGTACCTTTTTTTCTGTTAACAATTCCCCAAAAGTCACAGTCTTTGGACATATCTTTCAGCAGAATGTCCCTTTGCATAATGATTTCCATTTCTACTTCACTACTTTGGACATTAAACATATGCTAAAATGTCACAGCCAACTCAGTAATGTCTACCTGGAGAAATGTATTTTCAACTAACATCACAGTTGGCTCTATCAACCCTAAGTCTTAATCGCCTGTTGAATTCATCTACCAGTGTAGTCAGATAAAAGTTCTGGATGAACCCAGCTTTGTTTGTCTTCAAACTTCCCAAAATTGTTTTGGGAAGTACAACAACACTTTATTGTTCTTTTCAGAAATCCTCAAACCCATAGTGCTGATCATATGCGAGATCATATGTTCAGTTTGGTGGTAATGTCAGTAAGGAAATGCAAATCAGGAAGCCGATAATTATCCAGTGCTTAATAGCTTGCATTCCTAGATTGCAAAATAATTTCGATTTCAGACGAGAGATGCAAATCTCTTTGCAAGACCCTGCCATTGCTTAACCAGCTCATGTCAGTGTTAAGGAGCAATTCACCGTAAGCAACGTCAAGCTGATCAAGTAAACATTTAAACAAGCGATGCTGTAGTGCTGTCGCTCATATTGAGTTAACAATTTTCACTACGTGCATGAAGTTAATAACTTTACCACAGAGCACCTGCTGGTGAATAATGCAGTGGCAGTTAACAAGAGAGGGGAGGTCGGATCACTTCTACAATAAGCAATGTAGCCCGAGATTGTGTCAATCATGGCTGGTGCTCCATCTGTAGTGAGTAAAACAAGCTTCCCGATTGAAACTTTATTTATTTTTATTTTTTTAATTAGTCTGCCAATTTTATTTATTTTTATTATTTTCTCCCAATTTGGAATGGCCAATTATTTTTATGCTCAGCTCACCGCTACCACCCCTGCGCTGACTCGGGAGGGCAAAGACGAACACACACTGTCCTCCGAAGCGTGTGCCGTAAGCCGACTCCTTTTTTTCACCCTGCGGACTCACCATGCAGCCACCCAAGAGCTACAGCATCGGAGGACAATGCAGCTCTCGAGCAGCTTACAGGCAAGCCCGCAGGCGCCCGGCCATGCTACAGGGGTCGCTGGTGCGCGGTGAGCCGAAGACACCCTGGCCGACCTATTGAGCTATTGAGCGCATCCTGCACTCCACGCGGAGCGCCTTTACCGGATGTGCCACTCGGGAGCCCCTTCCACATACCTTTTAAACTTGTTGTATATGTCTTCTCTTCTTGTTCTACCTTTCAACCTCAAAATTGTTAGAATGTGTTCTTTTGTGGTAGCATCTTGAAAAGTACTCACATATTGAAAAGTGTACTCGTGTTTTGCTAGTATATGACTAACTGAGTGAAGCTTCAGTGCTGGCCTTTTGCTGCCGGTTTGGTAAAAACAGATTGCTGAGAATTCAAAGCCGCTTTCAATTCACCTTTGATCAAAGAGAGCTCTTTAATGGAAAATCGTCTTTAAATTCCTTGTGCATTGTAGTGTGATGTCTTTCTAGATTACCCCTTTTACTTGCTGATATATTTGCGTGACATACGATATAAGACATGTGTGCACTTATCCTTCACTGTAGTAAACAAAAATGTTCATTCCCATTAGAAATGGAAATAATTCATCTTTTGTTTCTTTTTAGATGCCCAGCTACATCATTCATTTATAATGATATCTATGAACAAAAATAAGTCAGTCAAAGCTACTCACGTAACACTTTCCAACAGAAATCAAACAAAAGCCTGGAATTGTTTATTTATTTAGCAGACGCCTTTATCCAAGGCAACTTACAGAGACTAGAGTGTGTAAACTATGCATCAGCTGCAGAGTCACTTACAACTATGTCTCACCCGAAAGACAGAGCACAAGGAGGTTAAGTGACTAGCTCAGGGTCACACAATGAGTCAGTAGCTGAGGTGGGATTTGAATCAGGGACCTCCTGGGTACAAGCCCTTTTCTTTAACCACTGGACCACACAGCCTCTTGAAGGTGTCCCTCTCTTGCATGATCAATAAAGACAAGACAAGGGAGCAATAGAACTATGTAGTTATTTAGTCCGATTGAAAATGAAGCCAGATGCACCATCTGCAAATTATCAAATACATACAAAAGAACTAAACATAAATAAAAATAAAAATAACAACTGACACGTGAAATATCCCCTTCTTGTACTGGACAGAGCGATCTTTAGCAGAAATATTTTTGATCTTTGATGTAGCTGGTGTCTTTTTCGTTGAAGGCATTTTAAAAAAAACGTGCAGTTCTATAAAATGTGTTCAATCATTTACCGGAAGAAAACTAAACCTGCTGCCAGGTTCAGGTTGTGCGACAATAAAGCAAACATTTACTGTATTTATTTGTAAGTGCTATAAAAAATGTATATTTACACCATTCTTTCAGTAATGGGCATTTTCATGGACGGGGAACTATATATTACAGTACATGGCAATGAGTACATTTAATGGAAATTGTGAAATCCGTGATAGCTGTGAAAAAACACAGCCTTAATCATTATAGTGCACAGTTACTAATAGTTTATCAACTCAGGATTACATATTATATCATATCCATTGGCACGTCTGTGAAGACAGATTTTATTTTGTTTTTTCATAGCTATCTGTTTCCGCTTCTTCTGTCATGCATGTTGAGTTGTTTTCTGAACATACACAATTAACTGCTATGTCTAGATGTTGGCTACACTCCAGACCTGCAGATTTGTTTCCTATTTTTGGAACTGGAATGCATACCATAGACAGAAAAAAAGGTTTAATTATAGCATTTTATGCTAGTGAATGTGCTAAAGATGAAACATTTTGAAACTATTGATTTCTGAATTTCGTGTGTATTGGATTGCATTTAAAGTATCTTTAAACCATTGAAAATGGTAAATCAGCTATTCTTTCTCTTGCTGGATCAGATTACAAATCCTGTCTGGAACAATGTCTGGAAATCAATAGGATCTGTGCAAGGGCATGAGTATCTTGAGTCCCAGATAATATCATGCAGTAGAAAGGCTACTCATAAAAAGCACTTTTAATTTCCATAATTTAATTTGCTCTGGTGTATAAGAGAGTAGCGTCAGTCCAAGTTAACTGTAAGCAGCTTGTGTTTTATTACCCTGAGAAAGGTTAACTAAAATATTTTAAAATGTACTTGAAATTTACTTGTCTGCTCTAAATAGAAACATTGTGTTCCCAAACCGTTCTCCAAATTGAAGTAGGTCAAAGATTATGATTGGTTACCACCAGAAAGTATGCTAATTGCCCTACTCTAAAATGATAGTGTTGTCTTAATTCTCCAACCATGCTATACATATTGATATCAGGAAATCAATTCCTACTTCAGGAGGGTGCTTTTGGACAAGTCCATGCTCAGATATGTATAGGACATTGGACACTTACATAGAAAATCAGCGGTGTCCCACACGACTTACTGGTGGCAGCCCCATTGCATACAGAATGATTGATTGCTTTTGTTCTCTTTCCCTCCATGCAGTTTCGATGTCGACAATGGCACATCTTCGGGGCGGAGTCCTTTGGATCCCCTGGCAAGTCCTGGATCAGGGCTCATCCTCCAGGCCAACTTCGTCCACAGTCGGCGGGAGTCCTTCCTGTACCGCTCAGACAGTGACTACGATCTCTCACCGAAATCCATGTCCAGGAACTCCTCCATTGCCAGTGACATGTAAGAACTGTAGCAAAATACTTCCTCACTGAAATATAGTGTTTACCAGAATCAAATAAGTTATCACAAGCTGAAACCTGATTAGAAAGCTGTGCCCAGTACTGTACTTATTATTTTACTGTTCTCTGTATGTCTACCCCCTGTGTGTGTGTGTGTGTGTGTGTGTGTTTGACAGTCACAGTTGTGTTTTATCTCCATTGGTTTCAATTGGAATGTCTTAAGTCAAGACAAAATATAATTGGCCTGAGTACATCACAGGCAGGAAATTTAATAAGCACTGTATGGGTTCATTGTGCTGTGATATTATTTCGAAGCTGTACAATCCTTTTTTTTCAGCAAATTTACAAAGAAGATCTCTCTGTTGGTAGAGAGGTCTCTGTCTTTTTCCCTTTCTCTGCTTCAACAAAAACCTTAGAGTCAATGGTGAACTGCTTTATTATTATCACAGCAAACCTCCCATACAAAGGATGTTAGTGTAAATTCAGTAAAAGATCTGTTTTTCATATCACTGTAAAAAAGTTGATATACTATTCAAATACAAATAGTGTAAGCCTCGATATGTTACATCTCCTATATAAGTGAAGATCATATTAACATTATTTCTGGCATTAAACGACTACAGTTTCTCGTCTTTCATGTGTGCCCCAGCTGACCTACAGTACAAGGGCTTAACATTCCAGTAGATCCCAAGATTTCATTTTCCCTCTGGGTGCCTGAGCTTGTGTGGAAAGCTGAGATGACATTTGACTCAGTATCTATCCTCACAGCCTTTTGAATTGGCTAGTTGGAGAAACGAATGGCAAAAATACTATCCATATTCCTATCCAGCTATAAAACAGTGATCATTGGTCTATTGCATAATGGTAGTATTATGGTGGAAGTACTATTATCTTTTTGCCCATTTGGTTTCATTGCACCCCACAACACATGACCAAAGTCACTGTTTTTTTTATAGTCTTCAGCTATGCAGCTATGCCTCCCATACTTGTAATGCTAAGGTTAATCCATACTATGTGTTGGTCATAAGTTGATTGCATACCAGATATGTTTCAGGGATGGCCTGCTAATGTCAGTCGGCATTGACCCAAATATATTTACTTTACGTTATTTTGTGGTTTATTTATTTATTTATTTATTTATTTATTTGTATCTGTATTTGGCACACAGTGTATAAAACAATACTTGAAATTCAGAACGGAGAATCCGCAATGTGATGATTTATTGATCTGCAATTGAACAGATGATTTAATGATGAATGATAAATTTGGCCGGAGACCTTGTCTGTGGGTGCTCGACAGCTACCTGTGCGAGGCTGGCTAGGAATACGATATCATGCATCCTAGTGCCGCAGATAGGAAGTGGCACTGGGCCACCTCCCCCCAGGACAAGGCACGCTGCAAGGTGGTGGCAGGGGAGGAGGAGGCCAAAACAAAAGAAGCGACATGAGTGAAAGCCACACGGAGCCTTTATGGTGCTTGGTGATGACATGTTGGTTAGGGGCGGATTCTCCTTTCCAGAAAAGCAACCATTTTCAATCCATAAGCCATGTCTATTCCAAGAACGAGATGAAAACATTTGGACAGACTAATGTAGGAATTCTGACACATTGCTGATCATGCTGAATTTGTCGTGTGAAGAGAATATTGGAGAATGTTGGGAATGCTGCACTTTTCCAAGTAGCAATCTCACTTAGTCCAAGGAGATATAATGTTTCTTAGGGCAGCTGTTCCCCCAGGAAGAAGGCCTCCACTTGAGCCAACACACACTTACTGTACTCTGTGTCACAATTCTGCCCCAATCTATGTCACAATTTCAGTATCAGTAAAATTGTATTGACTCACATTTCCTTTTATCTCCTGTTATCCACCTGGTTTAGTTTCATTTAAAACATGCTACAATTGTCCATAGGCTCTTATTGTTTGACATCCCTTGCCATTGTCCTGTCTTCTGGGAGTCATTTCTCTATGGAGTTTGACAGTTCAGATTTTGGAAACATTTCATTTTCTTACAACGTTAACTACAGTTTGACTTTAAGTGTCAGATTAATCGTGCTATTCAAAGTATAAATTAATTTTCTTTGGAGCAGTTATTCAGACTCTATTTTCGGTGATAGGTGTTGCAAAGGAAACATGGTGGCAGGATAAATGGGTTTTAAACAAATAAATGTGGTGTCTGGAAAACTAAATGATCGGCAGCAACTTACAGTACAAGGGGGCTTGAGAGAACGTTCTGTTTGTTATTACTATAGGTGTGCAGATACTCCAAATAATTCCCTTTAACAATTAAAACAGAAAGAAGCCTGTTTTGAGTACCAATCAATGCTAATAAGAAAGTTTTCTATCTTCTAATAACCTTTTATGACCTACAGGCAGAGGCAGCTCTAGTCCTGGAGGGCAATTCGGCAGCTGCTGTAGGACCTGGGTGGAGGCTTAATTGGTTCAGTTGAACAATTTAAAGCAAAAACCTGGTCTGGAAGGGCCCGCTTATTTTTTAAACAGGGCACTTTGTGTTCAAATGTTAAGCGAACTGACATCACTATGTAAAAAAGTTGTTTCTTACTTTTTTTGTAAGATTGGGCCCTATAAACTAAACATGCTTTATAAAAGACTTAATTTAGGTAAAGTAAATAAAGTTAGCTATTTGTGAAACCTCTTAACAACTGTCGAAAATACAGGTTCACTCTTTAATACATAAATAAATGAGTACCTGTAACCCGAGTTGCATGATGTCAATGTTTTGTTTTTTTTATATATATAATTATCCTTAAATCAGTTGCATTTTAATGCATATAAATTATAGCACTTCTGCACATATACTCCTGAATTCCAAGTTTCTGATAAATGTGTCCCTATTAATAGGATTAACTGTCATCAGAGACCTGGTTTGGTTTCTCGGAGATCAGAACCAGTTCTTTCTGGAAAGTAAGTAGCTGTGCAAGTGGCTGCAGACACTGCCAGTTTTTTGGAAGCACGGATTATTTAACTGCTGACTAGCTTTGCCTGCTATGCATGACCCTTTTTGCTTTGCACAAAAAAAAGAGCCGTTGCAATCCAACTTTGAAACTAAACAGCCATTGACCACTCTAACTTGTTATCCTTAGAACAGAAACACAGAGCAGTCTTGTGTTCTGTTTAGGTAGATGGAAGACTTGTAGAAAGAGTTGCTATAGTTAAAGACCATGGAAAGGGTATTTCTATCTCTTGGCCTCAGATAATTTTAGCAAAGAATGGGTTATTTCTTCACCCGGGTCTTAGGTTTCTTAGCTGATTGGGGATGACGTGGAGCAGGTAGAGGTGTTGCCAGCATGCAGTGCATCTAGGTGTACTCATGATACATCTACTCTTAAAAACACTCAAAGCATTAGGGGTGCTGGGCCTAGCAATGTTTTATAGACACTGTAGGCTAAATGTTTTGCTGACCTCAACATTTAACTCCTAATAAGGCTGTCGTATTGTGGACATGTGGATTTTTAAGTTTCTTGTGTATGGAGACAGTACACTTCCAGTTGTCTTAATATTTGGTACACAGCTGTATTTTTATATTTTCTCAATTAATACCGGTGTAAAGTTCCTCAACAGGTGGCGTCCCTGGGTGTATAGATTGGTTTGGTTTAAATACACATAAATTTACTTGCAAATTTACTTGCAAATTAATGTAGGTTCATAACTATACACATATACAGTATTTCACCTTTCAAATTGATGAAATAAAATATGACACTTGTATGCAATAGTCCATAAAAATTTAATAATGTCCTATGAAATATTATCGAAAACATTCAAGCTTCACTCTGGTGGTCATTGATGTCACTAGAACTATGTTCTGTAATTGCATGCTTATTAATGAGTCCTAAAACAAGAGTGGTTTAATATGAAGGCCATCCAGTACAATAACAAACAACTGACCTTTTTTTCCCCTCACAATTGGTATTTTGTTTTTCTTTATCAGAATGAACAAAATGTTTTTGCATCCTCTGTCGTTTATGTATAGACCTGTGTAGGATGTCTACCTATGAGTGATACTGCATATTATTATTATTTCTTATAAATGAGTTAGTACTTCTTTTTTTTTTTTAATCTGGTTACCATGCCGCCATCTTAATTTGTGTAGTAATTTGTGTACTGCTTCGTGTACCAAAAATATTTTCCAGCCTTTAGTCTACAGATATGGGAACAAGGCTGTTACTGTTGCAGGTTATCAATTTGCCCGCTGCAATGCTACAGAAATATCTGTTGCTGAACTCATATTACAATCCATACATTAAAGTAATTCACATTACTTCTTTAAAAACATAGACCATGAAAACCCCTATCCTTAAAACGGTTAACAACATCAGAAGTAGAACTTAATAGTGGATATAGGACAAGGTTAATTGGAATTGCACACAGTCTTTCGTTTTCCATCAAAGACTGGTGCCTTGGTTACCGACACACTTTAAAATTACAATGTAACTGTGTCAAACACACTTATTGCCAGGGGAAAGGAAAGTTCATTTCATCTTGTGGTTTGAAATTATGACGTTTAAGGGTTTTTTCGTAGGATCGCTGATTCGCAGCTGTAATCTTCTAGTTTGTGGAAAAACTGTCAGATACATTTAAAATGTATATACTGACAGTGTAAGACAAATTTACACAACTCATTATTTTCCTGCATATTTTGATTTATAGTACCTATTTCAGCAAGAGTGGTTGTCGATGAAGGCTCTGCTGTGTGGTTGTGGACCGCAGCTACAGTTATGCTTCCCTAGGTTGACCTTGAACTTGTAATGATCCATCGGGTACCCATCCGCTGAGAAAAGTTTGAGCAAAACAGTCCTGAAAATGTTCATAAAGGATCACATACATAATTAGACCAGAAGTATCAGAAGTTGCAGTGCAAGTTTAAATTGGAACTGACATTGTGTGTGTTTCATTACTGTGGAATGTTTACAATAAAGGTGAGCACTGATGTAAATTTGATGTAAATGTATATATATATATATATATATATGGACTGGTCTGCTGATTGTTGAAGCAGAACATCTCATTCTCCGGGCAACTTCTGTCACAGGCCGCCTTCAATCATGCCGATAGCAACCAAGCGATCTTCATTACTCAAGTGGGGCATGGTCGTATATTTCGCTGCTCTTGCGTTAAAATCATGTCTTTTCGAATGGTTATTTATACAGATACTTAATCAACTCAAATACCAAACACTGAGCACCTGGCGTTTTTATGAAATCACATGACTTGAGCTAAGTATTTTGTTATCCCAGGGAACAATACTACTCAAACAATCAAAAAACCTGTCTGCTCACTATTTAAAATGTAGATAGCATTATGTATGTGCCCAATGAGCTATCGATGTAAAACTTAGACTGTTGCGTTTTCATTGTGCATCAGTATATTTAGTAACAGAATATTATTATTATTATTATTATTATTATTATTATTATTATTATTATTATTATTATTATTATTATTATTATTATTATTATTATGTATAATGTGTTTCTTCTAAATTATTTGATTTACATACGATTAGTGAAATGTATTTGATTGTGTGCTACATCTTCAACCCCCCCCCGCCCCCATTATAAATGGGATTCATATTAAAATTAGTCAAATTCTGACATATTCTCAGTTCAGGCCCGCTTGTTGTCCATCTGCTGCCAACGGATATAAACAGAAGTGATATAAAATCGCTTTCAACTCAGTGCCAAGGGAAAAAAAAGGGGTCACCATTTATCTGTAACGTCAGTAACTGACAGGGCAGATACATATACATGTATCCTGCAGTATTCAAACTATTCACTCTAGAAGACAAGCATCTGTTTCAATTCATCATCTCACTTGAAGTTTCCTCTTCGTGTTCTCATTGTGATATGACTTGTCTTAGCAGTGATTGGAAGCACAACATCACTCACAGCCTTGGAGCTTGTGGACTCTCTGGCTATGTTTAGAGTATTTTATTTGCTTGACATTCCTTCCTGCTATAGCCCTGATATGGGCGTGTGATGCCTCCATTCACAGACTGCTGCCAGCCCTGTTTATCAGCCTGCAATACAGCACTCATTGCTGAGGGGAACATGGGTTTATTTACAGAAACAACACCCTCTTTATCAGCCACATGGTCCTGCCGGGATTATAACTCAATTCTTATATTTCTGGTTATAATTATTGTACAGTATGCAGAGACAATGAGAGTCTTAGGAAGGTTTTTTAGCGAGCCTAATGAAAGACGGCAGTGGTATGTTTTATTGAGGCATGCGGGTCAATTTCACATGCATAGTAAAATGGCTGCTTGCTGCTTCACTTTGCTGTGCTGTATTGCATTGTGCCCTTGAGAGCTTGCATTCCTCCAAAGACACCACAGAACAGCTTCCACCAGTACTAACAGTATGAATCTGCAAACACTACCCGTTCTAATTTATTCTGTCTAATCTATTGTCACAATATTGTTATAGATAAGTATTGTTTAAAAGCATGCGTGTATGATGTTGTTATGATCAATTGCAATAGAGAGACTGGTGGCAAATGACTTTGTTCCTGCTTACTTTGTATTCCTTTAGTATTCCTACTATGTTTACGTGTTATAAATAAGGAGAATTTAATTGGTAACATGTACTGAAACAACATTTTTTTGCCAGAAATATTGGTACAGTAAAAAAAAGTTTTTCGTCTCTCTACACATGCAACAATCTTTGTTTGGTAGCAGGGTTTTTTTTGTATAATTGTTTTCATTTCTCATATTCTTTTCCCAGTTTGTATTAATGTCAGTTCAGTGAATTAACTCCCCATTTTAAATAGACTTTTTTTCTAAATCAAACCTTGTGACTACAGTATACTGTTTCACATGAATACATATGTATTGTACAGTAGAGGCCTAACCAGTTGCTTTCTCAAAGAGCAACTAGTTGTATCGTTATATTTGTAACCCGATAACAGTTCCATTTCAAGTTGAATACCTGTTTCTGAAGCCACCGGCCAAAGAAGCCAGCTTCTAAGTTTCTAATAGTAGAAAGCAATGCAGAGATGGAATTATTTCAATAGTGTATAACAACAGCAAAAGAGAAACATACCACCTTTCAAACTGTGCTATTTGCCAGGCACATTATGATGAGATATTCCAGCAGACAACTAATTCCAGCTTGGCTGTGCACTGTATTGAAAAGTAAACAGTGTCTTGCAGTGTGTACACAACGGCTATCTGCTCCAGACTATGCGATGAAAAAGAACCCCTTATGCATTACAAACTATGATTTACTTCCGTGCATTGCAATTGGTATGACCACAGAGATGAAGCACAGCAAACGCATGCAGTTATTACTGCCTGAATTGTGGAATGTATACATAGAATGTGTATGCATTATTAATAAAAGCAATGTATACTAAAGTTTATGGTTATAGAAGTCTCTTCATACAGTACTGTAGGTTTTGTTTGGTTTGCGACTTGGTATTACCAAAGGTTGTTGACAAGGAGGGAAGAAAAGAGATGGCATGGCATTCCTGGGTTTTCCTTTTGGAAGTCACATTTTCTCAATAACAGCAATGTATCATTTTGACAGGTATAACAGGACCTGTAGATCTGGGAATTATCTTTAATGCTGTTCTGAACTGTTATTGGCATTAGTTTCCTGCAGACACACAGGACTCTCGGGCCTCTAATTGGGAGTTATCTTTTGTAAGAGAGAATGACTTGAGACAACTTTCAGAGGAAGGCTACTCAGTAGCCTTCATGGTCATTCAAGTTGCTGCAAAAAGTGAGGGCTGGGATACTTAACAAAAAATAAACTATGGTAAAATAGCAGATGAAGACTAAGGAAGTGGAGAGCAAGTTCTAAATGTCCTGCAATAAATTAAGATATGTGACAGGCAACACAACCACCCTGTCAAAATGTTATCTGTGGTTTACCAATCTTTACTCTGGTAGTCTTCACAGCTATAATGGATAAGCCATGAATGTCAAGTGAATTTATTGGTGGGTGCCAGATCCCTTAATGTAAATCCTGGGAGTAAAATATGTACACATTGAAACACAGTACAAACAGCCTCTTGAGTGCTACAGTAGCTTTCATTCAATTGATGTTGTTTTGGGAGCCAAGCTCGTTTTCTTTTTTGTGTGTTTGTCTTTGTCTTTGTCTCCTGTGGTATAGTAGCTTTGCGGTCAAAGTTGACCAGCGGCAGAAATGGCAAACACAGACCCAGTAAACTGCAATTCAGCGCTTTTGCAACTTTTATTAATTCTCAAACAAACAAAAGGTGGTTAATTGACTGATTGATCAACCAACCAGGAACTGCGTGCCTAGCATTCTCAGAGTTCTCAATCAGACAACCAACCTCCCACACCAAACCAAGTACAGTCAGCACTCACATATCCGACCCTATAAAATTTGGACTTCAGTGACAGTTAAACGCGTGTGACGCATATCTGATTATTTCATTTTGGCCCGTTCCAACCCTTGTCTGTTTTTCAGAGAACACAAAAAATTATACAATATCAAAAATACATATCTGAAAAGACTGTGTTTTAAAATAAGTAGACTTCCATTTAGATGTACTGTATTGGTTTTGTTGGTACAGTAGTATATTTTCAACAGAAGTATTTTAATTCAGAACGATATTATAATGAAAATATCACTTGCCAAAAGAGATTACACGTGGATTGTAATACAGTACATACTTTTAAATCGGATAAGTATTGTAGCAGTATGTAAGTATGATTTGGCATGCAGAGAAAAAATTGCATTGGTGTGGAATAGCATAAATCTGGTAATAGACAAATTATACTCCAAGATGTCTGTCTGTATTATTGTTATGATTACTTTTCACATGTTTTGTGTGATTGTGAGTGGTACCATCCCTAATTTAAATATGACACACTCCTTCTCTGTAAAGTTGCACGAAGTTGATTTGATCAGCCTGGGAAGTTCAGTTAGGGGCAACAAACTTCACTTGCCCCCTTGGTCTCTTGAACAAATTTCTTTTCATAAAAATATATAAACAATTCCAGAAGTTTATAAAATAATGGTTTAAATGATAGTGACATTTAGATCTGAAGAACCCTGTAGACAATGCATGCTCACTATTAACCTTTTTAATACAAATAAGTCTAATAATGGATATAATGTAATAACTATATACATATCGGTAATATATAATAATCATATAAAAACATGCTTCAGGTTAAACTTCTGCTGTGTTTTTTTCAGTCATGGAGACGACCTGATTGTAACACCCTTTGCACAGGTAAGTACAACAGACTACTCAACAGTGTCTACAGTACAGAAAATATCATGTAGACCTACTGTGTACGATTAGCCACTGTTTTTATATGCAGATATTACAAACATCCAAAAGACCACCTGACAGTATTTCCTGATCAATCGCCCCTTTTTCCAGAAACAGTAAGCAAGTACAACTTCTCATGTGCAGTTAGTAATGTCGTTCAGAAGGATATTTGTGAAGTGGTGTGACATCAAAACGTTAGATAAGACACATATACCTTCCATTACTTCACTGTTGCTAACATGTGACCTCGATCCCTAGTGCTTGCTTTCTTGACAGATAAAGGTTTATTTTTAATTATTTCTCAAAGATACAACCTACAGTGTTGGCTAGGGTGAAGAACCTGGGTTATTGGTAATTGAGTCTTTTATTTTAAAAAGGAATTCATATGTATTTCACCCTGTCTCATAAAATCAACATTAATTTCTGCAAAGCTTTTTAGCTACTTCATTGCATTTTACTGTACTGCATTTTACAGTGCTAACACACGTTCTAATGTACAGTACAGTACATTAGAATATGTGTTAGCACAGAAACAAAAGTATGGCTTTAAATTGGGATGAAAACTTGGTCCCGATGTAATTTGATATTCTCAATAGGTTTTGTACCCCCAGTCATTTTAAATATTGATCAATGATCATTCTTTTGTTTAAGCAAACAATACAAGACCAATCAAGCAAGAACAATGATCTAAAAATCATGAACTTAATGGAAGGCCTAAATTAAATTACAAAAAAACACCGCGCCGTCATCAAAGCAGTGCCATCTCTTTTGACAATAATGTCTGTTGCAGTGATAACAACATGTGTCTTTGATGTAAACCAGGTGTTAGTCAGAGCTAAAGCTTTGGTCATTTAATTATAATATCAATATTGTCTTCTTTAAATGGCACGTTGAGAAATATAGAATAGACATTGAAATGTGGAGGCTGTCTTTGATGAGCTGTCATTGTTTCATCATACTTTCCTGGTATTAATATGTAATAAAACTGTTTTATGCTCACATTAATTATGGCACTATTCCTTACCATTTTAAGGCCTACGTTTGGATTACAACCTGCAGGTCAACAATACTTCTGAATAATACTGAACTTATGTTGGTGCCACATGCACAGTTTCTGGGCAAAGGAAGACATACAATTGATTTTTTAAAAATTTTTTATAGAAAAGCACAATTACAGAAATGCATGTTTTTTCCCCATATCCTCTTCGGTCATTTCAGGTATAATTTTACCAAGTTGTTCAAAAGCTTGGCAGGGCAACGTCTCTTACACCATATCATTCCCATAAACAGTTTTACATGTGAAATTATGACCAAAGGAGATATGAAAAGGGGATATTGATTTTGCATAAATGCTGACCATAGTCTATGAATCTTGGGAGCACATGAGTAGACATAGATAGTGATAAACACTGACAGTCATTGGTTTACAGATGCTAACAGTATCATGTATCCTGAATGAGGTCACATACAGTAATGAAAACTATACTCATAGTAAATGCAAGCTGATGCTTGAATTAATTTATTGACAATTCACCTAAATATCTTCTGTCATTTTTGTTTTACTCACTCATTAGTGAACAAAATGTATTTCTATAAACTATATATATATATATATATATATATATATATATATATATATATATATATATATATATATATATATATATTGTATACACTGGCGGTCAAAATTATTGGGACATCTAATAAAAAGTTACTGAAATACAGTTCAACTAAGAAAGGAAGAATCAGCATAAACTATTGATTTATATGAAAATGTATTAACCTCCTCAAAAGAAAATAGAACAGAGGATATGTTTTGTTGGCATTTTACTGCAAATGTTTCTCATCAAAATACCCCCCCTTCTTGGCAATCACATCTGCACATACTGTACTTTAGGCATTCTGTCAGTTGCCGTCTATTTTTGTCCATTTAGTCCTAATCATCTCCCACAGCATATTTGTGCTGGTTGCACTCTTGTTTTTCACTCTTCTGTCAAGCGCATTCCATAACATTTCAATGGGGTTAACAGGGTTCTCCACAGGAATTCTGTATAGCTGGTTTGCAGAGTATTATAGCAGAGAGCACTTTTAACGGAAACATAAAATTGCCTTACCTTAAATATATAATAAGACAAACAATTTGAACAATAAAAAGAAATGGAATAATAATCCACCCTAATTCATACACAGGCTACACTAGTCTATTTACCCATTGATCCCTTGCAATCTTTTTTGTGGTTCTGGCAGAGCTTGCAATTCATACCATCCGATTCCTTGCTTTAGAAAAGCCATTCCATTGTTTTCCCCACGTAACATCATACCCACTATCACAATGTTTCTTTTACACACTGGCCCTTCTTGCATTTCTTCCAATCTGCTCTCTACAAGTTGCTCTTCGTTGACTGTATCGAGTTGCTCTTTTTCATTTTCTTTTTAATCATTTCGGCTTGGTAATTTCCACATTCATTGTCACTATATTTGCCTCGAAAATAATTGCTTCTTTTTTTAGATAGCATTTTAACGTTTCAGCCTCCCTAAGTGCTTAAAACAGAAAACTTACCTCTTCAACTCTGATTGGTTAAATGTAGTGTCAAGACACAGCAACGTCATGTGGTTCCAACATTTTTTTTTTTTCACCCAGCGCGCGCAAGTGATCCCTATCATTAAAGGCACAGTAGCAACTGCAGGCTGTGGGTTTTTCAGCTGGGCGACCCACCCGGCTGAAAAGGCCTGGGAAGAACCCTGGGTTAAGGTCAGGTGACTGAGGAAGCCAGAACATCATTTTCAACACCTGTTGTTCTTCTTTCTGATTTAAGTAATTGAGGTTTAGTCTGGCTGTGTGTTTAGGGTCATTATCATGTTGAAAAACAAACCCTTCACCCACTAGTCACCTTCATGATGGTATTGCATGACATTGAAGAATGGAATGATATTGTTCCTTTACAGATGTACCTTCTATTTTTAAGACAAAACAACCCCAAACCTTCACGTTACCACCTCCATGTTTTACTGTTGGCACGACATCCTAACAGTCTCTCTCCTGGTTTTCTTGTCACGTACTGTTTCCTCTTAGAGCTGAAACGTTCAAACAATGATTCATCTGTCCGTAACACTCTTCTCTGTTGCTCGTTTGACCAATCTTTATGGTTTAGTGGCCATTCTAGACATTTTTGACTGTTCTAAACAGGTTTTCAAGCTGCAACTCTTCCTATCAAACCAGCTTCTCAAGACATTTCTTTACTGTTTCCTTTGATATGGTGACTTTTGATGTGGAATTGAAATCAGCAGCAAATTGAGTGCTGGTTAGGAAACAATTAGCCTGGACTTTCAACAATCAGTCTGACTTCTCTTTTAGTTGTTTTCCTCTTTCTGCATCGGTCACGTTTGTTTCCATAGCTGCCAGTTTTTCTGTTGATTGTGGTATGCACTACATTATGCAAAACATTTACTTTTCTTGTAATTTCTCTTATGGAATAACCTTCCTTGAGAAGTGTAAGTATGGACACACGATCATCAGACTTTATCTCCGTCCTTGAGAAGAGTAAGTATGGACTCACGATCATCAGATTTTATCTCCTTCCTTGAGAAGTGTAAGTATGGACACACGATCATCAGATTTTATCTCCTTCGTTGGAGCCCTGTACCTCACTTACCGTACACTCCTCCTCTACACTCTTTCTGGCTCGCCATTTAAAAGAACCCAGATTTTCACATGGCTGACTCAGATAACATGGCTCTCTTGTCTCAGTTAGTTCAGGTTCTGAAAGCTGTCTGTAGCCTTCTGACTGAGAGGGGGATGTACACTCTGTTACAAAGGGTATTAGTTTAATGGGAGAAACGAAGGTAAATGCCAGTAAAACATATCCACTGTTATATTCCCTTCTGAAATGGATAATAAACTTTTGCATAAGCCAATGCTTTATATATAGTTTTCCTTTGTAGAATATCAGTAAGATTTGTAGGTGTCCCCATCATTTTGACTACCAGTATATATCTATATGTATCTATTTATCTTATATATATATATATATATATATATATATATATATATATATATATATATATATATAGATATATATATATATATATATATATATATATATATATATATATATATATGGGATTTTGGTATTTAATACCTAGTTTGTAATATCTAGTGCAGCTGCATTCTTCTATCATGCCTCCAATTATGTTTACATTTTTTCTAGGTGCTGGCTAGTTTGAGAACTGTACGAAATAATTTTGCTACAATAACCAACTTACCAGACCGAGCCTCAAACAAGTAAGTATTTCTAAGAAACTATTATAATACATTTTATGAAAATGAAAATGTAATCTTCTCTTTACCATTTGAATGGCTTAGATTATTTTGTGTTGTTTCTTGACCTCTTGTGGTAAAACCTGGAATTACAATAACTCCTATTGTACTGAAATGTTTAAATATCCTTTGTGTGTTTTGGACATAAATGTCAGGAATCCTCTTGGACCTAATGTGGAAAGATTAGCACACATGCTGTTCTGTGGCTCTGACCATGAATAAACTGGATGCTTCTGTCAATGATCCCAGTGTTTTCCAGCATAGTGATGGTAAAAAACTTGCTGTCCAAGAGTGATATTTATTACACTTTGGTTTTAGCATGGTATACTACAGTGAACTTTTATAAGGGCAATTACAAGCTTGTCTCTGAAATGCCAACATATTTTGTCAATATCAATATCTTGAGTATTATAGTTACTTAATTATTCAAAAGAAGAAAAAAAAATGCATGGTTACAGTAGGAATGTTTCCCACAATTACCTACAGTATATGCAGTTATTATATTGACAAAGAAAATACCTGGAAATACTGTTGAGCTCCTCCATATGGTCTCTACTGGATTTAGATCCATTGATTGGACACATTAAAGGAGGTATGTGAAGCACTGATAAAACCAGTCTATGATACACCAGGATCAATGACCAGAGGTCATGACATCTTGGTAATAGCCCTAAAGGTAAGAAATAATGCATTGCTAGCCAAACAACATGTACGATGATATCTGGGTACAACTACCATTGGTAACCTTGACCTGGCCAATCTGCTGATCAAAATCTATTTTACACCATATGAATTAAACTTGCAAAATGCTTCCAGGCAATAAGACCCCACTCTCCTAGCCTACAAAACACATCACACACAGTTTGAAGCTTTGGAACATAAATGGTCTTTGATGGTACCTCTGGTGCATTTTTGGGTCAAAATAAGGTGCTAAGTTGTCAGTGGAATGGAAATCAAAGCTGAATCTCCCTGTTGTTGTTCAGAGTTAGAGCACTGACACCAATCGTACACATACATATAGCAGTACAAGTTTTTAACGTGAGGAGTCAGTGGCCAAAAAAACCCCAGAGAAAATATAGATTATACAATACCAGTGTGTAATTACTGGCAGACAGCAAGGTACCTTGTCTGAGCAACAGGCGATGTTTTGTTGAAATGACCTTGGTTTAGACGGGGTTCTGGTTTTCATTAAGCTAACCATTTTAAATTGAAAAAAATCATTGGCATCCCAAACTTGGATGATATGCAAGTAAAAAAAGTACCAATATTAACATTTTTTAAACAGTTTCCCAATTCAACAATACTACAGGAATACTACATGAATTCAGTTAATTCATGGTTAAGCCATTTTGACAGCACTGTGTTTTAGTGTATAAAGATCCTTCACTAATTTACTGCCCTCGATATTGCATTTTTTTAGTCGGTTGTTGTACAGCTTCCTTTACATCTGGAATCCTGGATACTAACATGTCAATATGGTTACTTGACAATCAAGGTTCTTCAGGAAATAAAGTTATTCATTTTTACTGTTGATTACCAGGCGATCACCCATGTGTAACCAGCCGTCCATCAACAAGGCCTCCTTTACAGGTAGGTTGAGGTTTTACTCAGAGCAAAGCTTTTTCTTACCTCTAAGTATTCGTTTAACATTTTTTTTATCATTCATTATCTTTCTAATTGTGATTTTACGTGGAGGGGTGAAGGGGGCTATCACTTGGTACTGTCTACATCTAGGTGTAATGTTGGTGACATGTGCTCTATGAGTTTCCCTAGAGAGCAAGGAGGGTTTCTTGCTGATACACTCATAGGCTTGGAACCTTAGGAAAGATGTGCAGAATATAAAGTCACACTGTTAGGTCCGATTTACATCTGATCACTAGTCCTGTGAAACGGCTGAAACTTCAATTACTGTACCAGTGACATCTATATTATTATTATTCTTATTATTATTATTATTATTATTATTATTATTATTAATAATGATGAGATTGTTATTAAATCAGTGAACAGCTGTTAGTTAATCGTGTGACTTGATCAAACTGCCTCACCTAAGCAGAGACTGAATATTGTGTGCTTATTTTTTGGTATGGAATATTTTCCACTGAGGACTATGTTATGTATATCAAGTGACCTAAGCCAAACCAGGTCCTTCAGATGTAAAAGGCTAGTTTGAAGAAGCGTTGTATTGAAAGAAGCATGTACTGTACTTAACGTTTTTGCTTTATGTTTTACTCCAGATGTAGTGGCCTTGTTCTTTTAAAGAGTGCAGTTATGTCTCGTATGCAGTACAATTATCATATTAATAAATGCAAGGGCCTTTGTAGGCCTTTGTAGGCTTTCTCATTTTAGCTCTGTACTCCCAAATTACATTGTGATGCTTCAAGACTGAAGGTCTGACCTACTGTATGCTGGAAGTTCTGTTCAAGGCGATACAATCCTTGAACATTTGTTGTGTGTACTATTTCGGCTTTATTATTAAATGGCACTTACATTTACATCCTGTCTACTTCACAAATGCTATACATCCTTAAAGAGAATGTGTGCACACACGACCATTCACTTGGCTTTCCAACATGCATTTTTAATGGGAACATTCTTATTGTATTTGTATTTAAAGCCTGATTTGTATTTCTTTTTAATTTTTTTTATTTAGTCATTGCCAATGATTTTACCCCAGTTTTCTCCCCAATTTGGAATCGCCGGTTTGTATTTTATTAATCCCGGTTCACCGCTGCAACTCCTGGGTGACTCGTGGAACAGCGGCTGACACACGCGTCCTCCGAAACGTGTCCTGCCAAGCCGTCTTTTTTCGCACTGCAGCTCCACAGCGGAGCCATCAGACCTATAGTGGTCCAGTGGTTAAAGAAAAGGGCTTGTAACCAAGAGGTCCCCGGTTCAAATCCCACCTCAGCCGCTGACTCATTGTGTGACCCTGAGCAAGTCACTTAACCTCCTTGTGCTCCGTCTTTCGGGTGAGACGTAATTGTAAGTGACTCTGCAGCTGATGCATAGTTCACACACCCTAGTCTCTGTAAGTCGCCTTGGATAAAGGCTGCTAAATAAACAAATAATAATAATAATAATATAGTGCCGGAGGATAACACAGATCTGAATGGCTCCACTGCAGACCCACAGGCGCCCTATCAGCCACAGGAGTCACTGGTGTGCTGTGAACTGTGGATTGCCCTGCCAACCTAAGCCCTCCCTACCCGGGTGGCGCTCGGCCAATTGTGCGCCACCCCCTGGGAACTCCCGGTCACGGTTGGCAATGACATAGCCCGGATTCGAACCTGCGATCTCCAGGCTATAGGGCGCATCCTGTGATTTGTATTTCTAAAGCAATGTTTTAAACCAACAACAGGCAGGTAAACTACATGATAATATATCACTCGCCACAAGCACAGTTGACAGCATTGCTGCTGTAGCTGCACGTTGATGGTTTTCTATAGTAAGAACAGTAATGTTTTGTGATTTGATTATATACAAAATGTACTTTAGGTGGCACTAGAGAACAACGTTATGACTGAAAAAAAACAGGTTTACAACACAGATGAAAATCTCAGTTGTATATACCCTTCATTGAACAGGTCTTTTTTAATATATGGTATTTATAATTTCTTATGTTTGACAATAAAAAAATAACCTTATCAACATATTGAGGGGGGTTTGACATGGTGTTTACATTAAAAAATAGTTTTTCACTCAAATTAAATAACAGCTACTAGTACTAAGTGTTTATTGTAATTATTATTTATTTATTTATTATTTAGTGTTAAGCATTTTATTACCCTGTTTATTATCTGCTTATATATTTTATATTTGTAACACCTCTGATTGTTTTGTATTTAATATTATAGATTGTTATTTAAGTTGATTTACATTAGAATCAATAGAAATTATTGTTGACTATCTGAGATCGTAAAATCTTTTGAGACTACTTTGTTTTCTGCACTGGCTGAAAATACAATGTAATAAGTATATATTATTACAATTTTTAATAATGTAGCATCTTTAAAATGTTGAATAATGATGAAATACTAGTCCCCACCTTATTACTATTTAGTTGAACTCTACTTGTTTGAATAAAAGATTGAAGTACTGTGACAGCCATCCACAGTAGAATGCAATGGTGGAACTGTGCATTCTGTCATGTGGGATGTGTAAGCTTCCATTAAGCTAGACGTCAGATTGTTTGTCTCTGGAATACAAGGAGGGTTTCTTCCTGCTACACTCATAGGCTTGGAACCTTAGGAAAGATGTGCGAAATATAAAGTCATGCTGTTAGATCTGATTTACATCTGATCACTAGTCCTGTGAAACTGCTGAAACTGCTGAAACTGTACCAGTGACATCTAGAAAGTGTTATTATTATTATTATTATTATTATTATTATTATTATTATTATTATTATTATTATTATTGAGTTAAACATAGGTTGTGCTTAATGCATCTGTCAAAAAAGAAGGGGCTTATCAGATTTTAACATACCGATGAGATAGGTATTAAATCAAGCTCTTTATTAGTTAAATCAAGCTCTAATCGCGTGTCTTGATCAAACTGCCGACGGAAACGATGGAATGCTGGTGTTTCTGTGCAGAAACCTCACTCTTTCTTTCACAACATCCTGCCAACGCAGTGACAGGTGCTCTGAAACATTTGGCTCTGCCTCACATGGGGGGCATGACTGATGATGCTTTAGAGTAAAGTGTATGACACTGTTTACACAAATAAACATCACCTTGAGCTGGGGGTGCTCTCTGTGCGTTACACACAGGAAAAAGTACATCTTAATTGCAAAGAAAAATGCTTCAGTAACAATTGTCTATGAATTCATCAGGAAAAGTGCCCATGGTTGATGTATCTGTCCCACTCTCATTAAACCAGTCACAAGTTATACCTGATGGAAGAAACTAATAGATTGATGACATGCAGTGTTGCAAGCAGGTGTTGTGGGGTCAGATTACACCCCAGTGATCCACCAAAACCTCACAGTTAAATGGGAAAAATCTTGACCCCACAAGTATGTAAGAGTTGTGTATGTAATTCAATCAGTGGGCTCAGGCTGGTCTAACTGAGACCATGGTGTCATGTTCAGCTGGTTACTGACCAGATTCAAGCTGCTGCTTCGAAAGCCAAGGCATTGTAGAGTGCAGCAAAAGAGAAAAACACATAGATTTTAGGTCTTGATAAGATTTAGTTATGTTTATACACTGAGGTCAACTATGAAGTTTTTTTTTTTCTTCTGGTGATTTTTTTTTTCTTAGTTCCTTTGATAACAAGCAAATGGATTATTATAAAGACATAATCATAATATTGACCAGAAATTCAAAAACAGAAAACATTTCCTGATTTTACTCAAAATGCATGATTCATTCCAAACTTGTTAAAACAGTTCTATCTTTAAGACACACAACCATTGTTTTCTGCGCTGCTGTATACAGCTGTTCCACCCTTCAATTGTTAACCTGGAATGCAATGTAATTCTTTCGGTAAGATTTAACTGGATTATATAGTTGACAAGCAGGAATTGTGTATTGAGCATATGCTGTGAATACCTAGACTGAATTAAAGCTGGTGCTAAAAAAGCAAATTACCACTCCTTTTTTTACACAAAAAAAGACAGACATAGTCATATAGGATGATTTAGTGATGTAATATGTTTGTTAGTTTTTATCAAGAGGTATACTTGTACATGGTATGAGACAAACAATGGCTTTTCATTTAAGACAGACCACAAATATTAAGTAAGAATGCTTTTTTAATTACAGTTTTTAGTCAAGGTCAGGGTCCAGTGTTCTGTTTAGTTATTGCATACTTATACAGCGTGCTGCTGCAGGTTAGGAGTTCATGAACCGGCATCTCAAGTTGATTTGTCCTTACCATGGACAGGACAGTCGCTGCACTTGAGTCCAGGGTGAACAGCTGGCTAGGGAACAAGGTGGAATCTCCGAACCAGCTGATTATTAAACTGTGTTCTGCTTCATTAGCCTCTGGGGTCCTGCACCCCTGCAGTCCATGCATTTTACCACCACTTTGAAAAATGCTCATTGTGGGCATACTGTCTACATACTTGCCAACATTTGGAAACTGTTCAGCGGGACGCTCGTCTCTGGGGACGGAGCGGGGTTCATACGCATCATACACATGGGAGGAGTCATACGCAAAGAACACTCATCATATAATAGAGGTATCCCCCCCCCCAACTCAACACGACACGACCATCATGACAGTAAAAATAGACATGATGAAGCGTTCTTACCTTTGTATAAGTTAGTGATCAGCAGATGTGTCAGCCGCACGAAGAGCACAGCGTGTGGTTTTTCACTAACTCTACTGTGCACAATAAATGATTTTTTTTCTATGGGTAAATATCGGGACTTTCTTCATATGCATCGGGATATGAGACATTTGCTAGGAAATCGAAAAAATGTATCTACAGTTTGCTTTGTTTAGAAGTGTTAGGGTTGCGTTTGTTTGATCCACCACTGTTTAGATGTTAATTGTTATGAGAATGTTTGACTGTTTATTTATTTATTTTAACCCCCAGGCAAGCCTTGTAGTATTATGGTAGATGTACTGTAATATATAGTAGATACATAAAAAAAAGAAAATGAATGTGTTGTGACTTATTAACATACATACATATTAATAGTTTTATAGTATTTGGAAGTTTTTAGTTTCTCTGAGATTTAAACAAATGAAATGGTATTCTCAGTTGCTGGTATACAGTAAGTCAACAGGAAGTCACACATCACTACAGCCCAACAGGAAACAAGTGTTTCCTGTTCCCCGTTTTTAATTACTCCAGCCTAGTACTGCAAAATACTATTATATTATATGTTTTTGGGTTGTTTTTTGTACATATTGCATGCATGAAGCAATGCTAAAACCAGTTTAGCAGGGTGGCATTAATAACTCCAGTTAACAATTTAAAAATGGTCAGGTTTTTACTGAAACGCAGCAGTAGACTAATCGTGTCAGGCATGCTTATTCTACACTGACCTCTTTGTTTTGTACAGGTTAGTTTTAACAGATATATGTGTGTTATATAAACTTATAATACTCTTGGTATTTTTGTTTTGAATTACTTCTAAATACTGTATATTAAAATGCAAGAAAAACAGAGAATAGTAGAAGTCTGGGCATGAGCAGTCACTTAAACAAGATATATACTGAGACTATTGACATGCATATTTGTTGTTATAACAGTCCAAAAAAATGTCTGCCTGCATATCAGTTTTGTCTTTTCTTGGGAACAATTTCTGAGAAAAAATTGTATGAAAGACCTTCAAGCACGCTTTTCTTTTTCTTTATCTACAGCAAATTGTTCCACTTTGTAGTACCAAATGACTAATTATTGGTAAAACATCAACCGTCTCCTCTAACAGAGCATTTTAACTTACCCTCCATGTGTAAGATCATTTTGTGATTGAATCCCAAATAACAAGACATGTTTATAACACATAAGGGAAGACTTGAATACATCATGGATGGCTTACAGTTACACAATTTAAAAAAAAAAAAACAGAAACTTTACATATTAATATAGTTACATTTAATACGCTTAATAATAACCATCACCAGTGTATTCAATTGTTCCTTGATGTATTAGAACATATTTTAAGGAAAACTATAATTTTCCATCATGATGATACTTTTAGCATGGGAACCAGTGTATACATGTATACAGTATGCTTCATTAGCGTGCAGCAAATGAAAAACATCTGATGGCTTTTCAGGGGAGAAAAGATCTTTTTTTTTTAAATACAAACATATTGTTATTGATTAGCCTTACAGAGTAGTCAGAATGAGCTGCACCTATGGGCAGGCACTGTACTAAGAGGGTTTACCTGCATCATGTAGTTTTGTTGCCAAGCAACAGAACATTTTGTTCGGTATGCTGTTGTTACAATCAGGCTGAGAATCAACAGCTGGTATGTATTGGTTCCTGGACAAAAGACTATAGCTTTTTTGTAGTGGCGAGTGATTTCAAGGTACAAGTATATGTCCTCATGAAATTCCAATATAAATTAGTGTTGCTATTAAAACGCCAACATATGCTATCGGGCTATACTGATATTGCCAAAGGTTCAGCATCACTTAGTGTAGTATTTTAGTATTGAGACATAATTACAAAAAAATAAAAATAAACTATATGAACATAATTTAGATATTTTATTTAGCATCGTGTAATCAAAGAAACTACCAAATGATAACGCTAAAGTATAAGCACCAAATGTCATTTGTGCATCTTATTCTATGACGACTCCTAGGTACAGGTGATTTTTTTTTTTTTTTTGTGCCTAATACAGTGGTGCGCAAACTGGGCCGTGGAGAGTCACTAAGGGGGGCGTGACTATGACTAAAGGGGCAGTTCTGTAAATAAAAAAAGCTAAATACATAAATGTTAACAAACACATTCTTAAAAGTCGGAGTGTAAGCGCAGCTCTGCAACATACAATGCCAAATCAAACGCGTCAATGGGCATGGGCTTGCATGTTAAAAGAGCTATGCACACCGGACGCGAGCAAAAATAATTAAAACTATTGATTTAAATTGAGTAATGCACAACACAAGCGAAGCAAGCAGCATGAATGAAGCGAGCAAATATAGAAATACATTTGTTTTATTTGTATTTTGCTACGCGCTGTTCGCGTCGCAACGGACCAATCAGAAATAAGGTCAAAGGTAGCGGCTGTCAGACTGTCACTGCCTTGCTCACGCAGACATTACCACAGAAATAAAAAAAAAAAAAATCGACATCAATTAGAATTTAATTATTAAAGTTGAAAAATATAATCTTGTTTATGTCAGTGTCCGTGGTTAAAGACAATAAAAAGAAGGACGCCACATGTCAAGAAATACAGTAGCAGAACAATTGGAAATTGATGTTATGTCTATCTCTCTATTTCACCTTAATGTTAGTCAAACTAAGTGACGGGGAACGCCACACACTGGTTTCGTATTTCTATAAAATGATGCTTCTTTGTTTTCATAGTGTTGACCAATAATGATAATCACGTAAGCTCTTTCACAACCCGGTGGTATTCCCTAAACTGTTTCCATTTTTTAGTGTGTGGTGTTCCCATGTTCTTCTGTGTTTTATTTATTTTATTATCTTTTCTTTCATGACTAGCTACAATTTTTGTACTCGTGCTGTTTTCGTGTCGTTCGCTTCGCTCCCGATGTGCATACTGTAGGCTATTTTGTGAAAACCTAAGATTTAATTGTTGAACGATAATGTTTTTCAGATGTATGTCAGGTAAGTGTTGAATCACCAAGTTTAAACAAAACAAACAAAAAAGAGTTAAGTTACATGTATTTTTTTCGTGGATTTATTTGTTAGAAATGTTAGCTAAATGTTGACTTGCCAAGTGTAAACAAAATATTTAAATTCACTGATTTATTTGTTAGAAACCCAGGTTTACAAAATGTCAAAATGTTCACTCGAAGTGTAAAAAAAAAAAAAAAAGATTTCTAGACTGATTTTAAATGTTGAATTTGTGATACGCGTATTTATTTAGCTAAATCTGGACTTTTTTGTGGTTAAGGGAAAAATACGCAATTTACATGAAATGGGGGGGGAAGGGGGCGGCATTTAAAAACCTTGCGCAACACTGGCCTAATACACTGCATTGATAGGATCCACAGACATGTTTCTCTGTTTCTCAAATCATGGAAACAGCTATCCCAGTGCCAATTACAGGGAGGTTCTCCCCTGTTGATAAAGGGTTAGAAACTTTTCTAGACAGGGGGTTCTTTTCAAAAAGTGTAATTTTCATTGTGTAAGAGGGACTTACCGTACGTGAAAGTATCTGTCACCCAGTTACATATCTATTTTCAATACATAGTAGTGATATTACTGCTTAGTAAATCATTTTACATAACCATAAGTGTCTTTTAATCACATAACAAGTCAGTCTCCACAATCCATATATGCTCATAGGCGGCGAGTATAAGAGGCTTGGGGAGGCTAAGCCTCCCCAAAATAAATTGCCCAAACCCTCACAAGAAATTGTTCTGACCAACACAAAAAATGTTTGTGAGAGAAGATCGATTTTTTTTCCCAAAAGCGCACAAAACAGGTCTAACAAACATTATTTCTCGTTTTCCTGCTGCGCAACCACCAGAATGCTAGGGCAGAGACAAAGTCCCGCAGAAAGCTTTTGACAAAGTCCCGCATAAAAGATTAACCCTCAAACTGAACGCAGTAGGGATTCAAGGAAATGCATGCACATGGATTAGGGAGAAAACAGTAGAAAACAGAAAGTACTGATTAGAGGAGAAACCTCAAAATGGAGCGAGGTAACCAGTGGTGTACCACAGGGATCAGTATTAGGTCCTCTTTTATTCCTAATCTACATTAATGATTTAGATTCTGGTATAGTAAGGAAACTTGTTAAATTTGCAGATGACACAAAATTAGGAAGAGTGGCAAACACTTGCAGCAGCAAAGGTCATTCAAAATGATCTTGACAGCATTCAGAACTGGGCAGACACATGGGAAATGACATTTAATAGAGAAAAGTGTAAGGTACTGCACGCAGGCAATAAAAATGTGCATTATAAATATCATATGGGAGATACTGAAATTGAAGAAGGAATCTATGAAAAAGACCTAGGAGTTTATGTTGACTCAGAAATGTCTTCCTCTAGAGGGGAAGCTATAAAAAAGGCCAACAAGATGCTCGGATATATTGTGAAAAGTGTTGAATTTAAATCAAGGAAAGTTAAAACTTTACAATGCATTAGTAAGACCTCATCTAGAATATGTGTTCAGTTCTTGTCACCTTGTTACAAAAAGGATATTGCTGCTCTAGAAAGAGTGCAAACAAGAGCAACCAGAATTATCCCGGGTTTAAAAGGCATGTCGTATGCAGACAGGCTAAAATAATTGAATCTATTCAGTCTTGAACAAAGAACACAATGCGGATTTAATTCATGACTCAATCCCAAAATTCTAGGTGATGCAAAACTCTTGGCCATAGCTGTACCTGCCAGAGAAGACAGCAACACTAAAAATCACATGTTTATTGATGGATATGTTGACATATGTAAACAGTTAAAATAGTATTCACTCTAGGTTGTTCTAAATGTGGTGTTGGATGCTACAGAGAATGCTTTTCATGTTTTGTCATCAGACATTGCTGAGCACAGTTATCACAGCGAAAGGTTAACAACACCACTGGGACGTATAAGTATGTGAAATTTACCCTCCCCAGCCCCAATGAACCCGCATTTGGCAGGTGGACAGGTAAACATTGATGAAATCTACCTCACAGTAAAGGCATATATCAAGGTAATTAGTAGGTTTAACAGAATATGTTCTCTAGGAGGGACAGTACACAACATGCCACTCTCTCAATAACCTGTCATTTATAAATGTAACCCTGTAACCTACCATTACTTGCGTTCATTATTGGCAATCCACACCCATCTATACCCTTGGTCGCTCTTATTTTCCAAAACAAATGAGGTAACACAATTCCACAGTCCAACAGCCAGTTTAGTCCCTAGTCTGACAAGGAGGTCTGAGGCAATTTGTTATGTACTCTACACAAATGATCAATTCCAATTTAGTTGAGTTACTAAAGCTAGCTTTCCAGCAATATTGGTTGTCTACATCCTCAACTAAACTGAACAGTAAAACATCCCAAAATATTTCAGACACACTGTACAGTGTTGTTGAAAAAGTACTGACAGTAATACTGTCCTAATTCCATTCTACTGATATCCATTGAAAGCAGTCAACTTGAAGTTTTACGGACATAAAAAAAGAAAGAAAAAAAAAAGTGTGAAACTTGAATAATTTTTGAAGGTTAACTTTGATACATCCGTGTATGTCTCTCTGGGGTATGAACAATTGTTTGTAATGCATGGTGTGAACAAAACCCCGCATACCTCCAGTGGTATGAAAACAGGATGAATAAACGGAGCATTCAAACTTTTTTTTTAGAGCTGTCATTTAGTGTAACAACTTACAGTGACGACAAATATATATATCTTGATTTTTGTATAAGCCACCCTCTTCTCAATGAGTGGTTGGTACAGATGATTATATCAGTACTCATCCTACCTTAGCCTTATTGCCTTATTGCCATCTTCCCTTCTGACAGTCACGTTTGGGCACAAAGGAGGACCAAACCTCTGTTTTGAACATATTCGGAGACCAATCTGAAACTACACCTTAAAAGTCAGAGGAAAGCAATTACACTGAAGAATCTCATTTAGAGTATAATCCATTCACGTTTTGTTCACTGAATTTGAATGCAAAATAGATTCTGGTTAAAAAAATAAAATAAAAAAAAAATAAAAAAAAACATTGAATAAGATTTTGCTATTAAACACTGATATCGTCTGTTTGCCTGTTCTTAGCACAGTACCTACTGTACATGTGTTTGCAAATCAGTCCAGTTTATGTTATTTTATTGTATCATATATGAAAAAAAGGGTACAAACTGTAGAATAAAACAAAAATCCATTACTTTTGCAAGTTGAAGCTGTACATTTAGGGAATAACTGTACATCATACTGCACATCACAGTTGTATATGTATGCAGCTTGCAAGCTGCATACACAGCTAGACACAGCTAGACAGAAATGTGTCTCTATTTAATGAATTTGTAGTTTGGAATTAATCTGCTTTAGCAGTAGCTTAAATAATTCCTTGCCTTCCCAATTATTGATCTACAGAGTGTAGCCTTTTTTCAAAGGAAGGCCCTGATAGCACAGCATGTTGTTTACAGTCATTCCACATTCCATCTGGTTCAGGAATCCAGTCCGGATGATAGCGTTCACTCAGCCTTTTTAAACCAGAGTGGCCTCTGAGGGCTGGTTTCTGATGTCGCACTAAACATGATAAGAATGCCATTGACGTCAGAGGAGTCATCATTAGTGAGAATGGCACCCCTGCTCTTGAAACCGCACAAAGTGAGTGCAGAGCTATTGGAAATGAAAGGAAGGCCTGAAGGGAGGGGGGGGGGACACACTGGCTCCAGCTGGACCCCTCTTTAGCTTCTCTTATTCCTGTAAAGCATTCAGAAGGAATCAGAGTTTCACTGGAATGAAAGGGCAGACATGTTTTAACTCCCGTAATAATACAAAAAATGTGAGAAAGAGAGTATCAGTCCATCGTGTGCAGACATAGGCTCTGAGCCAAGTATTGAAATAAGCTGCTTTTATTGTACTTGCTGCATAGAATCAGATAGGCCTTTAACAAATACTTTTAGCCTTCTGTAATTGTTTCATAAGCAATGTCATTTGGATGTTACGATAAAAAATAACAAATTGTGAATACATTTAAATACTGTTAACGAATAGAAAAAAACTGCATTGATTGCCAGTGCTAATATTCTCTATCATAAAAACAAATAAATAATAAATATATATATATATATAGAGAGAGAGAGAGAGAGAGAGAGAGAGAGAGAGAGAGAGAGAGAGAGAATAAAAGGTGACTGGGAGTGTATCATAACTGTAAAGTTGTGTCTATTTCAAAATACATGCATACAATAGATCACACAGTATCTATCACATAGCAGAGGGCTAAATATAAGTATATGTAATTATACAGTTTATACAGTACACACACACATGCACGCACGCACACACACTGAGCAAAGAATTTGTTTTATCAACCAAGCATTGTTTTACATGCTTTATTGTGATGTCATTAGGAGTGACATGTGAAAATACTATTTGTTTGCTGCTAAAAGAAATAAAGAAAAACAAAACGGGAGTTTTACTAATACTAATAGTTGTTCTGCTTTATTTGAATGGACACTGTTTATTAACTGTTAACCAGTTGCTCACTTCTAGTTCTGGACGATTCATGTTTTTTTTTTTTATTTAACAGAGCTCTAAGGTAAATTAAATAAGCAAAGAAGTACATAAATAAATAAATAAAGTTAAATATAATTCCATATCTACTGATATCCATAGAATTGTATCTGAAAGTAGCCAACAAGGTTTCACTGATATAAAGTTTAAATCTTGAATAGTTTTTAAACGTCTGAAGAATGCCAAGTGAACTTCGATATATCCCTGTATGTCTCTCTGGGGTATGAGCTATTGTTTGTAATGCATGGTGTGAACAAAACCCCACATACCTCCAGTGGTGCAAAAACAGGAAAAATAAACAGAGCATTCAGACTGTTTTTTCATTTAATGTGACAACTTACAGTGATGACAAATAAATAGCTTGATTTTTTTCACTCATCCTACCTAAACCTTATTGCCTTATTGCTGTCTTCAAACCTCTGTTCTGAATCACACATTAGAAGACCATAAATATAGTAGTATATTAATACACTGTTAGTAAAACAAGAAGCCCACTGTATCACAGATACATATAAATGTATGGGACATCTTTTTAGGATTATTAAGATATATACTGTATATATATATATTTTGTTTGTTATGCTTTCACCAAGTCTGTCAAATATTATATCATAAGAATACTATAAGTTACCGGTAAGTAAAATGCAGTATATTCAGCATCTTCACATGTTTTTGTGTGAATGTTGGCGCTAAGCCCTGGCTGAAGGTAGCCTTTAGGTTAGTTAAATTTTAGTTTGTTTGCATAGCAGCAAGGAGTTCTGCCAAGACGTCACTCATTTGCGTTACCAACATGTATTGCAGTTTAAAGAAAGGTTTCTATTCATCATGTTTCTTTCAGTTAGAATTTGATCAATTTTACATGACGTGAACGACTCCTGCTACTCATTGTTGTTTTGTTGCAGAAAGTACCCTTTTATGACAATTATAAGCCAAAGCACCCAAGGTTAAGTGGATATGGAAGATGTCAATTAGCTTCCTGTTTTTACTATCAGAATTCAACGCCCCAGTGGATTACATTTGCCAAACAACACTCAGGCACGAAGGCTTTGTAAAATAATATACATTCATTAATGAAGGCTCAGCTAGTGAAATATGGATTATCAAGTTCACATCTGGACTAGTGAATACTTGTATTCAACTTTATAAACAGAGCAAATGTTGTTTAAAATCAAGACCATTTTACTAACCTGTTCATTCATTTAGATTAGGGTTTAATATACTGTGGAATGTGCCACAAATCCAGTGTACTGCATTGTACCAATTTACTCTGGAACTGTGACTTCTGGGGCGCCGTTTGTGTCATCATCACTTTATCATCATGAAATGTACATTGTATGTCATCAGTGATGTCACAAAATGATGTATTTAGTCCACAAAATGATGTATTTTGTCCACAAAATGCAAATTGCATCCACAAAATGATGTGTTGCATCCACAAAATACACATTTTGTTTGTACCTCACTGGTGGCAAACCTACTTGTGGTCATTTTTAAAACTACTTCACTTCAGTGGCTGAACAGTAGTAAATAATGATCTTAGAATAAGCAGCAATAGAGATTCTGAGAATGCCAGAGAGCACACATAATATGATATTAAACAGTTACATGTGGATGGTACTGTAACAGGAACTCTATTGTAAGTGTCACATCTACTCAGTGTCACAAGTCCACATTTCCCTAGCAGTCACTCCCTATTCCCAACAGTACAGTAACTCATTTATTAGCATTAGTATATTGGGATAAGATTTTAAAACAAAACCCAGGGATAGTACAAAGGCGCAGCGCATCTCTCTGCCTGAATATAGATTCAGTGGTAGACACAAGTGGTACAACTTGCAGGGAGTAATGCATTGCTTTTCAGTATGCTGATACTTTCTCTTTAGGTTTACAACATGTTCCCTGCATTTATGCACTCCTCTCTGTCAGCAGTATTTATTACATGTTCTTTATGTATGCAAAATTGGTATGTGTCTATAAAAACGAATGTACAGTTATCTTTGAGATACGGCTTCACAGGATATACATGTATGTACCAGGTTTGTTGTATTTCTTTCTTCTTATTGTGTCACATTTTAAATAGTGTTTTAAAACAACCTTGCCAGCTTTTGTCAGTCATTTTTCAAGTTGCTCCTTGCAGGAATAGTGCGGTACTCACATAAACCTTGTATGACATGTCCCATATATGCTTGGTATGTGATGCCATCTGCTTCATTTGATATAATAAATGTCTCTGCTTGTTGAGTTTAGCAAACAGAAAGAGGCTAACGTGAACCCGTGCCCTGTATGATACAGTACAGTAGTTTCCATGATTCTTGGGCTGGCGGCCAACGTCTGCATACCCTCAAGATGCTGACAAGGGTCAAAGTCTTGCAGAATATAAAGAACAACAGAGGCAGGGATTGTATTATTCTGTTGCTAGCAGTATAGTGACTTTATGAGGTACTAAATAGCAAAGAAAATACTGTGACAAAGATAACGTAATATATCTGGCTAAATTAACAGTTTTAACATAATGACTTTTGACAATGGGGATGTGACATTTTTGCCACACACATTACCACCTACTTCAGGCCTAGGTTTGAGGCCAAAGTTTCCTGCTCTACAATCAGTTCAACAGATTTCATTTCTTATCCACTAAACTTGTGGTGGTTGTCTTGTAACTACATTGGTGAAGTGGAATGGTTTGTCCTCTTACCCCGTTAGTTATTGGTATTATTTCTTCAGCTGTTGTACTTGGTTTTTCTGTGTAATATACTGTATGTCGTGTTTTCATCTCATGTTCCTTGTGGCACAAAAGGTGTTCTGCAGTTCATTTTCTGGATTTCCTTTATTTCGTTTCCCCCCACTGTAGAGTATCTCTGTGTCTGTGTCTGCCTCTGAAACTTCACAGACCTTTTACATGGAAAGTTATACAGTAGGTGTTTGCACTTCAAAACTCATGAGCTCCCTCTAAGCCATAGGTAACCTGTGCCGTGCACTGTAGGGGTCTCATTGTTGAGCTGTGAGATAAAGGTTGTGGCTTCTAGGAGGAGGTAGTTGACATTTTGAGTGAGCTGACCACTTTGTAAAACCACCTTTTCTCACACACTACACCGTTTTGTAAAATGCACTTGTACAGTACACTGTACCTCTAAACTATGGGGTGTTTTCCACTGTTTGTCGCATAGACAGAACAAATGGGGTGTTCCTTGATTCACACTATGTAAACTTTGGCAAGTCCACATTTGTGACTGGGTAATCTATAACGTTCAATAAGAACATTCTAGATTGCGGGCTCACTTAAGCCCACACTTACAACTAAATGAAATTAGAGTATTAAAATCAGAACACAATAACTCTCAGGCTTTAAGTAGTTTGTAATAGCAGTGGAATTCTATGGTGTGGATATTGTGTTTAGTTAATGATCTTACATGGTCCATTAACACTCTTAGACACAAATGAGGCAAATGAGGGCTCTTCATTATCACAGTACACACATCTGTGGCTGTTATTGCTGAAGTAATTTGATTCCTCCATGCAGCATTTCTGAACTTTAACTCGTCAGGGAAAGAGGACTTGTCTAAAAAGCATCACAGTGTATCCAGACGATGCTCTCTTGTGCAACAATGCTTGTTTTCTTTCCCCACAACAGCCAGTGGGGGGGGGGGGGCATGATAGAGATACCCTATGATGCTAATATTCCTTCTTGCCAGCAACCCGGTTTTGTTCCCCTGCTGATTTAAGATGTGACTAAAAATATATTAAAGCTTGTGGAATTACATTAAATATATTGATATGATAGTACAACACTTGATAATGCAAAGGCAAAGTAGTGCTTTTCTTGTTACAATCAGGTGTAACGCTGCTAGGTGTTCCTTTAATGTGAGTGGAACAATTACCAAACAACCTGACATGCTGAGTTAATGTACTTACACTACCGGTCAAAAGCTTTAGAACACCTCCATCTTTCCAGTTTTTATTGAAATTTACGCAGTTTAATGTCTCAATGTACTCTGAAATTAAAGCATAGAACAAATAAACAATTGGAGATAAAAAAGAAATCATGGAATGGTTTTGTTTAACAAAATGTAATCTAAATTTTTGACTCATCAAAGTAGCCACCTTTTGCAGATATAACAGCCGAACACACTCGTGGCATTCTTTCTACAATGGAAATCAAATATTGTTCGGAAAGTTCTTCCCAACACTGTTGCAGAAGTTCCCACAAATGTGTTGCACTTGTAGGTTGCTTTGCTTTCACCCTTCTGTCCAGTTCATCCCAAACCAGCTCGATGGGGTTTAAGTCTGGAGACTGTGCTGGCCATTCCATGATTTGAAGCCTACCGTCTTGTTCTTTTCTTCTAAGGTAGTTCTGACATAGCCTGGAGGTATGTTTTGGGTCATTATCTTGCTGTAGGATGAACCCCTGACCAACTAGGCGTATGCCAGAGGGTATTGCATGGCGCTGCAAAATGCTGTGGTAGCCGTTTTGGTTCAGGGTGCCACTCACTCTGTGCAAGTCGCCGACTCTGGATCCAGTAAAAGATCCCCAGACCATCACGCTTCCTCCTCCATGTTTGACAGTTGGTGTCACACACCGAGGAACCATCCTTTCGCCTACTCGACGGCTTACAAAAACCCTGCGTGATGAACCGAAGATTTCAAATTTTGATTCATCGGTCCATAAGACCTTCTTCCAGTCTTCAGTAGTTCACTGGCGGTGCTTCATGGCCCAGGCAAGCCTCTTTTTCTTATTTTGCCATCTTAGCAATGGCTTTCTTACTGCCACTCGACCTGTCAAACCTGCAGCTCGAAGTCTTCTCTTCACAGTTGAAACTGAGACTTGCTTACTTCGACCAGTGTTAAGCTGTGCTTGAAGCTGTTGTCCTGTGAGCCGCCTATCACGCAAGCTGTTGACTCTCAGAAACTTGTCTTCTGATTCTGTTGTGGCTTTGGGTCTGCCAGACCTCTTCCTGTCAGAGTTTCCTCCAGTTTCCAAGTGCCTTTTGATGGTGTAGGAAACTGTACTCACTGACACCTTGGCTTTCTTTGCAATTTCTCTAAAGGAAAGACCTACACTTTTAAGGGTTATAATGGTCTGTCTGTCTTCCTTTGTTAATTGCCTTTTTCTCGCCATTATGATAGCAATATACTACTTCCTGCAGTACAATACTGTCCAAATAATGCTTAAGAGGGTGTAGTAACACAGTCTGTTCCAACACTGCTTTTATACAGACAGAGGGTTTGTAAGTAATCAACAAAAGTTGGGACACCTGTAGGAATTGTTAGCATCAACTTTCAAGGCTTAATTTACTTCCATTGCTGCAGAACAGCTGTAAGTTGTTAACCCATTACTTGTTCCCTGAAAAGGCCTTTTTGTATAACTCTGAAATGTACATTATTTTTCAGTTTTTGGTAACCTAAACTTTTTTTTTAACCTCTGGCAGTTTACCGCTTACCTTTGTACCATTTCAGGTTATTCACTGGACTTGAACTGCTTAAATTTCAATAAAAACTGGAAAAATGGGGGTGTTCTAAAACTTTTGACCGGTAGTGTACATCTAACACTGTTTTATTTATTTATATTATTTTTTCATTAGACCTTTAAGATGATTCAGTTACTAACATCAGTCTTTTCACTGTGAAGAGCATGTGGACCTGTATGATGGCGTTTCACAATGGTTCACCCAGTGAGTGGTCCTTACCTTTCTTGATTTGTTGCACATGTTTCACTGTACCGCCTGCAGACGGAATGAGGTCAAACGACTTTGTGGTTTTCATACATTCTTGCTGTAATAAAGTTATGACGCGGGCAGAAAGCCTGTCTTACTTCAGAATAAAGAAGCTCCCAATTATGTCATTGCTTGACACAATCAACTTGTTGTTTCTGGAATACTTTGTCATATAGTAGTTTCACATTCCATTAGTTTGAAGATAATATTGATAATGTCCTTTCACAACACCCATTGATTCATTTTAAAGTCTAATATATGAGGTTTGGAATTAATGAATGCATATCTAAATGCCTGAACTGTCTGGTATAAGTTCTATTTAAAAAAAAAAAAAAAAACTTATTGGTAAAAAGGCACCATAAAGTGCATACATTTTCATTCTCGTTTTTGTATTTTTTTAATATATTTCTCACATATCTGGAATATTATTTTCTTGCACTTTTCACACAAACCGTAAACTAGGTATATTTAAGGTTTGTCATATAAAAACCATTGTGATTGGTGTTTTACAAAGACATGTCATTAGATTAAGCAATTGCAATGCCTTTTTCATCATTATACTGAAAGAAGTGACAATATCCTTCCACCACAATATACGTCCATTAATTGTAGTTAGTCATTTACAACGCAGCGCACCTTTAAATGTTAACTTTAAAGTGGGTTTTGGGGGCGGGAGATAGATCTGCTCTCCTCCTATTTTCTCCTGCCTATCAAAGCTATCTGCCTATTTAAGCCACGTCACAATCTACCTTCCTTCTCTTGCGTTTTGCTTTTTGTGTGTTTTGCTTTTTGCATATGTTGCAGGAAACCTCCCTGCCGGATTCTCCTAAAAATATCTTATTCATTTCTTCGATGCAGACCTGTACAGCTACTCATGCCTTCGTTCAAAGGGGGGTCCTCGCCGCAGCTTGTCAGAGGGGACCACTGGACACACTGTTCTTTCACAGCTCATGCGCTTTTGTTTCTCTCTCACTGTACCAGTAAGAGCTGTAGTCATCTACAATCTTTAAATACTAAAAACCAAATACTAACAAACTCTTTCAGATACCCCTGCAGGCGCACTCCAGTGCCTGACCTTGGAGGACTCGCCTCACCTCTTTGAGGGCGGCTTCTGGAGACAGGGATTCTCTTTCCTTCCTTCTTTCCAGGTAACCGTTCTGTCCTCTGGGGGCATGGCCCGGTCCACGTGGCAGTGCCTCCAAGGATTCACCGCAGAGTCAGAGGATTTCTATGTTTTCAGGGGGTCCCGGGGGCCCATGGGGCCGACCTCCGCAGTACAAGGTTCTTATGATATAAAGTCCGGACCCCGTCCTTTGCCCTGACCCGCAGGTCACTAACAGTTCTAAACAAGCACTCCTGGCCCGCAGGCCATCATCATTCACTCGAGGCTAAGCCTCTAAATAGTAACCTATATTTTCACGCAGCCCTAGCTCCCACCCGTGAAATAAAGGCAGTTTCATGTGAACATAAAAATGTTTACATTAGCAAGTTTGCACCCTACAAAGCAATACAAAATATAATCACCACAATTAAAAAAGAGGTTATAGTGACTTATTATGAATAAGAGTATTTCTAATACCCTTCTTTAGTTTTAACACTCTTAGTTTTATTTTCCTTGAGTTTGATATTTTGCAATAATGGAAATGCCCTGAAACTGCCTTTCCAGATACTGCAAACCACATGGTGTGGAACTTTGTGCACTTCACTCTTACTTCTCTGTCAGATAGCCAAGTATGGCAACATGTCCAACACCAATCCTGTTTTCTCATTCAAAGTTAAAGTTATGGACTTGGTGACCTGTACTCTTTTCTATTATTTTCTAGTCTCTCTTTTTATTTTATGGTATCATATCAGGAAGGTAAAAAATGACTTTCATTTACTTACATAACAGAAAGTGGTCGGTTCCTTAGCTGTAATAGGTATCAAACTATTGCTTGCTTGCATATCCCTAATTGTCTCTGGTTTTAACATAATATTTGGTTTGGTTACCTTTTTTTTTACTGTGATTTAAAGGAGCTGTGCACCTAAGGGATAATATCATTGTGCTGTTTTCATTTTGCACTATAATGAAGCACCAGTAAGTGCCCTGTTCATATGAAATAAAGGACTATTTTATAACCTTGGTTTGCAATTGCATTGTAATTATGAGCAGGCTTATTTTCAAGTCCCAGTGCTGTGTTAGCATCCCAAAGTATTTATTTATTTATTTATTTATTTTAATATTGTGATTTTAAATATCTTTTTAGTTTGATAATACAGTAATTCAAAACAGCCACCAATGAACATGTGATGGGGTACACCCCACCCCTGTGTTTATTTGTATTTTGTGTTGCATTATTATGTTTTAAAGGTATTGTTTGGTGTTTAAAAACTACGTTTTGTTATTATTGTTTTACAGCATGGATGGGTTTAAAATTCCCCATCCAGCTAAACGCGTGCATAATGTGGCCATCGCCAAATTAATTAAGCGATTACCAATTTGGAGATGGCCAGGTATATATAAAGAGCGAATGTGCCACTCATGAGGGTTGTTGGTTGCTCAGAGAGGAGGAACGTGATAAGTAAGATATAAAAATAACAATTGCTATTTGTGCTGGCTTTACACCAGCACACTACTTTTTAGAAAATTGTGTCTGTTTATTTTGGCCACCATGCCGTTTTGTTTTGTGTGTAGTGTTTTGTTTAAATATTTTATTTCTTATTAATAAAGATAGAGCAAATTTGTTAGTACCTTGCCTGTGTGTGGTTACTTCCTGGTCTGTGACATCAACACTCGACCATCCTGTCAGAGAACATCATAGAGTTATTTGAAAAAGTTAACAACCGCACAGTTTACATTTGTCAAGCAGTTACAGTATGCAAAGGAATGGTGAATCTGTATGCTGTAGGCTTTTTATTGGGCAAGTCAGACTACTGACAAGCTTCATATTTTTTTATGATTTTACTACAAAACCCAGTAAAATACAGACAGTAAAGTGAGGGAAACTGCAATGTATTCCTGAAGGTTTGCTAGGCTTGGTGCATTGGCTGCGAGGATGGCAGTATAACAGGGTTGATTTTGATATATATTGGGACACACTGGTTGAGGACTATTAGCTGGTAGAATGTGAGGGTGGCATCCTAACAGGAACGGTATAGCGAGGGCGGACTCTAGCTGTCTCTTTCACTCTTAAGGTGTTTATCTCTTTTTAAACCTTATCAATATGTATTGGTAGCACTGAACAGATGACCAGTTAAGTGATAGTCGACCTCAGAAACTGGTAGTCAGCTAACCAAAGGTCACGTGATTGTGAGGTAATTGTGAAGAATGTGGTTTCAGATGAAAGAAAGTTTAGTCGCGATTGCAATCCATTAATATATCAATTACATTTTAGAACATTTTTTAAAACCCCCCTCAGTACGATAAAATGTATTCAAACCAGCAGCTCTGGTCCTCACAGAAGACATTTCTGCAGCCCTGACAACTAGATCATGAGGCAGTGTAGTTTCCTGTTTTTTTAGAAGTAAAACAAAAACACTACTTTCTTGTTATGCTTCCCTGAGATAAATGTATGCAGCCTCTTTCTGTTGCAAGTGGTACATTTATAGAATGTATGCAAACTAAAAGGTCAGAAATGTCTGGTTACAGATGTATGGATGAATGTTGTAAACCATTACACATGGGCTCATATTTTAATCTAAAATGTAACATAATTGTGGGGCATGCAAACGTTACATATAAGGAACATTTAAATGCAAAAGCACCATTGTATTTATCTATTTTTTCACAAGCACAATGAAGCCATTGAAGTGAAACCTCAGCCTTTAAAGTAAGCTAGGCTCCCCTTCACGTCCACACAACACTGCAAATTCATAACAATGACTGCATTGATCATCCCAATATTGTTTTATCTAACAAACTTATGCATTTGGTTTATTTGTAATTATACAGATACTGTTCAGGGCTGTCCTCTGTGGGTGTTATCTCCACAACTCAAAGGCAGCCTTGTGCCTGCAGTGTTTATGCAGTATCAGGTCCACCAGTCAGAAGAAGTCCATGCCAGGTTTTACGATTTCCAGATTCACCGCTCGTGTAGTGCTAAAGCTTTTGGTTTTGGTTCAAAGGAAGCAGCGCTCTTGCTTGCCTCATAAGAGCCTTTCCCTGACTAAAAGATTGAAGAGACAGAAACTCTTACATTTTTTGTTTTGTCAGGCAGTTGTGAGCAATGTGTCATTAATACCGGAGGCTTAAGAAACAGGAAATCAAATCATCATTTACCGTCACTGATCCATATGGTTAACAACTGTCTCAAAAAGCTGGGCTACAGCACTTCTCTTTCCTTATTGCTATGCATTATTAAATGCTACAGCTTTGAGAAGTTAGATGGATATTCTCTGTTAACATGGACCTATTCACAACTCAAAAACTGATTTTTAACCTTGCTATGGATACGCCTTGGGATTGTCTTGGCCATTTATGCCATAGTTTGGATTACTGACAGTAGTGGGCTTTTACATGGAATACAATTTTGTTATAGGTTTTTTACACTGACTGATACATAGACCCAGAACTAGATGTGTTTGATCAACCAATAGTAATCTAACTGGGATTGGAATATTGTGATCCCTGAATAAGGAGGCTGCTCTGAACTGGGAAAGCAGATATTTTTCTTCACTGAAGGGTTTTTACAACATTATGAAGAATCACTCATGTGTGAACATTGGGCATCCGAACATGGCTGTCTATGGCATGGTGGATCCTCTGGATGCCTGTGTTAGCCCCGTGAAGCGCTTGAGAACTGAATTTACCTGTCTCTTTGCAGAGGAGGCCTACCAGAAACTGGCCACCGAGACCCTGGAGGAGCTGGACTGGTGTTTGGACCAGCTGGACACGCTACAAACCAGGCATTCCGTCAGTGAGATGGCCTCCAATAAGGTAAGGCATAAGCACAGGTTACTTCATAACGGCAGCTGTTGACTATACGACTCTAACAACTGTCTGCAGAGAAAATATGGTGTTTTGAATTTCTGACTGAAATATATTATTCATTCACTATCATCTGTGTTATGTTATTGAAGACAGGTGTATTTACTGGTTATAGTCAAAGCCCACCTTCCAAGTGCTGATAGCGTTTTTACAAGCATCCACTAGAAAACACAAATGGCTATTCTTCCACTTGGTAGCAGACATGTGTAAAACAGTATATGTAACCTGTTGGATATCACTGAGGTTTTTAATACTCATTACAAACCTACATTACAGTGTGCTTTTAAGATTGTATTATTAACAATAATTCATCAATATAAACCCATTAAAATTGTATAAGCAAATGCAACAAATACATTTTAAATATATTGAAGCAGTGGCTATTTCATCGTGTTTGTGAGTGCATTCTTGGTGATTTTATAAATGTAGCGTGTTCTGTGTACAATAGTATGTTAAGCACATTATTAACCTGTTTAAAATAGCTAACTGGTTGTAAAGCGCAGTGTTGGGTTAGTGCTGCTTATGTTGCTATATCGCACAAAACAGCAGGCAAGACAATTGTTTATTCTGATATCGTTTGTGTCTGTAGTTTAATCAAATAATGCATTTCTGCTTAATATGGAGCTATGGGTGCAGGCCTAAGGTATATTGCTGGATGTTAGAATCAAGTATTATACTGTGTACCGCAAGTGATTTTTCTAGATGATGCCCTCCTATCAAATTATTGTATGAATGACACATATCATTCACCTGAAACGCTGATTACTATATTCAGTACTGTTCAGTGCTGTGCTTCCCCTTTACTGGCAACTGTCTGGTTTCATGTTTGTTTTAGCTGCACTATTCCTGGCTTGATTAATCTCTTATGGTAATGGTTAGATGCTTGACACCTACATGTTTCTTGAAAAACAAAAAAAGAGTTAAGTTTGTAAAGGTTATCAGTCTCCCGGGTGTGCTGACATGACATTTGCCTAGGTGAAGGGTGACTTGTCACAGCCAATCTGAAGGTCACATGTCTGATGCCACACTTTACATCAAACCTTTTATTAGGCATTTCAGTCACATCCAAAGTGGCTAAATGGCATTTATAAGCAATCAAAACACCACTTTGATCTTCACTGCTACCGATACCTTTAAAGCTACTTTTACCCACCTGTATGCTCGCTATTGGGAAACATTTGCTAAAATTAACCTGTATGTTTATACTGAAAACATGTCTTTACTTTCTTGAACCTGGGTTTTCAGTTGTCTTTAGTAAGCATGTCTTAAAGCTACTCATTTATGCTATGAGTTTCAGGGGTTAGCAGTTTTCTGTTGGACAGGAATCAGTTAAACAAAATACCTACAGTACCTGACAAACCTGGGGCCCATTTCCCAAAAGCAACTTTAACCTAACCAGCATCGTCAAACCATCCTAAGAGCAATGTTTTCAAACTGCAGTGTTTCCCGAATACCATCGTAACTGCAGTCGCTCTTGAACGCCTACTTGAATTCACTAGCGAGCTGGCGTAATCTGGACATGTTCGTGGAGGTTGCAATGCACTGTGGGAATGTAAAGACAGAACTTAGCAAGGGCTGCTATTCAGAGGTTAGTTGCTTTGAATCGTCAGCAACACCGCAGACGCCCTTGTAGTCGGCTCGTTGAAATAAACATTCACATAAGCAAAATCCTGCCATTTCTTGCGACTCTCTTTGCCTCAAGGAGGACCAGCGTTTGCAGCTTTTACTTTCATTGCAATTTCTTCCCACTTCTTTTTTGTTTGATTTGTTAATTTAATTTACAGAATAATATGTCCGTGTTTATTTCTACTTCATAAATTAATATTTCTACCTCATTTTGACACAATATATTTATTTTTTTCACTTCTTTTGTCTGCATTTTCAATCAGATGAGCATTTTTCATTCGATTTACGAGAACACTATAATTTATAAATAGGATACTCCATAAATTTGTTTCAAATGTGTTTCCCAACAAATCCCTGAAAAAGCACTTCAAAGTCTAACGATGCACGTGAACATCAGGAACAAGCTGCACTTCCACGTGAGGTTTTTGGAAACGCAAGTCAAGAGAGGCTGGAAGCAGCCGCACGTTCATTGTGACAATGATTTTAAGCTCCAAGTACTTCTGTTATCGGAAACGAGCCCCTGGTCAGACAGTGAAATAGAAACAAAGGGTGCTGCAGTGGTGTGTACAGAGGCTTGGATTGTAGGATGGAAGGCCCCCTTTCACTAAGCTTTGTAGAAGTTTGACATTTTTTAAACGCTGATAAACTGTTGCTCAAAAAGGACATATCAAACTGTATTTTATTCTTTTAAAACGATCCTGAAATAACATTAGTTTAAGCTTTGTGAATACAGCCTATTGTTTGGAAAGAGCATCAATATTGGTGTCTAAGCTCACACCAACACACCGTTTTTTTAAAAAATTCAGTCTACATTAACTCGGCTGTTTTATTTTTTTATTTTTTTATTTTTTTAAATAAGGTAGCCGAACCAGAAGTAGGGTAATCAAAAGAGAGCATAAATCTTTCTGGCTGTAAGTCTTTTGTTGTTGTGATCTTTTATTTTATAAACAGTGGTGGTCATCCTATTAACATCTGCAAGAGATGCATCTTCATCACCACATTCTTTTTTTTGTACACGTTTCTCGATATTGAGCTGTCTTCCACTGTCTTCCACTCTCACATACTAGACGTCAGATAATTTAAAAGACATAAACAGGACATGCTATGATCCTTTTAAATAGGACAAAAATTGCAGACAAAGTGAAGTTACACTAGAACCTTTTATTAATGTAAATATATATATATATATATATATATATATATATATATATATATATATATATATATATATATATATATATATATATATATATATGTATATATATATATATATATATATATATATATATATATATATATATATATATATTAATTGTGTTAAGGAACATGATAGTGATAGTTTAATTTAAGCGATGACTGGCACTTGCTTACAATCTGCCCAGCATTACTGAATATCCGCTCACAGCGGACTGATGTTGCCGGGATGCTTAATACTTCTGGCCAAAGATACAACTTTGTTTGGAACAATCTTGTTTTTTTTTCTTCATTTTTACTCCGGGGTAGTTCAGATGAATACATGCAGATTTTGTTTGATGTTTTGTAGGGTGTCATCTCATTCAATGGTCACGCAGATTAGTTGTGTTTCCAGAGTATCCCAAACATTACTTTCTTTACTTTAGTTTCTTGCCGTCTTACTTTAGAAAATAATTACCAAACATCGGAAGGCAATGTATTTGTAGCTCGGTCGATACAGTATTTATAATTCTAACACAACAAATGCAATCCCATCAGTAAACACTCACAGGGGGCGGGGCAGGGGGGAGAAGGTGAGCTCCATTGCATGCAGATTCAGTGAGTCAGACCTGAGGGGAGCAGAGAAGCTCTGCGCTTCATGCAAAAAAGAATTGCCGATTCCAAATTTAATACAAAATAAAAACTTTCCTTTGCTTAAACTCTTTACATAAAAACAAAGCACACACTTGACTATCGATAGTTGTCAATCGATAGAATGCATCAATAAATCGATGCATTGCCTCAGTCTTAGTAATTTGCAGCCAACTTTGGTACATCTCCCTTTACATTCCTGATTAAATAACACTTTAAACACAGTCCTGTCTTCAGCAGCAATTACTTTTTAAACACTGAAGCACAGCAGGGTAATAAGAGGTTGACATCATATTGTCATAAAACATAGACAGAAAAAAAAAAACTTTTGGATTCGTGGGTCTGTATTTTGAAGCAAATGCAGTCAAGACGAATTAAACAATTGCTTGCATGAATGCAGGAGCTCTGACAAGTTGTGTTCTGTTAACATTATTGTATTGCCTTTGCTGTTCCACTTTCTTCAGAAATGGGTGTTATTTTTTTCTTCATGAAAAGTGAACACCATTACATACATTACAGCAATTATTTTAGCAATTTATTTTCTCTACAAACTGAATAAACCCACACCTGGAGCACTTCCTTAATGTCGTTCTCATAACTGAGAAGGATCTTTTATGGTTTTGTGATGTCATTGGTAACTTTGTGCATCATTTCTTCAGCATACTTATAAGGGAAGTTAGTAGCAGACAGCAAAGGCTGTCCACATTACTACCAGTATAACAAGACAGCCTTGTTCTCCCCTTCATGGTTTTAATTGTCTTTTATAATGGCAGGTTAGCATACCAGCAGGAGATCTGCACTGTAATTTAGGTTGTTTTCATTCAATTTCGTTCAATTTCAATTAACGTTGAACTTGACTTTATGAACTGCAGGCTTGTTCTAATTCTTCTAAACCTCACTTTCTGAAAACCCATATGAACTATCCCATGAAATAGATGTTATTGATATGATATTTGATTGGAATCTTTGTTATTTCACTTAACATTGCTTACATATCAATAGCATAACGGCAGCAATTATTATTATTACTTTGGATTGGATTGGTAAAGCCCATGTATCCTGCCCCTGAGTGGTAGATTCACTCCCAGTAAAGCCCAGTAAAGCCAGGCTTTACTATTCAGACCCCTGAAGTGCCGCCCTGCTTCTGATGTCTGGCCTAGTTACCTTTGTGTTTGGATCCACTACAGTATGTACAGCGCTGCTCATTGAGCATGCTCCGTTTCCCCGGCATTGCTGTGCTGTGCTGCACGCTGATCAGCTCACAAGCTCTGCTTGCCTGTGACTGTGTGCAAGCAGCTCAGCCTGCTGTACCGACCTGATGCAGGAATAACAAGCAGCACCTTGGGCTGTCTGAGGCACGCACTGTACGTCTGAAAGAGAACACCATGCAGCGCTAACACTGGACGTGTCCATAGCAACGGGAATAAAGCTGGAAATGTGGAGTAATTACCAGTAAATACTGTCACCAAGAGCTAGTCTGCAGGGGTAGAGAGAGTCTTTTGGGGTTTAAATTCTATTTTTTTTTTTTTATTTGACTATTTTGCAATAGAATGCAGCCAATAGAGCATAACTTTACCTAATTTCTCAATCCTTTTACTGTATGGATGTTTTGTATATTTCTCTGCTGCTGTTAGGGTTTGCAGCTGTTAATTTGTGTGTAAGAAATAAGAAGAATTCTGGTCCACATCTTCTTTCTGGAGACCACTGGGTTCCACCTCTGCCTTTCATTTCACATAACCCCTTGAATGTAATTGCCAGCATACCTTGAAGTAAATGGGACCCTGCTTTCACATTCATTCATAATAGCAAGTACTGTAGCGTCCTGATGAAGAAATCGTAGAAAAAAGGGAAGTGATAACTGCTTACATAGTTTTTAGCCCCTGGTCAGTCAGTAAAATTGCAATGCTACATGACTCAGTGAGCATAACAGTTACTGTGTTTTTAGCATTGTGTGCGCATTTTTTTTTTAGTAGTTTGATGAGCAAGTTGTTAAGCAAATATATTATTTTTCTGCACACAGACAGTTTAAGGGGAATTACTTTGGAACAGTGCAATTACAAAAAGTAATGTATAGCTTACAAAAAAAAAAAACATATTCTAATTATACATGCAAATATACAACTACGTGGTTGCGGTGTATTTACAAATTTTAAAAAATATTTACTGACGCACCCAGGCAAAATAATCCTCCCCCTTCTCATTGTTGTTTTACTTCAAAGCACCGCATTGACGCAATAGGCTGCATGTAACCCTTCAATAGATGCAGGGGTGGCTACAGAATTGGAGGACCACAACTCCTCTTTCATTTATAGTAGATACAGAGAGATTAATATTGTGCAGCATATACACAAAATAATAGACTTGAAAAATCAAAATAAGTCTCAATAATAAGGCTGAAAAGAAAGCATATGGTAGAATATGAAGTATAACTTTTTAAAAACTCAGTAGTCTGACAGTCTTTGATGGAGTAATGCTTTAAAAGTGTGTCATGTAATGTTCACATGAATAACTAAATTTATAACAATTTATGACAACTGATCATTGCAGTATTAAACTTTACAAGCATCACAGGAATGACTATATTTAGAAAACATCTGTTTTGTTTTAATTTTGTTGTTGTTTTATTTTGTATCGTTTTAAAAGAAAACTGAAATGTTGCTTGGTTTTATTTCTAAGATGTTATAAATAGCTTTTTTATGGGTCTTTCACATGCAACCCAAAAGATACGTGAGCCTGTCTTTAAAAGAACATTTTAAACCTGTTCTAATTCAATAAAGTTAACATGAGAACATTCTGTGACACAATCTGCTAGAAAGAGGGTTTAAAAATATATTTAATATGTTATCCATTGCAGGACTGGCTTCAAATGAAACGATTGATAATAGTTTTACTAATAGTCAAATAAGAAAGCTCTGCGAAGAGCTTCATATACATTGTTCATTTTTTATCTGAAATCACAATTACAGACACTATTCTTTTTGATATTTGCATACTGTACAGAAAGAAAACACATGTTCAATATTGTGTTTTAAAATATGAATATTAATATATTAAATATTTAAAGCAAAATATGTTAGCTACTGTAACTACATGTATAAAAATATTTAGAAATATTTGTTTATTTAGTTTTAAAGTTAAAAAAAAAATAGAGTTGTATTTTTTGTTTGAAATCCCAGAAAACTAGCAGCACTTAGCTACCATTATTTAATATTAATGTGTGGAATAAATTAGTGATAATACCTTGTGATATTTCTAACTGCTAGCCACACGACTTAGTTTACAGGAAAATTGTGAACTCTGATGGGCTGAATAGAGTATTTCCCGTCATAAAATGTCTTATGATTATTATTATTATTATTATTATTATTATTATTTATTTATTAGCAGACGCCCTTATCCAGGGCGACTTACAATCGTAAGCAAATACATTTCAAGTGTTACAGTCCAAGTAATAATACAATAAGAGCAAGATAAGCCCAGCTGATCTTGTAGCTGTGTAGTTTTTTTGGTAACAGAAAAAGCGAGGGAAACGGGGTTGTGGGTGTATCGATTTTGCTAGGAGTATTGTTGTCAAAGTAAACTCATTTTAAACCATTCTTCTGTCTTTGTAATAATATATTGTATTGCATACATCTCCAGTAAACGCTAATTTGGTTTACATTACTAGTTTCTGTATTTTATTCATGCATATTCTAGTCACCCGCAATGACACCTCATTTATTCACCGATGTCACACCTCTATAATAATAATAATAATAATAATAATAATAATAATAATAATAATAATAATAATAATAAGACCAGCATCATCTTGTTCTTTCAAAACTGGTGTTCAATAAATATTTAGTACATCTTATTAATTTAACAGTCTTTTTCTTTTTCCTATGAACCCTAGAGGGCAGTATATAGGCCCTGTATACTGTATATTTATCCAGTGCCGCCTAAAATAGTATAACTTGTATGAGAAACTGTTTTGCATTATTTTGTGCTGTGAATGTATTTAGAATACAAATAATTTGAGAATAGAATGGATAGATTAGATTTTTATGGTGTGCATTTACAACCATGGATTGATTATTTCTTAACATTGTTGTTGTTTTTGTGCTTTCTGATGACATTCATACATTATAAGTCAGCGTTCTAATAAACAATTTATTGTACTCAAACGGCAGTGCATTTACAGTAGTACGACAAACTACCATTCAACCCAAAAGCAACAATAGTATTACAAGATGTTACTTCAACTGAAGCAATGGGCAACTGAATATTGAAGCTAATATAGTTAGATATGATTTGAATGGGAAGCTGGCTTTCCGTACTCTTATGTGACTTCATTCTCATAAACTGTTGCATATACAAATTTGAATACTTATACAATGATTCTATAATATCAGTCAATAAATCAACCAAATATTTAACCAGACAAGAGCAGATTCACATGAACACTGAATTCTTCTTCTACAGTTTTGTTTGCCAGTAACAATTGTTCCCCATAGATATTTTTTTTAAAAATCGGCACATCTAAATACTGTATAAAATGTAATCAAGTTACAGACAGCAATAGAGTAGCTACAGTGCCTTTCAGGGAGTTTTATCCATCAAATAGCATTTACTGTAGAGCTGAAATAAAGGAGAGAACACATTCTAAGCCACCTGCCTTCTACCAATCAGTAGCCAGCATCCTTCTGTACCTCCTGTTCTGCACATTTGTTTTTAAAATAGAAAATGAGTGGCTGGTTATTGGGGGTGGCAATTGCCCAAGTGCTGTACATGGCTGATTGTACAATTAGATGATCCTTATTTGGAAGCTGTTGACAGAACTAGTACTTCCAGGAGCTTTCTGCATATATTATTCCTCAAGCCCTGGTGGACACGAGAAGATGCGGTTGCCCAGCTCTTTGGCCTCTCTCATCAGATCCTGCTCGCTGTTGGCTTCAGCTCCACCTGACACATATCTCCAATCTGGATCGATACAAATGGCATTTTCAGTCAGGGGAAATGAGGGAATCATGGAATATATTGTCAAATTACTCCAGATACATCTACAGTACTGTACACATCAAATAATCTAATACCAGCAATTACTGGATTAACAGTTCTGTTTAGACATCTTTCTGCTTCGTGAGCTGCTACTGCTGCTGCTTTGCATTTCTTGGATTATTTGCTTGGTTGCAGTCCCTAACATTTTTCAAAATGCCAGAGGCAAACTACTTGCTTTCAGTTTCTTGGGGATATATAAAGGTAAGATTGGAGGTGTTATTTGGTGGGGTGGAATTGTTACTGTATCATTTTATTAAAGAAAAGGTAGATGTATGGGTGACCAGCACTACCAGCACTAGCATCAGGTATTACAGTAAATATGTATTTTTATTAAAACCATTTAATACACATAATAATACAAATTATTATACATGTTGTGATAACTGAATAACACACTGTGAACATTTTTAGGTTTGGATTGCATTGTGTCTGTGTGTCTGCTGATATATTCTGTGAAGTCTTTGTCCTGAAAAGGGGAACATACCAGAAAACCTGAGCGTTTGAACACATTTATCTTAGTCAGGTTAGAAAAGCAGTGTGCTTCAACGGAACCCTCTTGCTTATCATATCAACGAATACCTCTCAAGAGTGTTTATAACAAAGCATAGACACCAATTTGGCAGTATGCTAAGAGCAGTGGCACTAGGAATGTACAGTAATTGGTAAATTACCAGCGTCTTGGAAAGGTTAATGGATTGGTAAAGAAATATAGATATCTGTTTTTATCTTACAAAGCCAGGTTTAGTTTCAACGTCTGTCTGCCACCAGGGAGTTTGTTTCCCACAGAGGTGCAGCTGGCTCTAAGCATGTGGATGTATATTAATGTGTCTGAATTCAAACTAGAGGCAGGAATGCATCTACTTAAATAGGTTTCAGTTGACCCAGGTGGAACAAAATAATTGATACTCTTTTCTTATATATACTCAACATTCTTGTGCATTGAGGTCATGCTTTGAAGTCATGTGAGCAATTCAGAATGGAGTTTGTGAGAGAAATACAAAGCAAATTGCATTTCTGTTTAAAAGAATTGAAGAGATGCATAGGTAATCTGTCATTGTCTGAAAGGCACCACAATGCTGTTATTGCATTGCAAACATGGTACTGCTGTACATTACCCAATAGAAAAATTCGCCTTTGTGTACCGCAGAAAATAATTCACAGAATGTGTATGTGTGTTGCATCATGCAGCAGTGCCCTCTTTTGTGGAGGAAAGGATTTCTCATAATCCACAATCCTTGCCAGGATACAGTAGCTGGGGGCCATCTTAGCCCATCAGAAGATTTCAAGAGAGTCGTGATTCAAAATCTTTTCATAAACGTTTTCTGGGCATACAGTATATTGTACATTTCCAAAATGGTTCACTGTATGTATTGAATCAGAATGGGTAGTCTGCTGTAAGTGAACCTAGGTGCTCGTAATTGGTCACTTAATGTTGCGTGTTTCATTAGTCATTTAGATTTCTTTCTTTTTTCAAGTCAGACCTTTAGCCTGTTGTTCTTATACCTGTGTACAGTGTGAATAAATTATTTAATTCCCTGCATCCCCACTACCACCTCCCTGACATGATTATTTTACCAATTATCTATCATTCCAGTTTTGGGGAAGCACAATCTGCTTGGTTTAATGAAACCTTGATAAGCATTGATATTTGTCTCTCAAAGAGCCACTAATCAGATTCTGCTCAAGCTGTAAATGTTCAGGCTCCATAAAGATTATTTAACATGTTTGCATGCCGGTGTCCAACCCTAATTAAAACACCTACAGCTGGTTCAATGGGCTTTCATTCCTAAACAGTAACTAAGGCTAAAGAAAGTGGAACATGCCCATATAAAATACAACACTAAACTGTTCAATACCCCTGATTAAAAAAACACATAGGCACAGTGCTATCGTTTTTTTGGGAAAAATATACTAATTATTTCTCCTTAACTATGATCATTTTCAAAAATGCAAACCATGTAATGTATAACCTGCATAACCTGTTGTTCCTCCTCCAGTGTAATCCAAAACGTATTCATTATTTTGTTTTGAATTTTTCAGTTCAAAAGAATGCTTAACCGGGAACTTACCCACCTGTCTGAAATGAGCAGATCTGGCAACCAGGTCTCAGAGTTCATATCAAGCACATTTTTAGGTAAGTGCATTGTGTGGTTTGCTGGAAGGCATTGAAAGGCCTGATTGCTTACAGCGAATGAAAATTTAATAAATCTGCAGACCTTATTTCACACTGGATGTATGTATGTACAGTACAGTAATTATGATTTCAGCCTGCAGAACATCCCATGAAATGGCATTTCAACTAAAAAAAAAAAACCTTGAGAAAGAAAGTCTTCTGCTTGAGATCACCTGACAGCTTGACTTACTGCCTTACACTGCAAAGATGACAAAAACAATAAGCATCAGATCCCGGCTACACTAGGCAGTGTCTCTGCAAGGAGGAGGCCTGCTGCTCTTTCTGGATCAGCGGCTTGGCCTGTGTGAACATTTCACATACTACTTTCTGTCATGATATGATCTGTCACCCTTGCTGTCTGTATATAGCACCGTAGCTGTGTTCGATACCCATACAGAAAAAAACCACACTCAGATGATCTTTCTTTATTCATTTAAATACTGTAGGCATCTCTTTAATACACAAATACACTATGTATTGGTGCTAAACATTCAAATGTGCTGCTGAATTCATTTATTTGTATGTATTAGATTTACTTTTCTTATTGTTATACTGCAGTTTGAATTCATTATTCTTATTATTTCTCTGCAAATGAGAAATGTATAAATAAATCTGCTGGTTTACATGTTATACACACATTGGTATTGTAAGTTTGAAACTACAACTGTTTCCATAAACACTATATAATAAACTTACATTACCTTTTAAATGTGAAACACTTATTTTTTTCCCCCAAACGTAGTATTCATGTTTAAATGTGTGAGGGCTTAATTAATGCAAAGCTGTGACGTGCAATGCATTGAAATTAATAGAAGGCAATTATTATATAAACCTGTTAGGAGTCTAATTATGGGACCATGCAAACCCACACAGTCTTCAGGCTTTCTTGGGAATGAATGTATTTCAAATCCCACGCTCCTGAGACTTGTTTCACAGCTTTAATCTGCATTGACCCTTGAACCAACAAACAGTATTACAGCTTCTAAAATCCAATGCTTTAAAATCTTTGAAGAGGTGATCTTGAAAACAACATTTTGAGGAATCTGTTTTTCCAATTCTGAAACATGTATGGAAGTAATATTGCCTTTAATGAGCTTTATGTACTGTATACAAATTAGGAACTAATAATCTTTTTATATTTTGCCCTTTACACCACAGAAAAACAACATGAGGTGGACATGCCTTCTCCAGCACAGAAAGAGAAAGACAAGAAAAAGAAGCCGATGTCTCAGATCAGCGGGGTGAAGAAACTAATGCACAGTACCAGTTTAACAAACTCAAATATTCCACGGTTTGGGGTCAAAACGGAAATGGAAGATTCACTTGCAGCTGTAAGCATTGGTCAAAGTAAAACACAATTCTACTAAATGGAGGCTATATGATCTAATAAATTGCAACCCAGTTGACCATCTCTACTTGAGTTTTTTTCCCTCCATTTCTACTCCTAACAACGTAACTTTGGGGGAATATAACATTTTCCAGAGCAAATTGTGGTAAAAAGAAGAATGAAACGTGATGGGGTTGTCCTGAACTATTTGTATATTTACATCCTCTTTCATGGATTTAAAATAGTTTTTAAAAATGTGTATTTTAATAAGAAATCTCCATTTTCACAATAGCTTCCTTTTCATTTGCAGGAGTTAGAAGACGTCAATAAATGGGGCCTTAATGCATTTAAAGTTGCAGAATTTTCGGGAAACAGGCCTTTAACAGTCATGATGCACACAATTTTCCAGGTGAGAAATGTATTTGACTTTTGTTGGTTTTTTTAAACCTCTTTGCCATTCACTTATATTAGGTTACCAAATCCATATTATACCACTGTCCACTTTGATGTCAGGGACTTCACAGAGGCTTCTACTGACAGCATAGCATAGCAACCTGTTGATAAACGATCTACTCAGAGCAAGCCAATACATATAATAGCTGTAACTAGAGGTCAGATGTAGTGCATGTGGAGTCTCTCTCATTAGTATTAAATCCTCACCTCCATGTTTTATATTAATAAGCATAATATAACATAATTACCATTTTCCATACTTACCAGCAATGTTGTATTATAAAATGTTGTTCTGTTCAGACACGGAGATTCAAATACTGTAACTTTTTTTTTTTTTAAATCTTAGGAACGGGATTTGTTAAAAACCTTCAAAATTCCTCTAGACACCTTTATCACCTACTTGATGACTTTAGAAGATCATTACCATGCAGATGTCGCATATCACAACAACATTCACGCTGCTGATGTTGCTCAGTCCACTCACGTGCTGCTGTCTACCCCTGCTCTAGAGGTTTGTGTTATCAATCACTCTCACAAAAGACCAGTGCTGTCAAAATAAATGCTGTATGCTATGCATACTATATATTCAAATAGCATTATGTCAAAGCTATTTGTTCCAGTATGAAGTGTTTTCCTAATTTACCAAGTACCTTTTGAAAGTCATTAGTACTTTATATATAAATACTGTATTTCTTTGCTTGTATGTTTTCTTACCACGTAAACAGCTGGTTGGACAGACCCTAATTAGCAGTAATCATGAACTACCTTTTATCAGGGTCTGAGAAACGAGCCTAATAAGACAAAAGCAGATCTGTTTCAAAATATACTGCTATTATAGGGTATAAGGTTTTGTTGGTTCGAGAAGCTGTTTAAACTAATAACCCATGCACCGAGAGTAGCTATTTTGTGTTCATGCTAGCTATACTTCTAAAAGGAGGATGTAGAAACGTTACAGCTCAGTATTACACCAGTATTTTAAGAATGTATTTATCACTTCTGACTCTTAGCTCCTCTCAGTGAGTGATGCTTCCTTTGACGTCAGGGCCGCTTGAAAAAAAAAGTGTGATTTCCTGGAGGTGTTGGATAATTTTGTCTTGGAGGGTGGGCTTGTGGGTTTGTGAAATGTGTCAAAACTGTGCTGGATTACACTATCTGCAGCCAGTGTTACCGTCTGACTGGAATGCGTGAATGTTACAAACCAGGCGTTTAACACAATTTCGACATATTTTTTGGCCAAAATCCTACATTTTCTCAGTCGTTTGGTTAAATGCCTGGTTTAACAGAATGATTGTAACATACTCTATACAGTACACAAAAAATCTAGCCCACCTTTTCTGTCGCAGGCATTAACTATATATATATATATATATATATATATATATATATATATATATATATATATATATATATATATATATATATGTATTTAGTGATGTTAATAAGAGGGGGCAATATATCACCCTTGAAAACTCCAGCAGGATTTCTACAGAATTAAATGCTGCCATTATTAAGATTGGACACAGTTCGGGTTGTTAAAATAGACCCCAAAAACTTAATATATGTTATTTTCAATGGGAAAAAAAGTTGGAATTTCAAACCTTTTGTACATGCACTGGTGGTTTCAAATATGATTCCTGATGTTGGATGAGTTATATTTATATTACTCTGGGAAGATACTGATTTCAGCTGACAGTATATGGCTATGTGAAGGCTGTTCACATTTTATGTTCACATAATTAAGTCTTGTTATTTTGTTTGTTTTCTTCCTAGGCTGTGTTCACAGATTTGGAAATTCTTGCTGCCATTTTTGCCAGTGCTATTCATGACGTAGATCACCCAGGAGTATCCAACCAGTTCCTTATTAGCACCAGTGAGTGAGCTTTTGTTCTGCAAGAAAATGTTCTTTGTATTCAGTAATATATCTTCTGTCAGTGTTAAACAAATTAACATAAGACTTTAAAATAAGACATTTTGAGACAGCTGTATTTGAATTTGATAGTATGTAGTACCGACATTCATAAATCCTTCACAAAGGAGACATACATGTAGAGTAACATTGTGTACCTTCATGCGTAACCCTTCATAATCAATTTGAAACCTAACATAGCATGCAGTCTCAACTTGATGGCTACCCATCATAGAAATGTACTGAAGCAAATGTTACTGCACCATGTTATGAATACTTAAATGCATGTTATGTCAGTTTTCAAAGAGATCATGCAATTGGTTATACAATAATATCTAGTCTTTTGTTATGAGTCCTACATATAGGGCCTGATTCAATTCACTTTCTAGCTGGAAAATTTTAAGAGAATACAAATCCATGCAATAACCTGAGCAAATGTGAAGCCATTTTTTATTTAATTATTTTGACTCGATTAGCACAACTGATGAATGAATATTCTGTATTTTAAAAAAAAAGCTTCCCAATTGTTAGCTTGTTTTATGAATGTCTATATCCTAATATCTTTTTCCAGCTAAATGTTTATTGAATTGAGCCCATTGTGTCCAATACAAATAATGTATGACCAAATACATTTTACAGAATACAGTCTGTAACGGTGTGTTTATAAACTTGGAAATGTCTGCTTCAACTTTGGAGTTCCTATGAGGCAATGGATTCCCCCAACCTTAGATTTCCTGAGTGTTAACCCTGGGACTACCCTGCAGTAAATTGCTGTTAGATGACTCATCAACTTCAAAACAAAGGGCTTCCAGCAATTTGTATGGACTGCTGGGCTGGAATAAGTGCACTTGAATGACAGACAAAGGGAAAGGGATCAAAGGACACTCATATTTGCAGCTGCCTTGATCATTTGAAAAACAGAAACAAGAACATTTTTAAGAATGTTGAGTGAAACAATAAACATGAAATAGATTGGAATGTACAGTTACATCAGTGTTAAAAAATGGTAGATTCTATTGAAATGGCCTTATAAAAACAAGACTGGGGTAAAGCAATGTTTAAAAGTGAACTGCTATACGGTCGTTCAAATATTTTCCTTCTAAATAAAGCTAAGGTAATAGTATTACAAAAATACATATAATGTAAGAAATATTTTTCGCTAAAGATGAACTAATTTGTTGACATGATTTTCCCTTTATAACTGGTATATTATAATAAAAATGGAATAATTTGATATTGAAAATAAGATAAAACACACATAATGAAGCCAAAGCAAACCAATATTCTTATGAATCTCTTTTGTGCATTTTTAAAAAGGAATTTATTGACACAATTTTCAATTAATTGTATTCCAGTGAAGTTAACATAGTATCTTAAAATTGTCTAATCCTTCACTGTACATATATGCGCCAGTATTTCCACAGTCGCTCAGAATTGTTCCAGTTATGTAATTAAAAAGACAGAAGCTGTATCTCCACAGCAGTAAAAGCTGTCATTGTTCTGTGCAAGAAAAGGAGGCAGCAGTGGATTGCTAAACACTGCTGTGTGGAGCTGTAGCAGCAGACAGCTCCCGTCAGCCATCTTAGAATATTATACTTACAGCTACCTCAGAAAGAAAGAAATGCCTCTGTATCATACATGTGCATATTGGGCAGCTTTTATTAAGAATACTAGTGGAAATAAGGTTTTATTTTAGTACAGTAAACCTGTTATATAAATTAGATTTTAATATCTCACAGCATACAGTACTGTTATTATCTACAGTTATATTATAACACTGTACACTGTAGTAAAACTAGATGTTCAAGAATGAAAAATAAATCATATGGCTTGGTTTTAAACACATTTTTTTAGACACACAAAAAACATGTGTCACCAAAATCAACATTGCATTATAAATATACATATTAAAGTTTATATTTAATCTGTTGTGTAGGATTTTTGTTTAACTTCTGCCATTATTTACCATCATCTTTTATTAATTAACAATCACAATTTTATTCATTATTGTGCGTCAAATGTGTGTGTAGTCATATGTCTGCTGGTTTTCTTTTCTGGTACACTTTTTTTTTTTTGTCACAGTCTTTGTAGAATAGTGCTGTTCCGCCTTTGAGCGCTTTCTTGGACATTTCAATAAAACTGATCCCTGTCTCCGTGCTGCTTTCAGACTCTGAGCTTGCCTTGATGTACAATGACTCATCGGTGCTGGAGAATCATCATTTGGCTGTGGGGTTCAAGCTGCTGCAGGATGAGAACTGTGACATTTTCCAGAATCTGACCAAAAAACAGAGACAATCACTGAGGAAAATGGTCATTGACATTGTAAGTATTCATTCATTCATTTCATTTCAAATTACTCACGTGTATCTTTCTATAGAACTGCTTTTTTACTTCAGACTTGATGTGGTTTAGGAGGCAGAGAGAGGGCCGCAGCCTTCCAAATGAATGATAGCTCATATTTATACCTTGTCTGATTTATTACATTTGTTTGTCTCTTTGCTGCCCACATCCTTCCCTTCTGGGCCTCACCTCTGTGATGTTGCTGCCATCAGGACAGAGGGCCACACCCCAATACACTCCCGTCCCTCTTTGAAGAGATTGCTTCAGCCTGGTCAATATTATTATTATTTGTTTATTTAGCAGACGCCTTTATCCAAGGTGACCTAGAGAGACTAGGGTGTGTGAACTATGCATCAGCTGCAGAGTCACTTACAACTACGTCTCACCCAAAAGATGGAGCACAAGGAGGTTAAGTGACTTGCTCAGGGTCACCCAATGAGTCAGTGGCTGAGGTGGGATTTGAACCGGGGACCTCCTGGTTACAAGCCCTTTTCTTTAACCACTGGACCACAATACATATTAGTAATACCTTATGCATATTTTTCTCTCCTAGGTTCTTGCAACAGATATGTCCAAACACATGAATTTGTTGGCAGACTTGAAAACTATGGTTGAAACCAAAAAAGTTACCAGCTCTGGAGTTCTCCTTTTGGACAATTACTCAGATAGGATACAGGTAAGAGGTTTTTTGGTTGGTTTGTTTGTTTGTTTTTTTAATGAGCTTTAATGCTTTTCAAATGTTATATTTATTATGTATGTAAGTTTTTGTTTAATAATGCATAAGAAATACAATCAAAAAATATATGAATATATTTCCGTTTTGTGTTAGTAAGTATATAACTTCTGTAAAATATATAATTTTTTCCATTGTTCACAATGGGACAGTGTTAAGCTTTAGGTTTCAAAGCCACTCAGATGAGTGCACAGGAGAGAGCTTTATGTCTGACAAAATAAACATAGCAAAATAATACTGTACGCAGTGCGGACTTAGTAATGTTACAGTGAAGTCCTTCAACGGGACAATTAATTAGTACTGCAAAACACTGCAATAAATGTAGGGGTAACAGAAAATACTAGAGAAATATATAGAACACGGAAACCCTAAACAATTAAACTACTCCGAGACATCAACCACTAAACCCATTATTTGCTTTGTTGCTACTCGTTATCACTTAATTACTTATGTTGTGCATTGCATACAGTATTTTAGAAAAGCAGAATTTAATCACACAGTTTCTTAATGTTTGTTTGACCTTTGTTGTGTGAGTTGGTCCCTAGATTGTAATTCTTTTTCAATCTGGCAATTGAATTATTATTATTATTATTATTATTATTATTATTATTATTATTATTATTATTATTATTATTATTATTATTATTATTATTATTATTATTTTACTCTGGTAGTGTACCAGCTGTCTTATTCTGCAGTCTTAGCTTTGTAGAAGAACATTGTATTTGAAGTAGATATTTCACACTGATTGTTTAATTAACAAGAACATGATCTATCTATTCACATAAACACTAAGAATTTCTTTTGGTGTTGATTGTGTAGGTTCTACAAAACATGGTCCACTGCGCAGATTTAAGTAATCCCACCAAGCCTCTCCAGGTGTACAGGGAATGGACAAACAGAATCATGGAGGAGTTCTTTAGTCAAGGAGACCGGGAGAGGGAGAGAGGCATGGAGATCAGCCCCATGTGTGACAAGCACAACGCATCGGTCGAAAAATCACAGGTAAGCACGTGCTGTTTTTGCAAGGAAAAATGTGATATTTTAGGATTAAACAGCCTCTCAGTTTCCTTTTTTTAGTTCATGCAGCTATGGCCAAAAGTGTGGCATTACCCTATAGAATTAACACACTTTGCTTCATAAAGTCAAATTAAACCTGCTGAATAATGTTAAGTTAAAATATTGAGTTACTACTCTTTGTAGTTTTCCATATACTTAACGAAAAACTGGCAAAAATTGAAAAACGTGACATTTCGAAATCTAACATGAAATACTGTACTACTATTAGACTCTGGTAGGCTTTTGTGATATGCTTTTGTAGTCTTTGATTACATGGTGTTAAATAAAATATCTACATTTTTGTTGATATAGTTAAAAAAAAAAAAAACAACCTCTCAATCCTAAAATTCTAGGTGATGCAAAGCTGTACATTTTGAAACGGGAAATGACTTAATTTGTGAAGGACATGAGTAAAAGGAACCATTTACATTACTGGGATTTTTTACTGTCACTAGATTATAACTCATAGGACCAGTCTGACGATTTATAAATCAGCTGACAACCTCTAATACTTACTTGATGTACAATGTTTTCCAGAAATTATAAACAGTACATTATTGTAGATTTAGACTCAGAAGAAGCAAAATAAATAAATAAATTAAATAAATAAATAAATAACAGGCATATATTTAAATTGTATATATTTAAATATTAAATCTCATAAGAAAAATGAACAGGGCCCATTACCTAAAAAAGAAATAAAGAACAAAAAAACACCGCAAGAAGTAACAGGAATTCAAATATAATTACATGAGTAGAACACAATTTCGTATCTATCAATTCATGCTAAATTCTACACTACAATAAATGTTTGATGTCCACATTAAAGTGTGAGCAAAACAACAACACAGCTTCTTTCTTTTGGTTTTAGGTGGGGTTCATAGACTACATCGTTCATCCTCTCTGGGAAACGTGGGCAGACCTGGTCCACCCGGATGCACAAGACATCTTAGACACACTAGAGGACAATCGCGAGTGGTATCAGAGCACAATCCCGCAGAGCCCCTCCCCAGCCCCGGATGAGCAGGAGGACAGCCGGCAGGGGCAGGCTGATAAATTCCAATTTGAACTGACGCTGGAGGAGGATGGCGAGTCGGACACAGAGAAGGACAGTGGCAGCCAAGCTGAAGAGGAGGAAGAGGAGGAGGAGGAGGAGGAGGAAGACAACAGCTATAGTGACTCTAAAACCCTTTGCACTCAGGACTCTGAGTCCACGGAAATCCCACTAGATGAACAGGTGGGTGAGGAAGAGGAAGAGGAGGAGGAGGTCTCTGCAGAACCCTGCAATGTAGAGGAGGAAGAACAGCCTGCCGACACATAACAATGCAGACAGCATTAAATAATAATGAAATTATTAATAATAATAATAAATAATAATAATTAAAGTTCCAAAGCGCACATGTTGCACATCACAACCTTGTCCACTCCTCACTCCCACCGGGCTGGACAGAGTAGATCAGAGACTGCTGGTAGTTCTATAACTTTGCACTCAGGAATATTGTGTCAGAATTTCAAGCTTATTGGAGCAACACGTCAGTTGATGACATTCAGCTCTCGGGTTCAGACGATTTGAGGCTGGAGTGGGTTATTTTATTCTAGCAAACAGAAACTATTCCAGAATAATTGCAGTGGATTGTAACTCGCCTGAAAAAGAAAGAAAAGAATGAAAGGGTTTGTTTTTGTGTAACTGGAGAAATGTGTACAACACTACTAGTCTGGATGACATCCCACCAGGACTCTTTCATGGAAGAAATAACAAGACAATGTGAAAAGTGCAGTGTTGGAGGAAAATAGCAACTTACCAACAAAATACCACGAGGGATATGTTGTGTGGATTAAACAAGACAATTTTCTAAATTTCAAGTCTTCCTTGAAAACTGACTGAAAAAAAAAATGCAGCTTTTGGGCTGTTTTGACCTCTTGAGTTTTTGTATTGTATGTAAGATGGAGATATTTTGTAGATTTTACTTTTTAATTATAACAAATGTATGGAAATATTATATTTAAAATAATATTTTAAAAGTTTCATCTGCTATTGCATTTTTTTTTTTCTTTTCGCAGCAAGTAACTTGCAAGTTTGCTGTACAAATCCAAGCGCTATGTGGTGTTGTTTTCTTTTTGGTTATTTGTTTTGTTTTGTTTTGTTTTTGCTTTGTGTGAATATAAAGCATAATCCCCAGGCACTTTTTATTATTACTATAATTATGTTTAACATCCAGCATACTTTTGGTGCAGACAACTATAAATTTTTCTATGTGTATTTATATATAGTGCTAAAAGTTCCACTGAATTAATTACATTGCCTATGAAAAAAGGCCAGTTAAACAATAGCGACTGTATGGATCCATTATAGTTACATTGTAATGTAATTCCAGTAATCAGCAAATGGCCCGGAAAAGAGCATACAGCACCTCTATTCTGCTTTATTCTGTATGAAAATGTAGACTAAATAACATAAAAACAAATATATCCCGAAGAGTGGTTACATGTAAATCTTCTGTGAATACTGCTGTGCGAAGGTTTTAACAATGCAACACAGTGTATTTCTGTCTGTTTAATATTGCAGTTGTGACAGGGAGGGGTCTACTTTAATAGATTTAAGAGTGGTGATGCTTAGATCCAGTGCCATGCCATTTTAGTGTGCTTTACAGCTTGGGTTGACTTGGGAAGAAAACTGTCTGCACTAAAAAAAAGGAAATGCTGTTTTTATCCATGTCCTAATTAGAAGGAGCGTTCAACACAAGACAATCAGCTGCATAATGGTAGAGCCTCAGAAGTCAGAGCTATATACATGCACTGAAGAGTTCACAATGTTTTTTTTCTTGCCAAAACTGTGCACTGCACTTGGAGCTGCATACTGGTTCTTATAATACAGTTAAAAAAAAGTGACTTGTTTTCTTCATTTTTTTAAAGCTTTTTTTTTTTTGACATATTAAAATATCTGTAGAACTTAACAGTAACATTCACAGCTGTACATTTTAGCTTGCAAGTTACTCTACCCACCTATTGTTTTTTTTTTGTTTGTTTGTTTTTTTGGTTATGGTGAGAGTCTGTAGATAGAACAAAAGAAAAACTTGAATGGATCTGGCTTTATTGAGCGCTTAAAGAAAAAGAGGTTCTTTTAAATGCATTGTTTAAATATTTTATTATTTTGTCCCATGCCTTTTTTTTTTTCTCACCAGATGCCCTTACCTGTAATACAGTCTCGTTTGTCTCTGTTTACAACCATGTATTTATTGTGCTGTACATACTATAATGTTTATTGTAAATTATCGATTATTATTATATCATCCCTTATGGGGGTGGTGTTGCTGTATTTGGAAACTCTTGGTGAGAGAATGATTATTATATATACTTATTCAATGTAAATGTATCTTCTGTAATACAATATGTCACCTTAGAGCTTGTTTATGGAGAACTGGGGAAAGCCAAACCAGATTTTAAAAAGCCGCAGGTCTTTGGTCCCAGGGCTGTGCCTTAACTTTTAAACAATGTTTTTGTTTTTTTTTTTTAATTTATTTATTTTTTTCTCTTCTGTTGTGCTGTATTAGGATGTTATGTGACTGTGTGGCTAGGGCTGGACATTTTAACATAAAACAAATGCCTTAGGCAAGTAAAGCTTTATGTTATGCTATTAAGACCTAATCCTATTTTTTTTTTAAACCCAGCTTGTGCAGCTTAAGTTCTGTTAAAATGTTTAAAAAATAACACAACACTATTATGGTCACTAAGAGTGCACAGTGCCCATGTTTAACTATATCTAATATTTTAATGCAATACTATAAGAATCCCATTTTTAAACTTACAAAATGTTCAGTTCTGTGCAGTAGTAGTAGTGTATTTTATATTCAATCTGAAACAACTTTTTACAAGTAAGAAATTCAGGTACTCATTCTGTAATCTACCTTTGCCCAGCCCAGTACATGTTTGCTTGTTTAGAGAACAAGTTATTTATTTTTCTTTTTTTCTTTTCTTTTAAACAGAGCCTCCTTTTTGACACACATACTGTAGATTCTAGCAGCCCTGGCCCAAAGGAATTGGTCGCTTTTTTTTTTTAAACTGTATAAAAGGGATACATTAACTGTAACTACAAAGACTCCTGAACAACTATTATTTTTTCTATTGGTTATGTCTTTAGAATGCCAACTTGTCTGGAGGTTTCACAAGACAATTATTTTACTGGATTCATTATCTCTTACAGTCTATGGGATAGTACTGTAGGTCATGCTCAGAGACCTTCATTGAAAACATTTTTTATATGCAACAGATGAAATAAAAGCATGGGTTGATTCTGCCTAAATCCTGGTTTCTGTGTTGTTGTTTTTGTTTTGTTTCTGTAAAATACTGATGTCACATTCATATAGACTGGCTTGGTTGCCATGGTAATCAGAATGGCACTAGGTTTAACAATGTTCTGGAGGGATACACGATTATTGCAATTCCTTGTTTGCTGGTCTCCCAGATGCCCCATTGAATAGGCTGCACCTAGAACAACATGCTGCAGCAAGAATGCACACATATTTCCCCAGTTTAAAGGTCACTACGTTGGCTTCCTTGATTTTAAAACACTGCTTCGCTTACTGTATAAGGCTATTCATGGTTCTGGCCCTGCCTGCCTGTGTAAGTTCCCTAATCCCTATAAGATAGCTCATAATTTGAGCTCTGCCAGTGATGGCCTCAAACTGGATTACAAGCCTATGGTCTTTTAGTTCTGGAGGTCTTTCACTTTGGAACTCTTTTCCAGGGTGTATCCGGAATGCTGATTCAATCGGTATTAAGCTTAAAGCATATTTCCTGGATTCAGCATTTCCCTGGCGAGCAGCGTGGAACTCTTTTGGCTTGCTGTATATTTTTGTAAAGCACACTGGGATGCTTATACATGAAGGGTGTCATATAAATGAAATTGGTATGGTATGGTATGTCAATAACCTTAAAAGTTGGAAAAACAATTCTGAAACATCACCCGTCAGATTCCTAAGGCTCGAGATACACTCTTGGCAGCAATTCTTCACATGTGCTGAAATCATCAGGGTGGACAGAGAGGGTCAGGGATACAGCATTTCAATAAAAAAGATCAGATTTTTAATAATCAGATTTATCATCTTTTTCAAAATCTATATTCATGTGTATGCCTTGTTAATATAGTAGGAATGCAATATGGTTTGCAGTGACAAAAACCGAATTATATAAAAAAGCATCAGTTATATACTGCACTGTAAATGTGTGATGTGGGTAATTTTCACATCCTCCCATATGTTTGCAGGAGCATACACTGTTCAGTTTGAAAAGTGAACTAAAAAACCCCTATGTATAAGCTACAGTATAAGAAGCCTGTTTATTGACCGCTTTGTCCATCTTTCTCAGAGTGATGGAGAGATGTTTTTGTTTTGTTTTTGTTTTCATTTTATGCAGTGTTAGCAACTAATTCCACAGGGTTTCACATCATAGTGTTACTTGCTTTTTAAAAAACTTCTAGAAGAATAGTCCTAGGGCTAGTGGACGTAATTAAACATTTTTAAAAATATACAAACGCTAGAAGTCTAAAAAGTTTGATGAAAATCATCCTCTTTTTTTTTTTTTATTTGTTTTGACTGACATCTGTGTTACTCTTACAGGGAGTCTGTTCATAAACATACAAAACACTGCACTCTTACATTAGGAATACTGTGGCAATACCCTAGACTTACCATGACGTTTAGTCCTGAAGAGTCACAGATGTTTGTCTCCATGTTACAGTGTGGGGCTCCTAAAGGGACTATTTCAACTGGAACCTTAACAAAGCTGGTATAGTCATGAAACAACAGATACAGCACTTCATCATAGCTGCACAATCATGGTTCAGAAATGATCATTCAAATCTAGGATAATAGGGGCAGGAATGGCAGTGCAGACAAAATGTTAATGCCCACCAACCAAGGGTTTTAAGTATAAAATCTATTGTATGTAAACACATTTCTGCCAGTAATCTTTTTTTTTTTTTAAAAGGGTTAGGGTACCCGGAATAGTTTTTTTTTTTTAATATGATCATGATTTTTTTTTATCATTATTATTAACTAGTTAATACAACTGAACACATTGAATGCAGTGACTCATTAAATCATAAAGAATCATAAATGAAAATTAGGTCACACTTATTATTTCCTTGTCTTGCAACTATTAAACTACAAGCATCGCACTCACGTTACCAGCATTTCTTGACTGAATTTTAGAGGAGTGCCATCTAGTGGCAACAAAAAGAAACTTGGTGTTTTATTTCCAGCTGCAAAAGTGCCAAATACCTACAAGAATGGCTCTCACAGCACACAATGCATAACTCCTGGCACATTACCGAGAGGAAAAAGGTATGACTTGCCCAGTGTTGACGTGTTTATTTATTTATTCGTTTTTTGTGTGATTTGGGCCTCTGTAACATGTCTCTAGTTTAATTGCCTCAACATGTTGCTGGCTTTCCGATGCTGATTTGCTTCAGACATTGCCATGTAAAACTTGGGAGACTGTCCTGATGGTCACATTGATCATAACAGCCACTGGATTCACAGGCACCCACTATCATACACTTCTGCTGCCTGAGAATTGTAGCACTATACCACAGCTTATATAGATCAACTGGGAGGTCTAGATGCATGAATGAGACTCAGATTTTACTTACATTCTTCATTTTGGCCAGTCAGTATGCAATAAGTAGAACACAATTTATAATCATTTTAATAAAAGCAACAACAATATGTATCTAATATATTAGACAGACACAAAGTGATCTGTCAATTACTAGATTCCATTCTTGATAACAGTCTACTTTACAGAATGACATATTAAAGGTTCATGCATTCTTTATTTGGAATTGAGAGGATCACATTTATTTCTGGGGTCGACACAGTACAGTGAGGTAATAGTGCTGTAGGACCTTGATATTTAGAGTGCTTTAGGTGCCTGTGTATATGGAATTGCAGGAGGTCAAAATTACTTGCAAATATTTGCACAAATACTGAAAAAAAAGGTTGTGCAGGGATATACAGTTAAAGCCAAAAAACAGCCATACTCACCATTTATACACTATTATAGCCTAAAAGAAGCATACATTATTTTAAATCTACTACTGAATGTTTAATTTAGCATTAAAAGTGGACATCTCCAAGTATGCTCATATGCTTTGTTTCCCAGTGTGTGCCCTGACCCTGTATAAATCCTCTGCATACGACACCAGTGTTCACTGTTTGGTGACAGACACTGTGATTCATTGTCCAGCAGGACAGAAAAGGTCACTGTGTTGCCAGCAGCTACATTTCTGAGCTGCAAGACATTTCAGCCAGGTCATACTTTGGAGTCCGTTATGCAAAGCTAATGCCATCATTATTTTTAGACAGGTGTTAATCAAGAACCTCATTGGACACACAGCTGTCAGATTATTTATGCTGTAGGATTATGCTGATGTTTGCCATTAAATATAGGTCAAGCAATTGAATGTGTTAGTCAATGAAATATTTTTAGACTAACAGTATTTAATGTCACCTACACTGACAGGCTTCAAAAAATGAAGAATGTTGGTAAAATGAAATAATCCCCTGGTATGAAATGTATGCAGATTCACAAGGTCACATATGTGTAATGTGATCCATTAGAACTCTACTGTTTGTGTGAGAATTGTGTGCGACTATTCACAACCATCATAGGAAAGCAAGGACTTCAGTGACTCCACAAGGGGAATGATAGTGCTGCCTGTGTTTCATCCCTCAATGCAGCGGCTGGAACGCCAACTAAAAAAATTTTTGTTGTCTAATCTTGGACTACTTAATGTTAATTTAGGTAAGGTAGTCCACAATTAATGTGAAACCACCCAATAGTATGATATGAAAGTATAGATTTAATATAATAAAAACACAAATTGGTGCATGTAAATGTTATTTTTTCCATGGTTTGCAGCAAATATACTATGGTATGTGCCTTTGAGTAAAATAGGTCAACTTATGCCAGACATTACTGTATCTTGTATATTTGAAATGTTGATGTGATTGATGTTCTACTATAATTAATAATCTTCCGATTCCTTAAAACTGTAGCTGTTGTATGTGGATTTGCTGCTTTATCCAGTTAGGGTAGTTATACCAGGACATATGTTTAAAATAAAAAAGCACGTTACATTACTATGACGACCAGTAAATAGCCTGATTGTCAACTCATTAGCTCACCATCAAAACCTGTAAACTTTCTGAGAATGTAGATCCTACCCTACCATTGGTATGCTTATACTGTAAGTGGTAAAGTAACAGCTGTGGTGTTGCTGTGGTCAGCTGCTCATAGTAAATGCCTGCCGCATAAATAGTCCATTTATTTTGAAAGCTAAAACAGCTCAAACTATAGATTTCAATGCAGTATAAATGTGCAGGACAGGCATGCTTTTTATGACTGTGTATTGCTAAGTTTTGGTTGTTTTTTGTTTATCCCGTATCATTTGCCTCACTCCAGTGGTATATGTTCATTCAGTCGTTTTTAGTTGAATTCTTTCCTAAACAGGATGGGTTGACATTTCATTTCCTTTGGTTTTTCAGTTTGTTCCCCCCACCCACACAATTGGTCACTCAGCTGTTTCAACATTCGCCTAAGGCTTTTGTTTGATACAAATGTATTTTGATCTAGAAGTAAAGATATATAGTGTTCTTATACTACAAATAAAAGGAGAAAACATTTCTTTGTTTTGTTCCTTTATAAATTCTATACTGTAGCTGAGAAGTGGGTCGCACTTTTGTTAAACGTTATCATTTGAAAATGACTGTTGTTGAGCTGGAAACCATCTAAGAACTGGGAACTGGAACAAGTATGTATTGGTCTGTGACAGGGTAGCGTTGCGGGCCCTGGTGGCATCGGCAGGCAAAGAGACTCAGAGGCAAGGAAACTGTGGTTGAAGCGCAGCTGCACGGTTTAATAAACAAACAAAAAATAAAAATACAAAACAAAACACTTCTGCTCACAGAGCAAAAATAAAATGTCAAACAAAAACAAATCTTGCACAATAAACAAGAACAAAATAACCAGCTCAAGGGGCAAAACAAAACTGCTCAGGCAGGGCAGAGCCTTCCCTGAACTTTGTTAAGAAAGAAACACAGCCCCAGCACAGCACAGCACAGCCTCGCCTCGCCTCGCCTCGCCTCGCCTCGCCTCGCCTCGCCTCGCCTCGCCTCGCCCACCCAACACAGGATTTTCTCTTTTTATACCATGTGGCTGGAGTCTAATTATCAATTATTCAATTAGCTCCAGCCACATTCTCACATGTATTTTGACAGGGATAGGAAATTAACCCCATCCCTGCCAACCACCACCAAACCACCACAAAACAATATTATTTACAGGCAGGGCCCTGCCCTGTCACATGGTCTCTTACTGAGTGCCCAGCAGGTACTGTATATGAAATCCCAGACCGTAGTTTACAGTAGATTGATATGGAGATAGAAATAGACAATGGAAAAGGGACATCTTGGTGATTGATTGGACACCAGGATTTAAAGCACACCAAGTTCCTTCTTACTGTGTTAAGCTTGAGGAACCAGTCAAAAAGACACACAGGCATGAGTAAAAAGTTGCCAGGATGTAAACATTGAAACAAAACCCAACAGAAATGCTACATAAAGAGTCGGAACAACATGGGGTTAAATACAATTTACCCTTTGTATCCTATTCTAGGTAAACCACTGAGGATCCCTTGGCTGGGTCATTTTGACTTGAGTCCCAGGGGAAATTGTCGAATGGGGCCCGATTCACAAAGTTTTAACCTGTGAGATATTTAAAGTGCATTTGTTTTCAGATAGTAGAAACACACCCAGTGTAGTAGTTACCACACAAGAAATAAACAACTCTGACATTTCATTTATGGGGCTTGTGATTAGTCAAAGAGTGTTTAGTGTACTTTTTAGAAAGCCAAATGATCTTATTTTTATTTTAGAAAGAAATGTGCTAACGATGATTGGGAGTAGATAGCTTTGTGAATATAGCCCATTATTACCAAGCTGAAACTGTATTTTGGTGAAACTAACAGCAGGGGGCTCACTGGAGAGCTATGTTAAAAATTATATTTAGAATCAACATATTTTTGTAATTGCAACTACTCTGTTAGTAAAACAACGTAAGCACAGTTTTTAGAGTCTCTTTTGATGATTGCTTTGGTATGTGGGGTCGAGGCAACCTTGTCAGCAAGAAAAGTTTTGAATTTACAGTTATTAATATTGCTGCGTTATTGGCCGGCACATCATCAGTTGAAAGCATCATTTTATCAATTTCACGGTCATTTTAAAGTGCACAAAAATGGTATAGACTAAGCATGGGTATTCTTGTTGAATATCTTGTTGACTTATTAATATATAATTAATATATAAATTGAGTGTTAATACTTATTAAATCGAGTCAAATTATTTTTCTTTACTACTATTTTGAACTTCTACTGTTGGAAAAAAAATCACACTTATTGCCTTGTGTTCACAGCTATTCTTTTACAGAAAACATTTTAGCAATTACCACATATAAACTGCACAGTATGCATCTTCTGCCATTAATATGGGTCACTGCAAATGGAATGACTCTAAAGTGCATTTAGCCTATGTGCTTGGGTGGAAAATTACTTCTTACTCCTGTCCATTGTTTGCCTGAGCAATATGAGCTGACTTCAGATAATGGATATAAGAAAGATAATCATACTGGGCACAGATTCAGGAGTTCGTTTTTGAGGAAGTGAGGAGAGAAGCAATCTTGGTTCAATTAATGGGGTGTACTGTGAAAAATGTTATCAGTCTGGAGTTTGAAGCACTGAAATCAATTTCCAAAGTTACTGAACGCGGAATCATTTAGAAACACTCCAGGGGGAAAGGGGGGTTTGTTTCCTCACAAACTCAAGGGGCTTCATTGGGACGTGATACAAGTACCTTCTGAAGCGCAGTCAGTCTGTCTATACAGCAGTAGCCCATTTTCTTGTTGTCTTGCAGATTACATTGTGCAGCTGTTAAACTAGCATCATTTGTCAAGCAATAAATTAATACTAGGAATACAGTAGAAGTTATTACAGGAGTATTTTTAATACAGTAGCCAAGTGGGGGGGGGGGGGGTATTAAACAAATCTAGCAAGTCATTTGTAATTTTTGACGCAGTACCGGGGAAAGAACAGAATGCTATGCAATGACAAGCAAATCCACTCAACACATAGCCCCATTCAAGCAGGAGGTTGACAAATTATTTTTTTAGTTAATGGACATCACCTGAGAGAGGAAAAAGAACAAGTGCTAGCAGCAGTGGCTTAACCCAGGACCTTCTGCACCAACAATTAAAATATTACTTCTGTGCAAGAGAAACACTTGAGAATCCCAGGACAGCATGTAGTCTTTACTTTCACACACAACCGCAAAGAGAGCTCACAAACTCAACCTCATCACAGAAACACACACACAAGAGTCCATTAATACAATCTGTATATTTATTATCATCTCAAAAACACTTTTTGTTGTTGTCCATAATTCACATACAAACAAAATACCCAGTTCTAATTTAATCCATACAAGATAAATAGAATAAAACTGTGCACAATGATATATCGTTAGTTTAGGTCCATAGGGTTATATTAGAAAGACATACATATATTTGTGAAACAGCTGTTTAATATCGCCATCGACACTATAACATCAGGGTTTGAAATGCACCACCTTTTATTATTATTCTGTTTAACCAGATTAGCTACATCTAATATTCAAAATAGCATTTACCAATAATACTGTAAAAATAAAAAAGGTACACAAACATCACTTAGTGTTCATTGCAGCTGTTGATAAGGTATTAATAGGTGTTCTCCAGTCGGCACTATGATCTATGTTAGTGCTTCATTGTGCCTTAAAAAGTCAAGGATACAACTTGACTTAAATTCAGCTGCAAGTTTATTTCTTGGAAAACTCTGGAGACAGGCAATGATGTAAGCAGAAACAACTAACTTGGCATTCACTACATCACACACAGTGAAAACTTAACAAGATGCAAAACCTTATATTTTAATTCATTGTTGCTGTGCATAACAATTACGTCATACAGTAAGTAGTTTTTTTTCATTTCACTTATTTGGGTGCCCAAAGAAACCTTTTAAAAGCAAAATCATAAGCCAGTGGAAGCTAGCAGTTAACTTTAACATCTGCAAATAGGTAGTGTTTCACTGGCTTGATTCAGGATCAGTTTCTCACTGAGAATCTAGCCGAACGTGTTGCAATGTTTTCACTTAATGTTACCATAAAAGGAAATCAAAAACATATATGCAGTTCTGCTTCAAACATTCAAAGGAATGAACCCACATTTAAGACCCATCATAATATTTGATTACTCTTTGCATTGTCCACTTGATGAGTATTTTGGCTTGCAGTAACGCTGCTGAAATGACCCTCCAGGTAAGATTCTACAGTTCCAACATGGTGACATTCACAGATGCATTTGTAAAGATTCATTCAAATGATCATTTTTAAAAAGGGCTAATTTATTCCCCTGAAGAGTATACTATCGTACTACAGTATTCACTTCTATTACAGCGGCATACATCAAGAGCACAACACTGGAAATGTCAGTAACTGAATTATTTTGATATAGTTTGTGTAGAAGCACACATTTTATTTCACCCACAATACATAATATTGATTGCAGGGCTGCAAACTTGACTGCACAAAAACTAATGAGAAGCCACGAGCATATAATTAGAAGAAAAAAAAAACCTGATGCTGCTATTTTTAGCACCAGACTGTCAAGTTTATAAGCCTGCAATGCGTTGTTTCAGGGTACAATATTACACAACAAACCAAACCAAACTCTAATTATGTTGTCATACTGGCAGTCACAATATCACACAATTACAGCAGATATACATGGTTACACCAGATTATATACAGGGAACAGCTCATTAAATATTGCACGTCTTGGCCCATTGCACCTCAGAACTGAGGTTGCACCAACTATAAAAGTCATTTATTCTTATTTACTATTTCATGCAACATTTAAGACCATACACTTGAAACTTATGCCCATTCTCAAAGTTTAATTTCACACAAACATGACAGACTGTCTGCCAGTAAAACCATTTATGGTAACATATTTTTAGAAAGCAAATGAATCTGCATGGTCATGTCTGGTACATGTGTGTGCTAATCTTTTCAGCAAACATGCTTGTAAAGAGACAAGAAACAGATTTAACAGGATTGCACAGAAATGAATTTGGGTTTGCGGGCTACAAAGTCTGACAGCATTGTGCAAACAAAGAAAAAACAGACAAAGCAATGTGTTTTCAGTAGTTGTTGTTCTTCAAATGCATCATTGTTACTTTCAAGGTATGGGTCTAATGTTAAGAAAATCATCTATGAAGAGAAATGCACTCAAAATAAATACTCACCAGTTAACAAAGACAGGCAGTTAAAGAGAAATGTCCAGCAAAAAATAGCAAAGTATATTGCATTTGTTCATAGTATTAAAAAAAGTAAACCCATTACCAACAATGGGACCTCAGGCCCATATTCACCAATATACTGGCAAATGCATAATATCAAATAAAAGTAGAGATTTAAAACAGTGGGGTTTTTAGAAAATGCTTTACATTTATTTTAGGGAAGTTAAAGTATGGCTGAATGAATGCTTAACAATAGTCTTTTTATGTCTCCCAGAAGGTTATCTTCTTAAAAAAAAAAAAAAAGTGACCTAGTGTCTTTTTAGAAAGCTGTTGTGTAAACAAATAATAATAATAATAAATAAACTGCAGAAATGTAGAGACTGTGAATACTATTTAATACATTCAGATATTAGGCTGCTAAAAGGCCACATATTTTTCAGGTAGTTTATATTTTGCAGTGCATTGAGTTACAACACAACCAAATGGAACAGTAGTTGAGAACTCAGTGTTTGAGCCCAAGTACCAATCACATTAACAAAGGTCAGATACATACATTAACTCACACACAGGGTACTGCAGTAAACAAGCAAGCCACATTAAGCGTTTAAAAAAAAATAATAGAAAGGGAAAAGCAATATATTGTTGTCATGGAGAGAGAAGCCCTCAGTAAATCAAGCTTGGAATACTGCAGTGTATAATCAAAAACTCTTGCAACAGAGCCTAAAGCGGATGATCACACAAGCTCAGAGCTAGAAAATCATTTTTCTCGATTCAACAGAATATATAATACATCATTCGGTTGCCAGAAAATAGTCCCAAACTGCTTTTTTGTCAATATTGATAAATGAAAGTTATTTATCATGTAGTATATTTGCCTGTGCATTTTAAAATGTAAAAGAACAGTTACGCTGAATTCATTCGGGTTGTTCTGGTGAACTAGGTACAACTGCTACAAAAATACAAACGGGTGTAGTTTGTATGTGTGAATACACAGACATCTTTCACCCAGGGAGGGATTTGATTATTTGGCACCTCCTGTATTGGGAGATCTGAGCTTGCTTCTCGAGTTTATTCTGATGCTTGATCTGAATCACAAAATACACTGCAGACCAACAAGGCTGTTCCAATCCAGGCAGCATACTAACATGCATTAACATTAGGGGCAAGCAAACCCAAGGGCTAATTGCCTGTAATAAAACTATTTGAATGATATAAAACTAACAAGAAACATGCTAAACATGTTAGTTTTAATCAGTTAAAATTGTTGTATTCCTTTTAGAAAAGTGCGTCTCCCTCTGCACTTGTTTTGTTAAATAGAGCCCTATGTGTCTGCTTTTGGTTTACTCAACACACTTGGAAATTGAGGTTAACGTGCAGATCAAAGTATATCTTGCAGATTTGACTGTTTGCCAGAACTCTGAATTTATATATATATATATATATATATATATATATATATATATATATATATATATATATATATATATATACAGTACTGTGCAAAAGTTTTAGGCAGGTGTGAAAAAATGCTGTAAAGTAAGAATGCTTTCAAAAATAGACATGTTAATAGATTATATTTATCAATTAACTAAATGCAAAGTGAGTGAACAGAAGAAAAATCTAAATCAAATCCATATTTGGTGTGACAACCCTTTGCCTTCAAAACAGCATCAATTCTTCTAGGTACACTTGCACAAAGTCAGGGATTTTATAGGCATTTAGTCAGGTGTATGATTTAACAATTATACCAAACAGGTGCTAATGATCATCAATTCAATATGTAGGTTGAAACACAATCATTAACTGAAACAGAAACAGCTGTGTAGGAGGAATAAAACTGGGTGAGGAACAGCCAAACTCAGCTAACAAGGTGAGGTTGCTGAAGACAGTTTTCTGTCAAAAGTCATACACCATGGCAAGACTGAGCACAGCAACAAGACACAAGGTAGTTATACTGCATCAGCAAGGTCTCCCCAGGCAGAAATTTCAAGGCAGACAGGGGTTTCCAGATGTGCTGTCCAAGCTCTTTTGAAGAAGCACAAAGAAACGGGCAACGTTGAGGACCGTAGACGCAGTGGTCGGCCAAGGAAACTTACTGCAGCAGATGAAAGACACATCATGCTTACTTCCCTTCGCAATTGGAAGATGTTCAGCAGTGCCATCAGCTCAGAACTGGCAGAAAACAGTGGGACCCTGGTACACCCATCTACTGTCCGGAGAAGTCTGGTCAGAAGTGGCCTTCATGGAAGACTTGCGGCCAAAAGCCATACCTCCGACGTGGAAACAAGGCCAAGCGACTCAACTATGCACGAAAACACAGGAACTGGGGTGCAGAAAAATGGCAGCAGGTGCTCTGGACTGATGAGTCAAAATTTGAAATATTTGGCTGTAGCAGAAGGCAGTTTGTTCGCCGAAGGGCTGGAGAGCGTACACGAATGAGTGTCTGCAGGCAACAGTGAAGCATGGTGGAGGTTCCTTGCAAGTTTGGGGCTGCATTTCTGCAAATGGAGTTGGGGATTTGGTCAGAATTAATGGTCTCCTCAATGCTGAGAAGTACAGGCAGATACTTTTCCATCATGCAATACCATCAGGGAGGCATCTGATTGGCCCCAAATTTATTCTGCAGCATGACAACGACCCCAAACATACAGCGAAAGTCATTAAGAACTATCTTCAGCGTAGAGAAGAACAAGGAGTCATGGAAGTGATGGTATGGCCCCACAGAGCCCTGATCTCAACATCATCGAGTCTGTCTGGGATTACATGAAGAGAGAGAAGCAACTGAGGCTGCCTAAATCCACAGAAGAACTGTGGTTAGTTCTCCAAGATGTTTGGGCCAACCTACCTGCCGAGTTCCTTCAAAAACTGTGTGCAAGTGTACCTAGAAGAATTGATGCTTGATGCTGTTTTGAAGGCAAAGGGTGGTCACACCAAATATGGATTTGATTTAGATTTTTCTTCTGTTCACTTACTTTGCATTTAGTTAATTGATAAATATAATCTATTAACATGTCTATTTTTGAAAGCATTCTTACTTTACAGCATTTTTTCACACCTGCCTAAAACTTTTGCACAGTACTGTATATATATATATATATATATATATATATATAAGAAAGTGTGTGCACGTGTGTTAATACAAGTGTTTCTAGCTACATTTGTAATCTAACTTGCATTCTTTCATATCCAACGACAAAATGGCACAAGTCCAAACATCACTGAGTGTATGTGACTTTACATAAGGAAAGAAAAATAATGTATGTCCCATATATTGATATATAAAGAGAATACGTACATGGAGTGCTGTGTTTAGTTCACTCATGAGGACGGCCTTAAACAACCCACTCGCCCCTGTATAGGTTTGTTACTTATTTGGCCATTATTTTTTGTGCAGAAAACTACAGTATTCCATGAACGTTAATGGAGTAACCTAAATTTATTAAACAAATCTATATTGGCTTTACTTTGAAACTTACCACTGCCTGTAAGTGACAAACGTCACCAACTGGTAAATAATTTGGTAGTCTACCTATTTACTGATGTCATAGTCAAAACAATAAATACATATATGATTTTTTTTTATATGTAAATCAACATATTACCACTGAAAACTACTTCTTAGTGTATGTACAATCAGCTTGAGTAGTTTTGTTGATTGCTCCATTAAGTGCACTAAAACAAGACATTTCCAGAGAACAGTACTGTGTACATAACAGCAAAAATACAACTTTTTTTTCTTTTTCTTTATCGTTTATTAAGATATGGATAAATGAAAGTTTCAAAGACTAAAATCTAAGGATTTTCATATCTTGGCAACGACACACATTACGACTGCCTCTGAGCTGCTAGCAGTTCCTAACAGCCACAGTTGGGTTCTTGTAGAGGAGGAGGGTTTTCTGTTAGCTTTGTGTTCGGTTTCCCAGCGGTGACAGCAGGGTTGGTTTCTAAACTCTCTGACATCCTGTCACAGATGATGTCCACAAGCTGCTCAAATGTCTGTTTAACGTTTATGTTGTCCTTTGCGCTAGTTTCAAAGAATTCAAATCCTTCAAAGACAAACAGAAAAATGGTTATTATATACAGGTTTATGTTTCTACCTTCTACATATTACCAACACAACCAATATATTTCTCACCATGATTAATCTTTCTCGAGCAATATGAGATTTTGAAAATTCATTTCAATTCTGTGTGTTGGTTATCCCTCTTGTTTTCATTTTCTCAGGAACCTTGTGTTTTTAAATTGAAAGGTTACAACGAACATTAAAGTTGGTTCTGTGTAGAAGGCAGCAATTTATACATTTGATTATGCACTTCCTTTATTTCCTTTAAAAATGCAGTATGTCAGGCACTGAAAATACAAATCTGTGAGTATCTGTAAATTGTTTGGTTGTGTATGCATGCAGCATTTACGTGTAGCTATGTAGGTCAGCGATGAGACTGCTGAGAGAGCAAGCATGTAAATGGGTGATGGCTAAAATACACACAAAAAAATGTGAGTGAGCTGTTTTCTGTAAAAACAGAACAAATGTTTAGCGACTTACAGAGGCTTTCTTTACAACATGCTGTTTCAGAATCATGGAAAACTCTACAGCCTGGTTCATACTTCTTTAAATTTGAATACAATATGTCAGGGAGCAGACAGCTATAAAATCTGTGCAGCTTCACTATTTGCTGTACGAAGGACGCATCGTGCCGCAGCCCTTTTGACTGTGCTAAGTAGTCGCAGCTGTTGTTCATACTTTAAATACAGACTGCATTCGCGAAACAGGATACATTTAAATTTAAGGAGATGTGCTGAGTTTGTACCTCTTATACAAGAGGTTTAAAAAAATCAAAAACGACGTTGTTGGTACATCCGTCCTCTCAACCAACAGAGAATCCGAAATAATTTTATACATTAATTAGAGAGATGTGAGTATGTGACAGTGAGAGATATTTTAGGTATTTTAGAATGACAGGTGAAATGTTGGACAATCTGTTAAGGCAGTACGTCCCACCAAAATAGACGCATGTTGCAAGATTGTAGATGACGTAATTCATTTTTTTATTTGGAATCGGCAATTATTTTTCAGATTTTCTCCTCAATTTGAAATGCCCAATTATTTTTATTTCAACCCAGCCCACTGCTGTCACCCCCGCGCTGACTCAGGAGAGATGAAGACGGACACACGCGTCCTCCGAAACGTGTGAAGTCAGCCGTCCGCATCTTTTCTATCTGCAGGCCCGCCATGCAGCCACCTCAGAGCTACAGCGTCGGAGGACCAAGCAGCTCTGGGGAACTTACAGGCAGGTCCGCAGGCGCCCGACCAGTCTACAGGGGTCGCTGGTGCGCGATGAGCCGAGGACACTGTGGCCAACCTAAGCCCTCCCCCACCCGGGCGACGCTTGGCCAATTGTGCGCCGCCACCTGGGAGCTCCCGTCCACAGTCGGCAGTGCAATAGCCTGGACTCGGAGATGACGTCATTCTGACTTGTCGCACAGGGTCGGAGATCCTCAATTCCGACACTACAGTATTTGGTGACGTGAATTCTTGTTTTTTGCCACACCTCGCCCGTGAAGTGTACTAAAAATGATTGTGCCAAAATCATAACCATTGTTAATGAATTGTCATTGATATGTAATACTTAATATTAAATAACTATTAATTAATAATACAAGGCTTAACAATAAATAAATAAATAAATAAATACATAAATAAAACCTCAGTCCTATAAAATGCTTACACTAATTAAATTATAATTCAATATTTTTTTTTAAATATTTAAGATACTTCAGTAAGCAAGGCTACAGCATCAGCAAGAGACTGTAGGAAAGGTGTGGTCCAGGATCTCGAGGTCAACCAAGGCCGGTTGATAGAAGGCTGCAAATGAGGTGGATGGGAGGAGGAGGAGGAGGAGGAGAAAAAACTTGGAATTGAAAGAGTTAAGTCTCAGTTTTAGGTTATTGGGATAAACCAGTGAGGGAAAAAAGATGCCACTAGAATAGCAGCAAGCAATATCGATATTTCTAGTCTTTATATTATATGGTAGGTTGTATCTTAACTCAGTATTATTGTTTTTTTATGTTTTAGAAGTACAGTCAAATCTATCTAACAGCTACTGAATATCCGGTTTAAAGTGGTTGTTAGGTACCGATGGCCTTCAACTGAAAGTGAATACAAAGTCAGTTTTTCCGCTTCTGTGTGAAAAAAAAAGAAACCTTCCTCAAACTTGGAACCAAGCAATGGGCATTGTGTAAAATCTAGTCAAGCATAGGAGGATTTTAACAACATGCATGTTAAAATTGTATTATTCCAGACTTTCAGGATGAGGTTTGAGGAAAGGTTAGGTGTTAGCCAATTAAATGTGTTTAATTAACAGCCCCAGTTCTGTTTAATAAGAATGTATGCAAGCCCCCAGTCATAGTCGATTTATTCCATATCTATCTATTTACTTATCTAGATAGATAGATAGATAGATAGATAGATAGATAGATAGATAGATAGATAGATAGATAGATAGATAGATACAGTTTCTACTCAAAATAGCCAGTTTCCCGATGTTTAGGAATGATTAACATACCTTTGTCAAGGGAAAGTGTGGTTGAAAACAAACAGTGGAGGTAGTTTTTGATGCCATGGCAACGATACTCACACACACACACACACACACACACACACACACACACACACACACACATACACACACATATACACACACACACAATTCACATTTAAAAATTACATTTTTTTGTCATGCGTGGTCCGGAAACTCTCCTGTCACTAGGCAGTGTAAATACCTCTGAAACCAAAACATACTGTTTCGCTCATTTAAATGTTAATGGTCCCATAAATAACTAATACTGATTTTAATTTTTTACCTGGATATGTATTCTATTTTATTATCTTAAACAAACAACACATCTTTTGTTGTATTACAAATGCCTACTGATGCTGTGCAACACAAGAATCAGACAAAAAATAACTCAATTGAAAAGGTATATAGGTTCTTAAATGATGAATCACTCAAATAAGTCATTGTATACATAATATACTCTAACAGCATTCAAAATGTTGAGCAATTACTAATATTTTAGTATATCTCTTTCATAAAAAAAAGGTAAAGTCGAATACCTACCAAGCTGTTCTGCTAACTGCTTGCCCCTCTCAGTGGAGATTACTCTTTCATCTTCCATGTCACATTTATTACCAGCCAGTATCACCTGTGCATTGTCCCATGAGTAGGTTTTGATCTGGGTTGACCTAGAAAAAAGATATAGAAAAATAAAAGTAGGGGAAGATGATTTCAGAAAGGCAGGTGAACACTCAAGGAGCGAGGCACAATTACTGTTACAAGCCAACTTGTAAACTTAATGCTGATTCAGTGACCTCGGTCTGTTGTTAGAGGTCATAGAGACGGAGTTGTCAAGGCCTGCAATGACCCCCTCCCCTAAAAGAGAAATACTGTACCACTGTACATTGGTTCCCAGCTACTGCCGCGGCTGTGCTGTGCTTCATGTAGAAGGAAGCGGCTAGCGAGATCAGCACTTTATCTAGTTTGCCATCTGCAAGGATCCTGTCAAGCTGTCATTCTGTCCCAGGGGGTACTGGGTGTAGTTAAGATGGGGAGTACAGTGACCCCTGTAGACTGGCTGGGCGCCTGCCTGTAAGTTGCCCAGTGCTGCGTGGTCCTTCGACGCTGTAGCTCTGAGGTAGCTGCATGGCGGGCCTGCAGAGTGAAAAGAAGCAGACGGCTGACGGCACATGTTTCGGAGGACACGTGTGTCCGTCTTCGTCTCTCCCAAGTCAGCGCGGGGTTGGGCTTACCAAATTGGGGAGAAAATGACAAAAATAATTTGCGATTCCAAATTTTAAAAAAAAGTGTTTTTTGATTCAATGTCAACTAATTTCAGACCACAGCCTTTTGCTTTTCCAGTAATTATTCTGCCAAAACTACACTACGTGCCCAATGTTTTTCAAATGTACCTAGCAATTTGAGACAATACAGCTGTAATTCATAGCGACAAAGACAAAACTTTGCTGCACAGTGACTCACACTGCAAGGCTGTTTAAAATGTGTCAGGTGCTATCAAGTTTTGCGATAAACTGCTTTCATTACATCATTCTTTTAAAGAGAATTTATTATAGTGAATAGGTTATTAATATATTTTATTAACCTTTGAAATCTGCGTAACAAGCCAGGTTCGCCAATTCACTGGTCATGAACACAAAACATGTATAATTAACTCTGAACATCTGCTTGCGATGTTTATCTTTTGTAATTACTCTGCGTCTAATGTTGTTATTTTTAAATGGTTCTTTATCTAACACTATAAAATGCTGTATTCAGTGCAATATGATTAACTAACTGTACACCTTGTTGTGTGCATGTCTCATTCAGTAAATATATATGGATAACAAAAATCGTAATAATAATATTTCTCTTTGATAGTGTGATGTAGGTTGTCAATCAGGCAGGTAGGAAGCATACAGGCAAGCGCTTTTATTTATTATCACATAAATAAACAAGCAAGTCACCTAACAAAGGCTTCTAGGGAGACAAGGTATAACACATAGACAGAGCTTCCATACACAGAGCCAGGCAAGCTATTGATAGCAGTCTGCCTGTCACTTTTTCTTAGTGCTTGTATCAGCATTCCAATTCAGCCCTACAGCAAAAAAAGCCCTTGTACAATGTTTTTTTATATGCTCTTGCACTACATTTCTAATGATGCATTTTCATTGTTATCTTCATCCCTAGCACTGCTTCTGTAGGTACGGACTTCAAGTACTGATCGTTCTGCTGGATCAGGAAAACATGTAGAAGCTACAGGAATTGCACTTCCGGCACACGCAGTTCCCACGAGTGTGATATAAAAGGAAGTGAAAAATATATTAAACAGGTTGTGAAGGCTCCTCGTGGGAATAGGTCCTTTTCACCTGGTACCTATGGAAACCAGAAGGACAGCGAGTGAGCGAAGCATTCTCTGTGAAAGCTGTGGTTGAGAAGCACTGACAGTCGTGAGCCCTGCATTTCAGCTGCTGACGCACGACACGACCTTGAGGCGCAACAGAGACAGTGATGTGGTCTGGCACCTCAATGAGCCCTTAAAATGAAGAGCACATTGTGAGGAAGAGTAAACAAATAGTTTATTGGTTATGAAAGAAACAAGAAGGCAGAAATGAATGGACGAAGAGAATCTGATATATTAACTCCGAGGACCCAATTTTCAAAGGGCAAGGCATTAATGTATTCATGTTAATTTCATCAGCGCTTGATTATAGGGCCTATTAAGGTGTCAGCCAAAAATCTGAGGAGTGCCCTCGGTTTCATTTTGGCCTCAAAGAGATTTTGAGACAGGACAAAGGTATGCCATTGCGAGCTAAACAAACCTCTTCCAAGCAGATCTTCAAAAAGCAAACGCTTTTGCAGGGAAGCTACCTCAACACAAAATAAATAAGGAGCTTGTGAGGGACACAACGTAAGAGGTAATGTATAGAAAACTAACAAGTAATGTAAGTTATCAAAATGTATTATTTATTTTAATAACAACAATTTAAAAAGTTTGTTGCAATGCATTTTTTATAAGGACAGATCCAATTTGTGTTGGGTTTATTATGCACGGCCGCAGGTATTCCTGAAAAATAGGACATTAAACAACAGCATAGACAAAATTATAACGCTTAAATTACTTTTAGCAATTCTACATTGTACAGATACAGTTTCTGCACTGTACTCAATAAAGGCCTCAGTGGTGAAATGTTTTCTACAGTATAATGGAAACAATGAATGCATATTTTATTATTACTGATAATCACAGAAAACGCATGCACAGTAAGAAGCATTCGACATTAATGGGGAAGTAATTTTTTCCTGATTCTCCACTTTCCATGGATTGGTCAGCACTAACCAAATCGTGCCACAGTCCAACGTTTGTTATGTTAAAAATCATGGGGGATATAGCAGGACACAAACTCTTGAGTTTGCACATTGCCTTACATGTTTTTAGTTGGGTCTTTACTCTTACTTGGTGTCATGTCCTGAGAGCGCATTAATAAACAAAGGCATCATAGATTTGTACATGTATTCTTGCTGTTATAATTAAATATTGAAAACCAGTAGCTGTACCAGTAACAGACACCCTACAGTGCCTGCTGCAGTACACACTCCCCATAGTGGAACTGTTGGTGGTATTAGTGATATGATACGGTTTCATTCTGGCTTCCAGACCTCCTGCATTACTAGGGATATACAACATTCATTAAAACAACATTTTAACACTTCTGCCGCCTTGCTTGAGCGCTGAAAGAAATATTAATATAACAGTTCACACATAGAGGACTGCAAATAGAGATTTCACCGGGTGAGTTTCAGTCGTGGCATGTGCTTGCTAAAGTGACGTACTGTACAGCCCAAGCTTTCAAACCATGTGTCTAGAGAAAATACTGTAAATGACACAGAGCATTCAATTTTGCAGCCATACCAATGACATGTTTACTTAATTGGTTTTAATATTAGGACACCTACAGCAACTTTAAAAAAAAAACTCAATGCGGATCAACTAGTTAAATGTTTTCACAGTACAGTAGGTGGGTCTTATTGGCAACCATTACTGTTAAATCTGCCGCATTGCACCCTAGCTTTCGGTAATGCTGTGAAAGACGTTGAGAAAGGATTCTAAGACACTTTCCACTGATAAGTTGTTCCACCTTGTCAGCTCACTTAACATTAATAAAAGCAAAGCTCTTCAATCCACTGCATATCCTTCATAATTTTGAAAATTATGCTGCTGTTATTTTCCAACTGGGTATTGTAATTCTTCATTGTTTATATAACAATACAATAATGAGAGATGTGACCTTTTCTGCTGAAATGTCGCATTTACTTAGACATGAATGAAACACGATTAATTGATTTGTTTTTCTATCGAAATATGTGTCTCCATGGATCAGTGAGATGACAGACATTCATCAGTCATGGGTTTAGCAACCCCCACTCAGGAAAGAAAAATCACAGGAAAAAAAGCTTTTAACATAATACCGAGCTGCAGTGCCCAGCAGTATTCGCTTTCATGGTAATTGTATCAGAGTCTTTCCCTGTCTGTAAACTGTACAAAAACTGGGTTACTGTCTGCTAACAGAATGCTAGGTAAAGAGTAAATAAAGTTCAATCAGAATACTTAACTTGCACTATATAAATAACCTTAAGCTGCCTCTAGCTAAACTATGCAATATACATGCAAGTTTAAGAGGCATTACAAAACGATTCAGTACCGTCAGCCAATCAGCTTCCAGCTCTAGCGGGCTCTAATAGACGGTAGATGCCCGCTGGAATGTCTCTGCATCAACTGTGAATCAAATGTAAAATCAATCTGCGCAAGTGCTGGCTTTTTCTTTTTGACTTGCTGTTTTTTTAAGCACAGTTCACATCTATTGGACAGTAAATACTAAACAAAGACACAATTGGTCCAAATTAATTTTATTATCCACCAAAACCAGCCAATCAATAATTTGCATCGACAAAAGCAACTAATCGTATATCTGCAACTGAGAGCCAATAACAGACAGTCAGGTCGACTGGAGCACAGACACAGCATCTTTCAACAACAACAAAGCGAGACATGGACAGTTCAGTAACATTGCTCCATTCATATATAGATTCAGGATAGAAAGGCTTTGGCTGTTGTAGAAACATGGCGAGTTAGAAGGGATTTTAAAGTGGTATTCCTCAGGCAATGTCCTGATTATAAATAGGGGTTTAAAACCTTAACAAGTTAACACAAAATAAAAATCGATTTACTAAATAAAAACAAATTGTTTTTCTCTTTATATGTATGTCATCCTTGTTCTTTATTTTAAAAATGTTCAGGACTACTTTCTTAGAACGTCTTTACTCAGCGGAAATGTACCTGACGAATCAATACAAGTTAAAGGTAAATCTAGGTTTTAAGGAGTTTATTTAAGGAAAACAATGGTAAAAATAATTTTCTAATAGTGATAGTGCCCTCTTGATGATGGTTCTACTGTGTAATAGTTGACCTTGACTTTCGTTAGTGCCCTCATCTTCGGCTTGGGACGCAGAACTCCCATCGCGGTCAACTATCACACGGTAGACCCATCATCAACAGGCACCATCGCTTAAATAAGACACACATGTGGAAATTCAGAAACTCATTAGCACCTTTTTTCAGAAAGAAGAAAAACACCTACTGAAGTAACACGTCTCAGAATTAAACTTTAATTAAGAGGTCTTGGTTGTTCTTAAGAAGCTTATTTCTAGTTTTTAAAGGTGTTTTTTTCTCTGAAAAAGTGGTGCTAACAACACTTCCCCCATTATTCTGAAACAGCATAGCAACAATGCACCCTGACAACAGTATGGCTGTGTCTCTCTGATTATGAGATTGGATAACACTGAAATGCTAATGATGCCCACATCTTTTATGATCATACAATTTAAATTCTAAAGTATGGGCTTTCTAAAGGTAATAACTAGGCCGGCACATACAGAGGGTCCTCATGACGGTTTATAAGCGCACAGAAAGTGAACTAAACAAATGCAATCTGAAAACATCTATACCAAAATGTTGAGGTACAAATTGTGCATGTTACAACATATTTCAATATAGAATGAATAAGTATTTCTTTAGAAATGATACTGTTTGACTGTTAGAGTAAACATTATTTTGTGTATATCTGAAGGTGTGGAACATACAGTGATCATTTATTTATGTAGGTGTAAATGCAAAACTGGAGCTATTAGTAACGTAAATAACCATGACTTACATGAACTGTATTTTTAATATAAACACACGGGCAGATGCTGGTTTGAAAGAAGGTATAACTGCAGTCTACATACATGAAAAAAGGAAAGTTTTTTGGGATGTACACAAGAGGTTTAAATGATAAAAAATATTTTATTTCAGGATATTTCGGACAAAAGCCCATCTGTGTAGAAAGAAAAGTAAACACAGTGCAGTAAACCTGCTACCAAATACCACCAGATTCTAATACTCTCAATACGGGCTGATGTTTAAGCACAATTGGACAAGAGGCATGGACAGACAGACAGAAACGGGTACTTGAACTAGTCCTAAAGCATTTAAACATCCAGACTTGGGACAGTCAGTATTAGGAAACAGTATTGGAGACACATTAACATAATTGGCTCTTTTTGCTGCTACAGTACATTAACATTTGGTTCCCCTTTCATGGAGCAAAGCTTTGTACATGGATTCAAAATGTCTCTCATCTTAAGGTTAAACATCGATAAAGAACACATGGGGCTGCTGTTTGGCTTAGTGATTTTAATTGATGTTCTTTACTGATGTGCAGCCTTTGCTCATTCCTGTCATGTTATGCAAAATATTAGGAAGAAGGATCTATGAAAGTTAAAAAAGACTTAATAGGATGCATATAAATCACTGGATGCATATGGGGAGGCTATCAAAAGAAGCGCTTTCTTAAGCAATAGGGTTTGCCAACTGAGTTTAACAGCACAGGGACTGTGCAACTGCAGATGAGTTGATAAGTACAAAGTGATGCAGTTTTAATTGGAAAATTAACTCCACAGATTGGGAGAACAGCTTGAATAGTGTGAGCAAAATACAGGGTTTCTTTTTAAAGAATAAAATCCCCAAATGTTCACCACACACCACCCATATGGGCTTTCCTTTTACCCGTATTCTTAATGAGTGATGTTAATATTGTGATGATCTGTTATCAAGACTCATTGATGCTAAAAAATGCTATCCTCGTAAAACCACTGTAAATGTAGAACTGAGTACTGAGCAAGATGACAGTGCTATAACTGAATTAATCACCCACCCTCCAACTCCACCCTCTCCCTCAACCTCATTTGACGAACCAGAGAAGTTTATCTGTACCTTAGCACTACAAAAGGCCTGAACACAGATGGAGAAATTCTGACTCCTAATGAAAACTGTTTCAAAACTAGAAATAACACATTTCTAATTGAGAAACACTGTTTTGGTGTTTTTTTTTAATGACAGTAGCAAATCTAAATAGCACCTCCTTTTAACTCTATATTAATAAGCACTCACTGTCCATGCTGCCTATATATAATGTACAATAAACATGTGTTGAAAATATGGTTGTCTTTCAAAATCACGTTTTCATCTCAGATTATTTACTTTGCATGAATACAGTGTAACGATATAACAATACAGAGGAAAGAGGTCCATGATAGAGAAGGCTTGACAGCTTTAGGGTGGCTGTATTAAGATCCTGCGCTTCATTAAAAAATGTTACTTTCTATGCTCTCTGTTGCAACTAATACCCTGTCCACACAAGCAAAATAAGGAGTAAATTATACCATATACCACGTTGTTTATTATGGTTCGGCAGTTCTTGATTCCATTAGAAATAGTTGACATAATCTTAAGTGTATTCTAAATCTCATCTTGGGGCTGACCTGGTTGCTGTTTCTATTCTAGGTAAAAAGCCTGTGTTGATGTGATCAAACTTGACTTTTTCTGCACCGTAAAATGTCCCATAAGTATGTTTCGGGCTACTCTGTTATAGTATACATGTTATAGAAAAAAACAAACAAAATATAGAAAGTTGTCTGAAAGCAGCATCAATACAGTGTTGATATATATTTGACAAGTGTTTTTCTTCAGGTTGGTTAGGTCTGTTTTTTTTTTTTCTACAGCAGCATAACAAAGTTACCTTCATATTCACTGTTTTTATAAATAAAAGGCTAGTTTCACAGACTAATCGTGTACTGTTTTCAAACACAATGGAATTATGTATTTACTTCTTGACTAGTACAGTACATGTGTAATCTCTCCTTGTTGCTTTCGCAATAGGGAGCTATGTTTGGAGTGCAGGAAGTAAAAGAAAAAAACATACTTGTAATACTTTGCACTGCGCTGTACTTGCCTTCACATACATGAATTCAGGATTAGGCTGGTTTTTTTTTTAACTACCAAAGTATTTCAATTGGTATCAGAGCACTCGTTTTGCCTCTGGGTGAACAGTAGCTAGTCTTGCCTGAGGCCACTCTCATTGTAATTAAATGTAAAAATAGTATTGGACTACAAAATGTAACATTAGTGCTAATGAAACCAGCTTAAACACATACTGGGTCTAAGTGATGATACTGTCATAATATTGGTAATTACAATAAAGCACAATGGAATGTTTTCCCCTGACATTTGTTATCATTAAATGAAAAAAAAAAACAGAACAGGTTTTTATTTTTATTTAATTGGCCATTAAGCTTTTGTTGTTTTTGAAGTGTAATGGCCAAATCCCCACTGAACAGCTGTACAAACTACCCAGCATTTTCTTTTATTGTATAAGGCTTTGAAAAGCTGTTCAGGTAAGAGAAAAAGCAAAACAGAAAGTTCAAAATGTCAGAGTAGAAAAAAAACAGGCTTTTCACATTGATGGAGCAGCTACAAGCAGAGCTGAGATTTCTAAAAGGTGATAACGGTTTCCCTGGAAACCAGTAAGAATTTCTTTAATGGAGCAATAAGAATCAAGAGGCCAGCCAAATATCTACTTTTGGCAAACAGTGTCTTCAATAAACAGATGCAAAGTGATACACATGTCACAAAACATGGTAAGTGTACTTAATCTGACAGAACTGAACTCCTAGGAGACATGGAAGGTTCATAGAAATTCAAATAAAAGTGTACTGTTATATAGTGTTCATTTGGGTCTGACTTGGAAATGTAATATTTTCCTGCAAACCCTGATGCGTACTAAAGACCAGACTTTCTTTCTGAAATTTTAAGTAATGCAATGTTATTGTCTGAGCCTTTGTTTCTATTGATCTTATTGTGATATTGAAAGTAGAACTTGTGAGTTCCTGGGCTGGGATGCTTTTTGTCTTTTTGTAGGGTGTACAAGTGCTTGCTAGCTTAAGCCCTGAACACACTACCTGATGCAAATCTTTGCGAGTGGGCACAACACACTGCCCGATTGAAATTGTAGCAAGGGATGCACAATTCAGGATTTTTTCTGATGTTTGACCTGCCCTGGATGCAAATCAATGACAATAGGCGAAAACATAAGGCGGTGTGATTGTGAAAACCACTTATGACTGGAGACAGGCATATATTCTCTCTATGAAAAAGCACGCACCCAGGACTGGTGACCATGTTAGTGTATTGTGTTTGTAATGGGACTGTGTTTATTATTTGGGACCTCAAACCCTTTGTTTTGAACAGTGCAATACACATTGCTGTGTATTGCCTGTAATTATTGTTTGGTCACCAGACCTGGATTACAAATTAAATCTCTTTTCTGATTGGATTATCACTGTCTGTTTCTTCATCGCGCACCGCACCACTCTAATCATGACACACTCAAAATAAATAATTTGTATTGGTTACACAGTTTGAAATCTGTGTCTACACAGTTTAAATTAAAGTTTTGAATTAATGCACATTTGCATTTTGACAGTTAGGTTTCCCATATATTGACTGGGGGTTGACCTTTATGCAGGGGATACAGGAAGTGAGAATGAGAGAGACATGTGAGAGAGACTTGTAAAGTGGCTAATCTCTTTTGCTCTGTACACCCCCTAATACTGTGTACTCTCCCAATGAAGCCTTCTGAACCCACTAATTGCGTGTTAGAAATTAATACACTTAAACAATCTTGTCAAATATTCAACATCTGGTTTCACAATGGATTGCTAATGCAACAACATGCAACCCACTTTGATATCCAGTGTCTTCGTACAGAGGATAGGAAGAAGTAAAAAGTAGCAGTGTCACAAACGGAAGTTTGTAATAAAACACACAGGGAAGAGAAAATAACCCTATAGCAATATCATGTATGCTTTTTACCAGCCCAGCTGGAAAATGTTCAAATTGTGGCTTGTATTTTATATGACACAAAAAAATGACTCAAAAACACTCCAAGTAATGTCACCAAGTAATAACCATTCAAGGAGCAGGATATTTATTTTAGTTCATTCTAAATGTCATATATTATTAAAGAACTAGCTTGCTCTATTTGCTGTTCCATGTCCTTTTTTGCGGTAAGACAGCAATGCCAGTCTTACCTCTGAGGGTTTCCTTTTCAGATAACCTGGGACACTGAGATAAGAAAGACATGCAAACTTGAGCGAAGGGCATGACAAATGATTGGCGTTACACACTGCTGATTCATTGCACTGACTACAGTGAAGGAACATTAAAAAAGGTTCTCAAATTGAAATGTCGCCTCTTTTCCAGGATAACCAGCACTGTAACAGAATGTCAACACACACTGTACAGTTACTGGGAAGCCAAGCCTGTTATTCAAAAGGATTAAGATATTCAATGTGGCCACTACAACCCTTATTAACCCATTATTTGAGGATAACTTGAAACATTGTATTTAAAAATAAAAACTTTTGGTTTAAATTATCAGGCTGGTTTTAAATTGTTTTGTTCGTAGGCTTAAATTGCACATTTTCAACAAGGAGCTGTACAGTAACTTTTCCACTGGCCACTTCCTCCTATGATTCTCACATTGTATTTGTTGCTGAGGTTCAATTTTCAATCCGAAAAGAATCCAGAATACTACCAAACTGATTTGAAGTTACTGTACGGTCTTTTACTATTCACAAGACAATGCAGAGTATGTAGTATTGTGCTCATCCCTTCCAATAGAGGAGCCCAGTGCAGAGAAATGCATGCTTCATTCTTGAAATTACTCTGTTAAAATATCCTCATGTAACTAAAAAATGTGATCAAAATTTACTTCTTAAAATATTTAATCAGCATTTTATAAACAGCATTGTTTTAAATGATACGCAGCATGCTTATCGATAGAATCTATTTGCAGTGCAGTCTGTAACAATGCAGTGAGCCTATTAGTGATACACAGAAGCTTTACTTCCACTCCCCCAGTATGGGAGAAGAATTTCCATGCTCAGAGAACACTCGTGGATAACAGCTTCAAATCAAAAGCAAACAAATCTTAAACAATCGCATGCATAAGTGATGAAATCCATACGTAACTCACCAGTCCTGCACAGCATTGAAGGATTCTTCATTGGTTATGTCGTACATTAAAAGAAATCCCATTGCGCCCCGGTAGTATGCTGTTGTAATTGTTCGGTACCTCTCTTGACCTGCTGTGTCCTATCAAACAAATATGGAAAAAAAAATTAGTACGCTCTATGCTATTTTACTATTTTCTTCAATTTATTAATCAGCACTCAGTCAAGATTAATTTATAGTGTGCCAGACAGACAAAAGTGCTAGAGAACAACTAATAAAAAGCAACATGAAATAAGGAACACAATCATTCCACCATGCACCGTCTGTTCTTCGTTTGACGGCTGGAATCTCCAAAAGTATACAACCTGTAAGCCAAAGAGGGGTGTTGATGAGACTGTCCAGATGTCTGGACTGTCTGAAAACCAAACCAATAACCTTCTGATTCAGAAGGGAGTAGACAGCCTAGTTCTGACTCAATGTGATACTGTGACCTGTAAGACTAGGACAATAGATCAGACATTACAAATGAACTGATGACCTGTTATTCTCTTCTTTAGGGTTAAAAAACCCACTCCTTGTGATTGTTATTTTAGCCTATTGTATCTTATAAATCATAACTCCACTTTCTCTTTACAGTATGTCTAGACAGGCTAGTCTTAATAAAAGCAAAAGCCCAGAGCTACAGTAAATAACAAAGGATGACCTATTCTTCTAGGAAAATGTTTCCATGGTAATTTATCTCTTAACCAAACAGCACAAAGCCCACAGATACAATCACTAACCTTACGATATCCTAGATTTCTTTTGCAATGTAAATGCAGACTATCGTGCTTGACATATCTGCAATTCATGGCCTAAGTAATTACAAAGACAGTGTTGATTAAAGATCGATGGTTGGGTCCCATGTAAAAAGAAACAAGCACTGACTTATTTTAGAGTACATGGGTCATGTGGGTATATTTTGCATGTTGCAACAATATCACCCAAGGAATTAATAATAATTTTAATGTTCGAACTTCAGCCAAGAGACAAAATCAATGTATAAGAGTACAGGAAATCTTGTTAAATTGAAATAATTACAAGTGCATTTTAGCCAAACGAATTTGATAAATCAGACCTCTTATGCAATCAATCCTGTAACTTCCATTTTTTAGTTCCCCTACCTTTTTCCACAGCAGCGTTAATAAGTTGTTTAACTAACCTCATTAATATGCGTCAAGATAAACAAAAATAAAGGGTTGTGTGAGCCATGCTTGGTTGCCTAGGAACCAGGTAAAAACATCTGGGAAGAAAGCGAATCTAATGCAACCATGGGGGAGAACAGAATTATCCTTTTTTTTTTTTTTAATATAACCTAATACAAATATAAATTGCAATTTAAAAACACATTGCATCACCAGACAGATTGCAGTGCCACTAGACTGTCTATGGTAGAGTGATATACAGTATATATAAAGACAGGATGAAAATAAATGGAAGAACCAATACAAGTCGCTACTAAATCACTAAAAGAAAGTAATTAAAAGAGGGCATATAAACTCATACTCTACAGAATTTAAACTAACTTCAATCTGTTGGAAAAGGGAGAGACGCTTTCAGAAATAGTGATGGACTCCACTGGTTTGAAATGCAAGATGTGGACTACAATTAAAATTCAGAATCTGAAGTCTTAAATTGCTTACACAAAGGGAGCAGATAGGCTATTTGTTTTTACTTGTAGCCACGTGTACACTGTAACATTTTCTATGCAAATTAAAAAATATATATTTTTGTAAAGTGTGTGCAGTATATGTAAGGTACTCTATACAGTTGTACCATAATGTGGCACCATGATCTATTTTGTGTTAATTGTGTCCTAAGTAGGCTACAGTAAAAAAGGAAAATGATCTATTTTGTGTTAATTGTGTCCTAAGTAGGCTACAGTAAAAAAGGAAAATGATGCACACATATCATTTAGTTTCAATTTAAAATAATGTTGTATTATTTTTGCATTGTACGGTAATGTGTACAATGCAGCAGCATGATTTGTTTTGTGTTACCAGTAACCTATAGGCTAAAGTAAAAAAGTGCACTAGGTATTCATTTGATTTTACTGCATACTGTATAGCCTAGGCCTAGTGTACAGATGTTTTTTTTTATGTACTATAATGTGTACAGAGAACACATTAATGTTATTTCAGCGCAATTATTTACATATTTCAAATAAATTGAGCACTATAAATGTATGTGTGTGTGTTTTATTTTTAAACAAGACACCTCATTATTTTGAACAACGTGCCTGTCTCTCGACATGTCTGGTTCAGCTAGGGACTACTGTGCACACATTTTAATAGAAAATTATATTTCGATAGGAAAAGATTCCAGTTTTACCCATTCCCACCCACCAGCTTACCAGAAATGTGGTAGCTTTAGCAATACTGTAATAAACCAAAACACTTGCATTACTAATGGCACAGACTGATAATATATATTTTTTAAATAATATTTCTTCCACTCTTAAATATGCAAATTAGAAATAATACAAAAAAGCTGTATCACACTTCTCCTCCCAGCACAAAAAGCATTGAAAATTGCACAATTGCAAACTTTTAAAACAATACAATAGGTCCAACACTATTACTGATTCATTTTACCAACTAAACAACATTTTCTGAAAACTGAAATCGTGCAGGTTAGAAACCATGTATTTTCATTTTAAAACTTGGAAGCAGTGGAAGCAGCTGGTTGGTTAATGACAGGAAATAAGCCATTGAAGGGGTGGGGACAATTTCACCCTGCAGGAGAAATGACCAAGCAAGTGCAACAGTAACTTAAAGCCAGGCTTGTGTGTTGAGGATTCCTCATTCAAAACTCCATGTTCCAGCTGAAAAATAAGGAACTTTAGCTTGTACTGTATCTCTATTTGGCTTAAAGTCACACCAAGAACAGAATTAAGTGGCAGCTGTACAATATTTGATCTATTATATCCTGCTTCATTTTGCAATTCTCTAAACAAAATGGCTGGCATCAGTCAATATTGAAATCTGAAAAACAGCCTTTTGAAATGTGGTGGAACCTATACATAAATTCAGCTGGTAAACTTTTGCACTTCAGATATTAGTCTCTTATACTGAACTCCATAATTTAAATGTGCCTTAACTTGAAATCTGAAATTGCTAACTGTGCCCTGTGGCGTGAACTAAACCATGACACACATGCATTTTATTTCCTATCAGGGCCCTATGCTGGGCTATGAGATGATGCTGATGCTTCTCTTATCAAACACAACCAGCAGGGAAACAGATGCATCATGGGAAGGAAACAAATCACATTCCAGCAGAAGCCAATTAGAGGGGAACGTCATGGTCCTGTATGGCTGATAATTAGATTGCAAGCAGGCCTGTTTGTTTTATAGCCCGTAAAGCTGGTGTTTAGACACAAAGTGAGATCTCAGGACCTCCAATTACTGAAAATGTACATTTTGTTTATAGGCCTGCCCTGTGCTCTTAAAGATTGGAATTGTAGAGATAATAATAACTAACAAATACTTATGCCATCTGAATGAGCTTCACTGTATCTTTCACAGGCAAGCCTAAATCTTGCCGAGAAAAGTGTTAAGAACTCCAAGGGAGATTCTTCCAAGACCATCCCATTCTGTGACAGCTCCCAGTGAAGATGTGAAAGACTCGGGCGACGCTCTGGTCTATTCCAGCTCCACTACACCACTGCTTAAGAAAGAATGATGTCAGAGTGTTTTAAACAGTAATACATGCAGAGGGTCCTTATACAATCTGTCTGTCAGGTGCAGTATTGGTGCTACCTTCAGACCTGTCCCAGTGATGGGAGCTCCCCATACAGCCAGAGTTGTTGCTTTTTTAACCATAGCAACAGCCAAGCTAAAATAACTAATAAACAGAAACTGTTACCTGCGCTCTCCCTATTAGATTAAATAAAACCTTTTCCATGATATGCTTTATTTTTTCTCTTAATGAGCATGTTTACATTCAGTCATAGTTGTGCTTTCAACCTTAAAATGAATCTTCTAATTGAAGTGCTTTGTGGCCAAGTATGTTTCACGAATCCAGGGAACGAAATACTTTATGTGGTCAGTAATTACTGCACTTTGCAGTCTATCGGCTCCTAGCTTTCAAAGATGCATTACTATAATGACTGTGTGTAGTTAATCACGGAGTTCTCAGAGTGAGTCTTTTTCTATACTGATGGGTATGTCCTGAAATAACCTTTTAATGTCAGCCATTAATCCATAATTCAGAGCCTGTATTTAAAACTGCTGAGCTCCAATGTCATCTTAAACCACAGGGACTGGCATACAGACCAAAATAAAATTATTTTGGAGAGGTTTGTGCTGCTAAAACTAAGGCTCTACATTAGTTGGGTATTAAGCAAAAGCTGTACAAATAAACATCAGATGACAATATAAAACATTAGCCAGTCTGTCCTCACCCCATGGCCAAATGAATTGTTTGCTAACATAAACAGACATGAACTTTTGTTCAATAGGTTTTATGGTTTTCCCTAACCAGTGCACTTTGATTGACAACGGCAGTTCCTAATATTTATAAAACGGTGCTACTCACTAATAAAATAGATTTATAGTAATAAGACAAACAAACAACAATATCTTTATACTGATATGCATACTAACAGTAACAAGTATGTATTTTAGTTCAGATGTTCTTTGGGTATAACCACCAAAAATATACTGTGAGTCAAGTGCACAAATTTATATGTAATGATTTGTGACATGGTGGTATACATTTGTTTTCGAGAAATGGATAATGAATGTGTTTATAATGTGGCCTATGTAATGTAACATCATTTTTCAGACTATAGCGAGCACTACTACACAAATGTAATGAGAATGTCTGCGTGTTACATAGAAGTTACATACTTGTTAGGAGTTAAGGAGTAATGGCTTTGCTGTGGCGTGTTATACAAGATAATGATGGAACTCCGGACTCAATAACGCTAGAGAACCAAGTTGAGATTACGTTCCATGCCACACCATAGGTATTATCACTATTTTACTACAACTTTTTAAAATAATCATTGTAGTTTACTGAGAGAGTCAATGTTTTTGGCTTGAGTGCCCATGTGAAGCATTTCCGTTATTGAGTAATAACAGAACAGTTGACCTCCATATAATGCAATAGGAGAGCAGTCTCTGTTTGTCAGAAAATATTCTACATACCATACTATGGTGGAAAGGGTGCATGCTATAAATGGGGTGCGTGTTATGGTATCATTCTTAGATTTAGCATGAACATTACTATGTATTTTTCTAGCTACATACTTAAATTTGAAATAATCTGGCTCACATTCCCTGTATATTCTTCATATCAAATATTATCATATGCAAAGAGCAAGAGTACCCTGCAGGAGCCATCTGAAGGTTAAATGAAAAAAAAGCCTATTACAATTTGCTACATGCTGAGTCTGTACTCAAGTAATTAACTAAATGAATGCCACGTTTGTTAATGCACTACCTTCTGCGTACTAGACAAGTCAGCTAAACTGCCTGTCTAGAAGAATCATGTGTCTGGCCTTTCTCTAGGAGCTACCAATGTTGGCTATTGATTCCCTCTGTTTGCGGTCTAGCCCTTTATCCCTTCTTGCTCCAATAAATTAGACCTAGATAGTCTACGTTAGTCATTTAGCAGATGGGCCGATGCACCCTTAATAAAACAGAGCTTGTAAGGCTTGTCTTGCACTTCTGCAAGCAAATTAAATTAGGAAAAAAGCCTAAAGTTGAAAGGCAGATGTGATTTCACCAGACAATAATAAATCCTTTATACAGCAAGAGGGACCATTTAAAAGGTTTTTCATTTGAAATGATTCCTTTCAGTATAAATGGATGACAGCTTCAAATGTAACAATTAAGGAAAAATAAGACAGTGCTTCACCTTCACTTCTCATCATATCCTACATGCACAGCCCAGTGGTTTCACCAGTGTAACTAAGGCAGTATTAACTCATTTAGCTAATTTGGGATTTACACTACATTATATTCATACTATAATGTAAAGACTGAATTCTCTGTAGGTGCAATAGAACTCATATTTAACTGCAACAGAAGGATTCATTTTTCTTATATGATAACCACAAACTTGACTTATGATAGAATATAGGTGTGTGCCGAAGCCAATATGTATATAAATTCACATGAAACAATATCTGTCAGGTAAATGTTTCATGCAGCTGTACAGTATTATCCACTGAAGCATGAAGTAGAAGACACTGATTAAAATGCATGCTTCTTTTTTCTCCTAGTGCTATTATTAGTACAAATAATCTTTATTCCAGCTTTCAGCATGAAGTTTGGATTAGCCCTGCTGCAGCCCAAATCATGAAATGTTGATGTGATTGGAAAAATCAAAGCTAGTGCAACCTTCGAGTTCAAAATATTACTTCACCTTCAATTATTCTAGAGAATGGAAACTCCCTTATGCTTTGAATGTAAGCTAAACTCAACAGCTGTTCTGGGCTAACTGTCCTCCAAGTGCTGGGGCAAAAGAATAAATGCAGAACAACTGGCCTGTTTCACCCTGACCACTAGTTTAGCATCTGTCCCAGGACGGGAATGCATGTGCCATGGAAACTGTGTAATATCTATTATATAAGAGATTTAAAACACCCATGTGAAGATGGGATAGTAGACCCTGATGTACCAAATTATGTGAAAGGCACAAAGCCAAATTCATTCAGAATCGACTTCAGTTTTGTGCTTGCTATAGTTACTTCTAAATGGAAAAATAAATGAGTGATGCTGATGAACTTTAAATGTGTTCATGTGTAACATTGCCAGTTTGTTTTCAATTTAGAAATAAGAAAAAATGGACTGGAGTAAATGCTTTGTGATGACAAAAATATACAAGATAGTTAATTTTGTGAATTTGCTAACACATGGGAGGACATTAGTAGCAGGGAAGCTTTCCATATAAACAGATACGGAAGATAACATTAAATGGTATAAGTTTCTGCATCTCTTTCAGCTTCAGATCATTTTAAGTCCAATCCTTACCAGTATAGAGCTCAACATTATCACTTGAAAGGAACTCGGGGCCAATATGCAAATGGTGAGACATCCTAATGGGTCATCATAACACTCTTCTTGCAATGCTTCATGCTTTAGAGATTTGAAATGTGGACCATTTGCATTGGCAATCGATACCTTTATTGTCCTTTGAGATCAACTGGCAAAATGAACACCGGACAACACCAGTACTGCTGGGCAATGTCCCGCCTTCCTGACTTGTATCTATCATTGATTTGTTCTGAATACTTTAAACCCACCCCAACTACTGACTGACAGCATATTCCTATATTTCTATTGGAGACTCCGCCTGCGAGATTTAAAACAAGATTACAATCAGGAATGGAGCCTTGTTAGTGGGATATAAAGATGTATTACAGTTAAGATACGGAGGATTTAAAACAGAATTGTAATTACACAGAAAATAATTTCTAAAAAGTTATATGCCTGCACAAGTATAGGCAACAGTGTGGAGTAGTAGTTAGGGCTCTGGACTCTTGACCGGAGGGTCGTGGGTTCAATCCCAGGTGGGGGACACTGCTGCTGTACCCTTGAGCAAGGTACTTTACCTAGATTGCTCCAGTAAAAACCCAACTGTTAAGAAACGCATTCTTAACTTTTCAACTGTTAAAAAGTTCTCGGAAATAGGTTTATCACCACACATTTCTGATAACTCTTCGTCTATTGATAAGTTAGTTGATAGATACAACTGCCATTTAGCAACTACTCTTGAGACTGTGGCTCCAGTTAGAACTAGAATGGTTTTTTCAAAGCGTTTATACTCCTGGTGATTCATAACAGATAAATCTGAATCAGGAAGAGTGATTTAAAAAAAAACAAAAAAACATAACAACAAGTGCTCTGGCTTTTCTGTTTCATACCACATCATGGATCGTTATTGCTATGTTACCTGTTTGACAATGTGGGCAATAATCCTACACTATCAGTGCACTAGAGAGGACATTTTGAAAAGAGCTTTGAAAAAGATTTTATAAGTGTAAAACGTTGTCAGTATGTTAAAATTACAGGTATGTTATTTAAACAGTTGTAGCAACATGTGGGGACGTGTAACGCTATATTTTTTGGAATGGTGCTACCTACTCTTAAGTGCTTGTAATTCTGGAAATTTGACTTTGAATGCACCATAACTATTTTACAGCTTATTTGTATCAAACATTACTTTGTATGACCAGTTTTCCCTGAGATGACTGTTTTGTTGTAGAATTCCTGCAGCCAAGACTTAGCACAGGATTCAAGGTATGAATAACCAATGTGGACCCACTTGCGCAGCTACCATAGAATCAATTTAAATACATTTCCAGGGATAGGCATACCGCATTACACATGTTCCATAGAAATATGAGCACTTACATGGTCAGATAATAACCAATATCCATTTGCCTTAAAAATGCTCACTACTTTCCATTTCACTCACTACAAGACCAGAACATTGCTTAAACAAGATTAAGGTTCAGCAAATTAGAATGAATGGACAAGAACAGAAACTAGAAAGGACATACATTACATTTGTATACCAACCAGCAGCAGCTTGTACTACCAGAAATGAGATAAAAAGTGTATTCATATAAGAATCTTTTTTTCTTGCTTTGTTTTTCAAGTACATATTCAGAGAGAGCCAGACAAGACAAATCTCAGAGCACACTTGTTCCCGGAGGAGATTTAAAGCTGTGCATCTAATAAAACTAGTTCACGGTAACCACTCAACATAACAAATCAATAGGTACTGTAACAAGTTGCCGGCTCTGGCAACAACATTGGGTTTTAAGTCTTAGGTCAAGAAGAAATGGGGAAAAACAGATTCAGAAAAGGTTTGTAATCTATTTGCAGATGATAATATATTAATATAGATTGATATCAGGTGCAAATTTAATAACTAAACGGGCATCATGTTTGCTAACCGTAATTAGGTGAGATGACTTTATCCAGTTACTGAAATTTTCTGAAAACAACACGCACTCATATTTCTGAGGATGATAAAAAGAGATAAGAGACACGGTATGCATGGAGAGCTCTAGCCTGTTCAGTGTTTGTTACCAGAGCCCAGCTGAACGCAAGATGAACGCAGGAGGCGACATTACTAAAACTTTAATATTGAAATAAACAGCCTGTAATCAATGAGACTGTATCGGAACTGTTGCCATCAGTAATGGAGAATAACGTCTATTGCTGGCTGAAAGTAAACCCACTGACTGACACTCGCCGTATTATTTTTTCCTTTAACCACTTCAGTGCCCTTAGAACGTACCTGGCACGTCCTAAAAATAGTCGCTAAAGTGCCCTGTTACGTCCTACTCTTCGAGGTGCCCTGAAACTGTTTTTTTCTCAGCATTTAAAAAAGCTTGCCGTGATTAGGACTCTTTCCTGCAACAATTGAACCATGGGATGGGGGCTGGAACATTTTCTGATCATTTTATTGGTTCAAAATGCATGACGAAAAAGCATGAAAAAAAAAGTTTGGGAGGCGTGACTAGAGCGCTCTGTTGTTGTAGTTTCTGTGGTGAGACAAGGAGTGCTTAAGATTGCTGTTCGTTGCTTAACTTTTAAAAAAGTATTCTGTATATTTATCAATACGTTATGTAAATTTTTTTCCCCGCAATTGACATTTATACAGTATATGTGATATATTCCCTGTATTTTATACTTTTACGAGTATTTTCCTCAGTTTGTTTCTTTTTTCCCCTTTACATACAGTATCTGGATAAACCACACATTGAACTTGTTCTTCTTTTTATTTATTTATTTTACTTTCCATTACCAAGTTTATTACACCTCACATTTAGATGAACACATCGAGATACAAATTTAGATAACACATAAAGCTATTTTTGTGAGGGAATTTAATGTGTTTTAGTACTTCTTTGCCAGTGTTTTACTTTTTTTTCCATTTATCCCAACCTGTTATATTTTTTTTATCATGACATATTTTTCTTTTCTTTTTTAAAACTACCAACAACATATATTTTTGTTTGTTGCATTTCTTGCAGTTACTGAAAAACATGCTTCTGGTTACTGCAGTTGGAAACCTTTCTTATTAGTAACCATTTATAATCTAATAGAAATCTTCCTTACCTATGTCATTTATTTGTAATTATTTGAAGGTAGTTAGGAGGTTTATTGTATTTTAGTGTATCTTTTTTTGCGATCTACGCTTGTTTGTGTGTGTGTGTGTGTGTGTGTGTGTGTGTGTGTGTGTGTTTTTACCCTTTTTTTAACTTTCGGTTTGTTCGTTGTATATTGTGATTACAGACGTTCTTTTTGTAAATTGTAAAAAATATATAGCTTTCAACATTGCCTTATGAAAAAAACAAGCACAATCTGGAACAAAACCGAGGTGATAATTTATGAATTTCCCTTTTTATTTATTTATTTTATTTTTTTACACTTATGGCTCAATATTATGGTCATCTTACCAGATATCCACACGGTTTGCACCAGTGGAAAGTTCAATGTTGTCTGAACAAAACGATATATAGGTTTGCTTGGATACACTAAAAGGTGGATATAGTAATCGTGATTAAAGGAATTTGTTGCAAAAATTGTAGAATTCCTGTGGCCAGGGAGGTGGCAACTACTCTTGGCAGTAGAGGTTAAGGTATAAAAGTAATTGATTTTGTTTACACCAACTTTTATTTTTGACACAGTTCCAGGAAGTTCACCATCATTATCAGCCGTCACTGATTGCTTCCATATGAAAAGGGGGTTTACAAAGCGAGGCCAGTCAGCAAATATATTTTAGGAGTGTACCGATAAAGATTTTTTGGGCCGATACTGATAATCGACGATGACCCAACCATACCGGCCGATACTGATCCGATACCAATATAATATTAAGTAATAGCACAAGTCATTTCAAAATACTGACGTAAACTAACCTGTTTTTTGTTTGCAAACGTGCACACTTTTATTTTTGCCTTACTGCTTGCTTCTAGACTCATTTGGAAGCAAAAATCCACATAAATCTGAACTTTTAAACTTTTACTTTTAAAACAAATTCAGAAAAAAATGGGCAAATCAAAACACTTTCGTCTTCAAAATGAACAGGATTTAAATCTAGATTAAGGTGTTACAATTACAAAATAAAAACAGTGTATACTAGTAGAAACTTTGTCATCACAAAAACGACAACAATAATTGATAGATAGATAGATAGATAGATAGATAGATAGATAGATAGATAGATAAAGCCAATTTAATGTTTTGCTAAAATAATATATATATATATATCTGTATCCGATTTACATTCTTGCCTCCATCATACAATAGCTTACTCATATATTTAGCGTAAATGAGTGAGTGGAAGGTTTTTCTTAACAAATAGTAGCATTTCTGCTTTTTTCGCACATTAGCCTGTTTCTCCTCTCGTCCACAATATGCAAAGCTGCACTGAATAGTCGTTCACTGTCAACGCTACTGCAGGGGGCAGACAGAAACTTCTGTGCAGATTCAGCTAGAATGGGAAAACGACCATTGTTGGTCTCCCAGTATTTTAGCTTATCTCCACTTCTTTGAAGTGTGGGCTCGCTCATGTAGCTTTGTTTCTGAAGCATAACACTACTGCTTATAGCAGCAGTTATTACCCCACCGGTACTTTCTTCCACTATCTCATCGTACATCGAACACAGACTGTGGCTGGGTTTTGTAGTGCCGTCACCCGCTTCCTTTGGTTTCTTCGAAGCAGGCTCCGTTGAGGTCTGTTCCGTTTCATTCCCCTTGGCTTGCATGTTTTCCAGGTGTGTCACTGGCATTTGTGTAGCCAGCAGCTTTTTGTCATTACCAGTGAAGTACCTGTCCTTGTATCTTGGGTCCAGCAGGGTTGCAATGCAGTAGAGAGGTTCTGTTTCAATTTTCTCAAAGTGTGCTTCCAAGGCTTCCAGCAAAGTGTTTCATAGTTTTTACTCCTTAGTCTGAATCTGAAACTTTGCTCAAAAGCCTTTTTAAAGCTACAATGGAAGGGATGACATCAGAAGCCGAGGTCAAATATAAATAATACATGTGGTTTTATTTACTATTCTAGCTGGTTGCATTCAGCGGTACATTCAGTGACAATAAAGTGCTTAAGCAACTGCCAGCTTAAAATGTTATTGGTTGATACAGCTGTTTTAGGGATATACAAGTAAAATACATTCCTCTGACCACCACTGATTCATGACATCATTTTCCTCAGGCAACATAATTACCTAACTGCCACTCAGTTCTTTATTTTCTCTTTAGTTGATTATATTATGATATGGGGGCTTATAAAATTGTGACCACACAAAGTCCTCCTAATGCTCCTAGAAAGAATATTTTTTACAGCTCTCATGCAATGACACCAAGTATGTAAAAATATGCTCAGCAGAAACCTCTGGGGATCCTAAGCTAAGTGATGTTCATTCAGGCATCTGAATCTATTGCTATACTTGGTGATTTAGTGATTCTTGGCTGAATATGGATTGAGTTGTGAAAGATTTAGTCAGCAAGTTAGCTTGAATGAAACCAAAAAAACAAATTGAAAACACTATGGGGTATATTTTGTGGGTGTTTAGTGCAGTTTAATTGACTCATGTTTTTTTTAGTTGTTGAAGCAAAGACTATCGGATCCTTCAAGAATAGAATGGATGCTGTCATGAACAATACTGTATAACCCTCTCTGTGACCATAATAAGACCTTTAGCTAGATCAACGGTGGTCCATTTAGCCACTGATTCCCAGAGGTTTCATTTCCCCTAATAACCTGGTTAGGGTTTTTTTGTTTTTCCTCTCCTGAGTGCTAACGGACCACGCTGGCACCACAGCGAGCGAGCATAGGGGGGCCGAATGGACTTTTCTTGTTCTAGAATTTCTTATGTTCTTAATATATAACAAATTCAAAAGCCCTGCAGCTTAACGATTAATGCTGACATATCTCATTAAGAATGGCCAGACAGTAAACATTTCATGATTAAAGAAAACATCTAATTGATGAAAGCACTCTCAATTCATAACTCCATGATTACAAAAATGTCACTTGGTATTCTTTATACAGAAGCACTTAACCTTTAAAAACGTAATTAATCAAGCTTAATATTTAAATCAATGAAATGTCATTTTCGATGGCAATGAGGACCTGGTATTTCTTGGATCTGCCTATGACTCCCAGTCTATTGGCTTCACAGAAGCATGTCTTCATGCTTCAAGCCCAGTGGAAATGTTCATGACATCAGCAAATCCAGTTAACTTTATTTTTTTAATAGTTTTTCACCTGTGTGAACCAAGCTTCTAAAGCTTGGACAGAGTTCAACCTGATCTATAGCCTGACCATTAGAGGTTGCTGTGATGCTGTGATTTTCCTCCCTAGTCGTGGGAACACAAAGGCCAATGCAGCCCTATGGGTCCCCAGCCAAGATCGGCATTTGGACGAGCAAGCTACTAATTGCATAACTCACTTTGGCTTTAGTTACTGATGACCACCACATAATGTATACTCATTTTACACTTCTAATAAGGCTTTGTGAAAACCTCCTTGAATTCAAAACTAAGGCTGCTGTTGTTATTATTATAATGAGATGCATAATATATACTTCAAAGAAATATTTCCTTAATATCAGCAACGTTTTTTAAAATGCATCTGAAACATGCCCATTATTTTAAAATGTTTCAGCCTCATTAAAATATATTACAGATGCAGAGTTTACCTTGAACACTCCTTCATACTCAGGCACGACTCTACCTGCTGATTAAAGATGCTTTCAATGGGATGGCATCACTGAGGGTTGCTGATTAGTATCTTGCAGCTTTAAAAAACAGGTGTTCCTGGTTATACCTGTATCCAAGTGGATGAAACTAGGTTTGTTATATTCTAGTTCTGGAATATTACAACAGGATGCTGCAGAGCAGATAACTGTCTAGTGATTGGTGTCTACAGGCTGTTGATTTGCATTGCATATTAATGCACCATCCCTAAAAGCCACCAACTGCCACAGAGCACATCACTCTATACTCCTCTACCCAGCATCTTCACAAAGGTACAGCATGGCCATTAGCATGTGAAATATAGAAGGCACTCCTGTAACTCAATTCTTTTAAGATAAGTGTCCTTTTGTAAGATTTGCTGTTTTGGTCCATACGTCTTGCATTCAGTAAAGCCAGCAAGAGGAAAAGAGATTACCAGGAAAGCTAATCATTTTAATTACAAAGGTAAATTACTGAGGTTTCCAAAAATATATAATATGAATCCAGTCTACAAGATAAATGGATGAGATTCATTTGTGTGACCAGAAGAGATCCCTAAGAACTAAATACATATTTTATTTTAATGAACAGTCTTGAACATGCTGAGTCCCTCAATTTCTTGTTTTGTTTCAGTGTTTTTTTGCTTTGTTCACTGGTGTACACAGATTCATATTTCAAGCAGGACCTATGTATTTATCGCTTTCCAGTGCACATAAAACTCAGTAGCCTGAAAACCAAAGATGAGAACCAAACTAAACTAAAATAAATAAACATTTAGGTACATTACAAACAGGAAATCTCACTCTTTTAAAACAGCTCAGCTTGTTTTCAGCAGAAATGCTGACTATATGCTACAATATACATTAAATCCCTTAAAGTATCAAGTTTACAAAAAAATAAAAAACTCTTATGCTTTTTTGGCACATACTCAAAAATAGGTTTAATTTATTATTTCCTTAAAACAGCTTTGGTTCTGTGTCCTTCCCTTCAAATACTGTACAAACGTTTTGTGTGCATGTTGTTCTTTTAAATATTAAAGTGATTTCTATTTCAGTACATCTCACTGATTCCGTTTTACTTGGCACATACTGTTAACCCCTGGGAAATGTAAAAGATAAAATTCACTCCTCAAGGTTTTCCCTATAATGTCTGTAAAGGACAAAGATTCTGCTCCTGGTTTAACGTCTTCCTGGTTTTTGACCAAAGGTTTATAATTGCTTATGAAGATGTTGGGCCTGAATGAGCCTTTATATTAGTTTTTGGAATACAAAGCTAAATTAAAGCCACACTATTTAAGGTGAATCCTACAGAAACAGATTTGATCTAGTGAAATGCATGGTACCATGTTGTTTTACAAATAGGTCAGAAGTGTCATTGTTCTTTTTATATACTAATAATGTTTATTAACACAATAAACAACAATAATTTATAAACACATGTGACAGGGTGCCTATCCTTTGTGTATATTTATGTTTTATTTTCATTTGTATTATTATTATTATTATATTGTATTTGTGTGCGGGCGGATGAAAGGCGTATGGCATTGTTATTTATTATATGAGACCGGCGAAAATTCTGTCTTATAATGTGTAGTTGGTGTGGATGGGGTTAAAACCCCTTCCCTAGAACTCTCGTGGGAATGTGGCTGGAGCCTTAATAAGGTAATTATTTGATTAACAGGTAATTAAGGCTCCAGCCACAGATATTAAAAGGACCCACTCCAGACTCATTGACGGAGAGTGTTAGAGGCGGAAAGACAGTTGTGGTAAGAGAGAAACAATTGCTATACTAGATAAAATATACTAAATTGCTATACTAGACTAAATATACTTGTTCATTTTACGTTCTGAGTTTATTTGTTTTGGCCCTTGAGCCGTTTGTTTTGTGTTTTATTTAAAAGTCTTTATTTTGTTACTTTTGTTTGTTTAATAAATATACTGCTGAGGCCGTTTCAGCCCCGTACCTCCAGCTGTCTGTGTACTGCTTCTCTGGTCTGGGTTCAATCCCAGGTGGGGGACACTGCTGCTGTACCCTTGAGCAAGGTACTTTACCTAGATTGCTCCAGTAAAAACCCAAGTGTATAAATGGGTAATTGTATGTAAAAATAATGTGATATCTTGTAACAATTGTAAGTCGCCCTGGATAAGGGCGTCTGCTAAGAAATAAATAATAATAAAACAATTTGGAGCAATTTTGTATTCTTTAGTTAACTGGAATGTTAAGATTTTTAACCCAAAGGGAATATACATGACTGACACTAATAGAATCATAATGTATATGGAAAATGCAATGCATTGATTATACTTGAAACATGCCCAGTATAGGCTACAGGTAATAGACTACATTATATGGTATGCTATGACACATCACAGAGAAACCCCATTAATTACATTGAGTTACAATTACCGTATTGAGTTTTTATTTTCAATTGCTTTATTGTCAATATTGGTACAGCTGACGTCATTTGCGGTAAAAAAAAAAAAAAATCATAGGGCATAGAGACCTTGGCTTTCAGCCTCGGTCCATTCTTCTCATGCAGATATTCCCCTCATAATCCTTTTAACCTATAATATACCCAGATTGCAATACTTTTGTTCACAGAATTGCTTCAAATTGAAGAAGCTTTTGAGCAAAATAAAAACATGGTCACTGGAATTGTTCGATTGCATTAATCAGTTCTATTTCAAAAGGTTAGAAAAGTAAAGACTGTCTGAAAATATAAAGCTTAATAGAGAAACTTTGAGACATATCCTCTGGTGCAGTGAGAGGGGATCGAAGACCATGTAAAATTATTAAATCTCAAACTTAATTAAGCCAAGAAACAGTCTTATTTCTGTCATACATGCCATAGGAAAATGTATTTATTCTAGTATATTCTGCCATAGGAAAATGTATTTATTCTAGTATATTCTGCCATAGGAAAATGTATTTATTCTAGTATATTCTGGCCTGACTGCTCAAAATTAATCAGTTCTGTCATAGGAAAGTTACCAGGAATGACAGAAAATGTGTTCATTTTTTGGGGGGGTTCAAGCTACCTTCAGAATGTATGTCTTGCTACGGGCCTTTTTTAGAGGGGTCAAACTCTCCATGTCCTTGTCTTAAATGACTCCTCACACCATAGGAAGTTAATTTTCTATGAATGATCCACTGTGTCTGAGCTGCTGCTACTGCTTTTAATGATCAGAGCTTTCAAAAGTCTGCTACAAACTAAAATGGTCGCGTTATACACTATTTTGGTCAGCTATTGCTACCCAATGTACAGTACTACTTATGTAATTATCAAAAGAAGAATACAGACCAACTTTAATAATATTTAATATGGTGATACATATTTTTTTCTTGCTCTCCCTCCACCTTGTACAAATCTAATATTGCTATGTGTAGAGCTCCACAAATCTTTAAACCATTTCTTAAAACTGATTAAATTGGTTAATGTCAAAAATATAAAGTACCAGTTACCATGGATATTCTTTTATCCCGTGATAAACCTGTTTGCATGCCTTGCTCTAGGTAGTCTTTAGGTAGAAAGTTGCCCCCACCACTTCAACACACTCTTTCCATCTGCTTCCCCCCTGACACTGCAGAGATTAAATTTCCAAGGAAGTTAAATCGTAAGAGACTACCTGAAATTACGGAATGCTTACCCAAGATACACAGTATAATGTCTTTTAAAACTGCACATAAGAGATAGACAAAGCGCATGGAAGTGCAGGGATGGTAAGATATTTCATTAGAGACAAGTACTTTACTGTATTGTACCGTTGTGTAATCCATTATCTACACTGATTAAAATTAACCTGGCGAAGGAGGCTGTTACTTTTGGGACAATTATTTTGCAAAAATAATGAATAACAACATTCATCTAGACTATTTATGACCGATGCCCACTGAAATCAATATTTTTGCAATAATATGCTAATATTGCGACTTTCTGAGCAGTGAAAAGTGCACTTCAGCACTTTTTTTTTTTACTTTCCAAGCAGATTTGCAATCTTATTTTTGTAAAACTGGTTTAACTTGATTGAGGTAATAAGCATATGAGGACAGTATTCCAGTACACTGCCCATTTGACTGTAAATCTGTTATTACAACAACAGAAAAAACGCGTCAGTAGTTGCCAGGATCAAACATAACATCGTAGGACTTACATCGACAGCCTGGAGCATCATCACCTTACATACAAATTCAAATTCACACACTTGGGGAACCAGCATTCATCAAGCATTTACTGCTGGGATGGACAAGGTATGAAACTATTTTTTTAATAGTGGTCATCTATTGATACCCAATGTATGGAATTATCAAAATAACAATACAGACTTACAACTTTATTAATATCTAATATTGTAATATTTTATTTACACCATAGAATTTGATAAATATGAGTGCCTGAGCCAGAAACCCATTGGATCAACATGTGATTGGTAAACTGAAGGGAAACCTTTAAGATTGGTGCTATATAGACAACCCCCCTCCCTAACTTAGCCTCCACCACTCCTGCCCAGGCCCCATCACCCCACAGCTTGTTATGATAGAATGAAAAAGGCAGCAACACCTTAGCTTCTCATGGGATTAAAAACACAACACATATCACTGTGTTATCAACCAGCTAACACTGTGAGGTTTCTGGAAATCAACAGCCCATAAATTACCCATCTAAAAATGTCCTGGTGGGTATACAGAAAGGGAAATGACAGGGGAAGGGAAGATCTTACTGCTGGACCTCAAAATGACATCTGCTCTGTAACCAAGAGCTACACCATGCAAGCTAAAGAGCCTGCAATTGAATCCAGAGAAACCGTTTCCATTTGCCGCCTCCACCAGTAATCCATTGCTTTCAGTCTAATGAGCAGCTCTCTATCCACAACACAGGCTCCGTGCTCAGACCCAAGTTAGTATGTTTATATCACATTTAATGATGCTTAAACAGGTGACATGCCGCTGTTAAATCAGTAACCTTGTATGGTAGTAATACCACTGGGCTGTACAAATAGTTCAGAAACCATCAAAGAATTTAGATTTTTTTAATATTCCAAATTAATTAATGCTGTTTGTTTAAAAGATCTAAAAGGATGTCAGGATCTTTATTCCATCTTCGTTTTAACTATTAATCATCTTCAGACAGAAATACACCCAGGAGACTCTTCTGCACTGTTAAATTAGCATTAGAAGTTTTGGTACAGATGGATGAACTTACCCATATTTGTAGTTTAATTCTTTTTTCGTTCTTGTAGACAGTTTTGACTTTGAAATCGATGCCGACGGTGCTTACAAATGCAGAAGTGAAGGCGTCGTCAGCATAACGGAAAAGAAAAGATGTTTTTCCTACACTGCTATTGCCAATAATTAACAGTTTGAACATGTAATCAAAGTTCTGATCAGATGACTCCTTCTGGCTAAATTTAGTGTCTTGAGGAGCCGCCATCTGCAAATAAAGACAGAAAAAGCAGTTACAATCCATGACAAAAGGCCAAATGAATTCACATCTTCATGTTCATTTTAGAGGCTGTCTTGCTGCAGGAAGCAATATTGCAGCCATTGACAAACACTGCTGAAACACAGATTTCCAAACAAAAAATATAATGTACATTAACAACCTCTTTCCTCCAAACTAACTGGGACCAGGGGTGTTAGCAAAATCTGTTTGTTTGGTTAATCACATTGTTACAGCAAAATTGTGTTTAAGACTTTCCCAATCTCAATCACGAATCCTTCAGAAATAATAACCACTTCTGTACATTTAAATATATTATGTACTGTAAATACCATAAATAAAGGGCTGTTGGTGTATTAAATTTATGACAACAATACAGAAGATGATTGGTACTTGTAAAACAGAATTTCAGATAATCAAGGTTTTGCTATGCTGTGTTTTTGCAAACATGTTCAGATAATTGTACAAGAATGTCGTCAATGTGTGACCCTGGTAATTCAATGAACACAGATGCACAGATTTATAGACAGAGCACGCTAATTGCAATATCTTCCACTTACAGGATAAGAGGGCTCCAGAATACGAGAAATTATTTTCATAATAAGAATCTCCTCTTGGTGTTATTCAACAGAGCATAAAAATGATGTTACAGACACATTTCTTGGTATCCCTGAATAGATAATCGTCCGTTCTTTGAATCAATGTAAACCATTTCAATACAATGTTAGTCATTTACTACTGATCTAGTTTGATTGAGTGGGGTATTTTTGTGGGGTTTCTGCATGTATTCTATGAGCAGATAACACAACATTACCAATTTTCTAGAAATGACGAACAACTCAGGTTTAACATGCCTGGTCTGTTAATCCCACTTATACCCCTTGTTTACTTTCCAAGGATTTTTTATAAAATGTTATCCATTTACTATCAATGCAGAATTGAACCTATGCATTTTACCTCACCAATAGGTTTCTGCAATAGTAACTGATAAGACAGATATTATATTGAATGTTGCACCAGTACTGAAAGTCTCCATTGCAAAAAAAAACACATTTTTGTAGCAAATGGAAACATTTGCAGCATCACTGCATTTGCGAAACAACTAAATATAGTGTCCCCCCTTTTTGAAGAGGGGACACTAAGATATTTACTGAACAAGGGGTCTGAGAGGGGTCAATAGACAAAACGTGTCCCACCCCATGCACCACAAGCCAGCAGGGGTGGTCCAACACTTTTCCCAGGATGCTGTATATTTCTCTTCAAACAGATACAGATGTCTATTTTATTGTTGGCTGCATACAGCTAACAGCCCTGTGCTGCTTGTGACATCTACAATGCAGTTTTAATGATTCTCTAACAAACATTTAACACACTAACACAAGCCTTTACCATATGAAGGCAAACAATTTATAAAGGCACATTCTCCCAATCCTTCCCATGTTCTTAGAGATACCTTTCCATATACAGCACATAAGGCCTGTTTCTTGTTGTTTCAAATATTATATCACGCTGTCTGTTATATGGTCCATTCAATTTTATAAGTATCTATGGAAGCTTTAATGTTATTTTATCTGCACAAAGATTGTAAAACAAAATACTGTAAAAACAACAAACAAACAAACAAACAAACAAACAAATAAATAAATAAACATTGCACTTTATGCACTGTCGCTTTGGTATTTGATATGTCGTTAATTTTATCTTCTAAAAACTGATTAATACTACAGTATGAAAGGGTATTGTGTTTTTTTGTTTTCATTTTTGCTTCATGATGTTGATGCTTAAGATTATTCATATAATGCCAATTAGGCATAATATGGTAATGCAGATTAGACTCGTTTTGACAAGTTGTGTTTTTAATTATAGTGCTATGCATCCGATACAGCTGTATCACATAGAGGTTTCTCATGTGTTACTTGTTCTTCACCAGAGCCGAGGACAGCACTGAATATTTCGTTTTTAATTTCAAGCTATATATATATATATATATATATATATATATATATATAATTAAACATTACGTTTATTCCTTGACTTAGGAACAAAAGAATTACAAATAAATATTAGTAATAGTCTTTACTATACAGTATGTTATCCACGTAGAATAGCCCTTCTTTCTTGACTTTCCATCGGTTACCACTCCCTGTGAAGACAAGCCAAATCTAAACTGTATTTTAAATAATAATATATATATATATCTTATTTCAGTGATTAACTTAATTTTTTTACGAATAAAAAAAGAAAACAACAGCTGAATTATTCTCGTTTACAGACCTGCACTGGTGCTTCGTGTCTCATGATGTCGGTGACTTTACTCTTTCCACGATTCTGTAACAATGCTATTAATACTATACTTGCCAAATGCTCTTTCCCTAGCTCCCGACCCTCTCTCTGCAAATCAGCACCAGAGCTGTCCCTTTTTCACAAGCCAAGCGAACACACGCAAACATCCACACACACATTTGCAACGCCCTTTGGGGTTTGTAGTCTCTTTTCTAACATTTAGCGCACGCCTTATTTAAAAGCAAAGAGTTAAGAAACTACAATACTCAAGATGCATTGCACACATGATCGGACAAGCAGATGCCTGTGTTCTAAATGCTAGAATGCAATTGTAGCTTTTGAAGGCGCTTGCAGTACAAAAAGTAAGATCCTTATATATATACATTTCGAATGTTTTAATGTTTGAAGTACTAGTACACTATAATATTAGTGTATGCTAAAAAATACTATGTACAGTACGAGAAAGAAGAAACAAAAAAATGCATTTTTTAAAAGCATTGCTATCCTAAATTAGATTTGAATCAATATTAACTGCTCCAACAGGCTACATCTTATTTAAATAATGTAATTAACAATAAGAAATAGTATGGTTTTATTTCCTTACCTTTCCGTAAAGCTCCATTTATAGATGTAAAATGAGAAATAATTTGTAGATTTTTCCAAACTTGGTAAACCAGTTGCTCTTATGGTTAAAAAAAAAAAAAAAAAACTCAAACAAGCCGCTGTTCCTAGTTTATGAAAATATTTCTTCGCTCCTCTAACATTATTCCTACCACCACTTTCAAATCAGATCTCGCTTGTTCCAGCTAGGCGCATAATTGTGAAGCAAACAAACAAGAACACGTAGATGAATTAATGCAATGGTTACACCCTGTAGCACCTCCTTTAAAGTGATACTAGCTGATTTTAATTAGGAACCCCTACATACACGCAGCTTTATGAAATAATTTAAGTAGTCGCCTATAATTGTACAAATGTTAAAATGTTAACACTTTTTTAAATGTCTTTCAGTCGAAACGTTTGTCACTGAAGTTGTATTTCTAAAGTCAGCACGGTTCCGTGTTTAACGGTTATGGATGCTTCTCTTATTATTACAATCTCATTTTGAAACTCTTAATTCTAAACCTCTTTCCTATTTCCTGCTCACTAACCAGCGCTGTTTTGTTTGACTGGCGTGATTAGAAAAAGTCACTGAGGCCAGTCTATGTGACTGTTCATTTTGTTTCTTCCTGGAACAGGCTGATAACATAGGACCCCTTGGAGGTAATACAGAGCCAGACGGAATGCAGTCTGGAAAAAGCAAGTCTCAGATGGACTGCCCACAGTCCAGCCAATGCACTATAATCGTAGAAGTTGACATTATAAAACCTGTATGGACACTTGAACTGCGACTAAACCAACTTGTTCTATTTAATGTAGTTTTCATCTTATGAATTCAGCTGTTGTCAACCCCCAAATCTGATTTGCTATTGTTTCCGCGGCAACAATTTGGGTGTCCAATGTTTTTTTTTTTTATTGGACCGGTATTCTTAATGGACGAGCTTCTATTTTCACATGTTCAAATCGACGTGTTCCGTGTTGTTTTGCACCCCTCTCTCAATGTGTTTACACAAACTGAAAATGTGATGGCTATACCAAGAAAAAAAGCGCATAGTTAACCAGGGCAGAAGAATGAATTATAATCTGAAATAGACTTCCCCTTTAAGAAGATCACCAAAGTGGTTAAAGCAAAAACCTCAAGGTTATTGGGTAATAACAAACCTTCTAACTCCTTGCCTGGAAAAAGGATTTCCTGTCTGTTTACAATATGAGCAACACATTGAGCATTGATAAGACACTCTACTTGACTTCTGTGCTTTATTTTATTATTTTAATCTTGTATACCCCAGATGAGGTTATGCGTTGAAAAAAAAAAAAAAAACAGACTCCATCCGGAAAAGCCATCTGTTATTGCAAATTAGAGCCACCATTCACGTTAACGGTATAGTAAATTAAAACAAACACAGAAACGAAAACAGATATATCTAGTACATTGTGTGCCCTGAAAAAAATATTATTAGTGAGGGCCTAGAAAGAAAACATGAACACTAAAAAAGAGCAGATTGTAAATCAAAATCACGCATTTGAGTTGTCCCTGCGGTGTTTAGAGCTAGTTACTTACAGAGACGTGATGCAATCTTTCACTCGTGTTTTTCACTTATTATTATATTGAAGTATGTTTACAGCCAATTATTCTTACCTTAAAACAGTGCTAAACAAGGTTTTACAATCCATTTTCTTAACCTATATAAGTATTAGAAGCATTTTTAATGGCCCCCTTTTTATTGCATTGAAGGGCTTTTGGTTATTTGCTTGTTTTCTATTGGTTAATTCGATATATATATATATATATATATATATATATATATATATATATATATATATATATATATATATATATATATATATATATATATATATATATATATATATATATATATATATATATATATATATATATATATATAATTACTCACTGTGCAACAGATCATTTTGTGTGCAATTAGATCACTGCAGTGTAAGTGATCTACAGCAAAGAAATATATTTTGTACCAGAATACAGCAACAACTCTGACATAGAGCATTGTCTGCATATTTGAAGTATAAAATAGAAGTAAAAAAAAGGGGGGGGGGGGGCAGTGATAATAATATTACTTTAAAGCTCAAATGATTACTTTTTCTAATACCGTTGTAAGAGGTTCGATTTCTTCTTAAAGAATAATTAATCTTCTTCAGATAAAGTCAATCAAAAATACTTTATTCAGGAATCAAAATGCAAGCAGGAACAAAGCAAATCAAATGTGATACATCAGTGATCTCACACACAGGTCTCAGCTGATGGTGTTCTGAGCTGGCATCAGTGTAGATGTTATTTACTTCTGAGCTGAGCTGTGCTTTCATGGCATCAGAGATGTTGTTTTTTTTTTTTTTCTGAGCCGGCATGGCACAAGGATGTTAGTTTCTGAGCTGGCATCAGTGTAGATGTTAGTTTCTGAGCTGAGCCAAGAAATTATTTCGTACAGCACAGATATACAGTTAGTTTGCATAATTTCTTATTTCCCTAGCATGATGTATGGTGTGAGACAAAGCACATTAAAAGGTAACATTTGCGTTTCTTCTTCACTTTACCAATGTCAGAAGAAACCCAGATAACAAGAAGTTATATTTAAGAACAATGATATGAGTTTTGCTTAATTCTCACAGGCAGCATAGCGCTATACCCATGCATCACAAGGTTGAACGACAGGGCTGGTGATTGCAAACTACTGATGTACACCAGCTATTTACAGCTTCATTAACTCTGCGTTGATTCAGAGCTTATATTAAACACAGGAAAATCACACAATGTTTAGAGACAGTTTCAATGATTTCTCACTTCTTTCACCGTTTAAATGGGAAGCATAAGTAACAGGTTGTATAATGAAAAGGAACAATGTGTACACTGCCCCACATAAGGTGCGTGGTTATCAGAAAAAGCCTACATGTTCCAATTGTATAGTGTGTTATTATGCGTTTTGTGACACTTACCTAAAGTTATAGCTTGTCATTTTAAACAAAAGTAAGTGGTTTCAGAACCAATTTTAATTGGTTCGATTATGGTTTTTACATTGGCTCAAAACAGCTTATTAAGCAGAAACAAAGGTTTTGTCATCGCTCCGAGAGCACAGCTGTACTCTGAGTTTTGAAAAGCCAGTCACTCCCTACATGGGAGTATTTCGGGCCTTGTGCCAAGCAACAGAGCTAGGTCAGAGAAGGTCAGGGCAATACATAGGCAAAATCCTTGATGGCAGGTTTAGATTCATGAATAAAGAAATTGAATACATGCACACTAAATAAGCTCCAAAATAAATCATTTTGTTTATCAAACCACCATGCCAACAGGTCAAATCAACTTTTCGATCTACGAGATATCTTCATCTCAAGTCGTAAACAAATACATTTCAAGAATCACAGCACAAGTATTAATACAATTAAGAGCAAGATAAAATGTGCTGGCTGAACTGTGATGTAATGACTGTTGATTGATGACAGCTATAGCCAGTCGGCAGGATATGTGGCACTCTGGGCCATAACACCCCACCCCATGTGCTGGCTGAACTGTGATGTAATGGTTATTGATAGAAGACAGTTATAGCCAGTGGGCAGGATAAGTGGCACTCTGGGCCACCTTCCCCCCTCTCCATGTGCTGGCTGAACTGTGATGCAATAATTATAAATTTGTAGAAGTTCTAGCCAGCAACAGGACAAGTGGCAATCTGGGCCACAACCCCCGCCCCATGTGCTGGCTGACTGTGATGCAATGATTTTAAATTTGATAGCAGTTATAGCCAGCAGGCAGGACAAGTGGCACTGGGCCATGACCCCCCCACCCCATGTGCTGGCTGACTGTGATGGCTATTGATAGATGACAGTTGTAGCCAACTGGCATGCAAGAGGCACCCTGGACAAGGCAGGCTGCAAGGTAATGGCAGGGGAGGAGGAGGACCAAACAAAGAAACAACAGGGAGGCGTAGGTGAAAGGGCAACTTAAAGGAACAGTTTGATTATGTGTGTGATTGATTAGAGGGACGATCCTCCTTTCAGAAACACAACATATTTTCCAATGAGTATAGATCTCTATAATGGCTAGAACATTCTGTAATTGTACAATCTTGTGTGAATGTATGCTTACTGTCTCTTGTAATGTCCTGAACGTTAATCCCAAACATGACAAGCAGTCTGAACTTTGTTAAATCCTAAATAGGCAAGGTTATATAAGCAAGAGAATATAGAGCAAACGTAGAGTGAGGATTTCAGGCAATTAACTGCTTCCATTTTACAATGACAATGCAAATGTATTCAAAAATATTTGACTGTGGCACATTTTATTCTATTCCCTACGGTACTGACAGTTCTGAAAGTATTAAAAAAGATCCCCCTCTGACCTTAAAAATGTCCCTTCTGCTTTGAATTCTCCTTTTCCAGCTGTCAGAATTTTAATGGAGTCTGACAGTAAAGACTTCAGGCATTTCAGGTATCTTTAGAAATTAAAGAGGAAAATTGCTTTTTCACAGCACACACATCGTACATGGTATTCAACAGTCATTGTTATTAGTTTTATATATCTCATAAAATATGCAATATAAACAAGAAGGAAATATTCAAACTGATAGTTACTGTACGTAAAACCTGTGAATAATTTCACAACAACAAAAGAAAAGATATAAAGAAGAATGTGTATTACAGTCAATGCTTATCCATATCAATGCTGTACATGAAGTTGTTCATAAAAACAACACTCATGCTGGCTTTTTGATTGGTTACAAAAAATCCCAATATGTTTAAGTTTAAAATTAAACAGACGCTAACTTCCCCTTCTTAAGAGCATAAGAACATAAGCAAGTTTACAAACGGGAGGAGGCCATTCGGCCCATCTTGCTCATTTGGTTGTTATTAGCTTATTGATCCCAGAATCTCATCAAGAAGCTTCTTGAAGGATCCCAGGGTGTCAGCTTCAACAACATTACTGGGGAGTTGGTTCCAGACTCCAACAATTCTCTGTGTAAAAAAGTGTCTCATATTTTCTGTTCTGAATGCCCCTTTATCTAATCTACATTTGTGACCCCTGGTCCTTGTATCTTTTTTCAGGTCGAAAAAGTCCCTTTGGTTGATATTGTCGATGCCTTTTAGAATTCTGAAAGCTTGAATCAGATCGCCGTGTAGTCTTCTTTGTTCAAGACTGAACAGATTAAATTCTTTTAGCCTGTCTGCATATGACATGCCTTTTAAAATAATTCTGGTCACTCTTCTTTGCACTCTTTCTGGAGCAGCAATATCATTTTTGTAGCGAGGTGACCAGAACTGAACACAATATTCTAGATGAGGTTTTACTAATGCATTGTAAAGTTTTAACATTAGTTCCCTTGATTTGAATTCAACACTTTTCACTATGTACCCAAGCATTTTGTTGGCCTTTTTTATAGCTTCCCCACATTGCCTTGATGAAGACATTTCTGAGTCAACATAAACTCTTAGCTTTTTTTCATATATTCCTTCTTCAATTTCACTATCTCCCATATGGTATTTATAATGCACATTGTTATTACCTGCATGCAGTACCTTACACTTTTCTCTATTAAATGTCATTTGCCTTGTGTCTGCCCAGTTCTTAATGCTGTCTAGATGATTTTGAATGACCTTTGCTGCTGCAACAGTGTCTGCCACTCCTCCTATTTTTGTGTCATCTGCAAATTTAACAAGTTTGCTTACTATACCAGAATCTAAGTCATTAATGTAGATTAGGAAGAGTAAAAGACCTAATACTGACCCCTGTGGTACTCCACTGGTTACCTCACTCCATTTTGAGGTTTATCCTCTGATTGGCACTTTCTGTTTTCTACATGTTAACCACTCCCTAATCCATGTGCATGCATTTCCTTGAATCCATACTGCGTTCAGTTTGAGAATTAATCGAGAATTAATTGAGTAACCATTTCCACTGGGGGTTTAGTGATTCCACTCTCCAACCCTTTGTTAAGCATCGCTTCATTTACCTCATAGAGGAAGGTTCTCCGTGAGTCAGTGGGGACCCCCGGCCAAACCCCTCCTTTAGCATGCATGATCCCTTGTCTTCTTCTCTTTCAGGTTCTGATGCCTCTATTTATGTGAGGGCCCCAAGCGACGGAACCCCTCTTGTTTGTCGGGTCTCCTCAAAGATGGTGACCCCTCTCCTGTTTGTCGGGTCTCCTCAGCGACAGAACCCCCCTTCTATTATGTTGGGCTTTTGAAGAGGCGGAACACCCCGCTGTATATGTTCTAACATTTACTAACTTTGGTTTTTTTTTTCCGGTTCGCGAGCCTATTCATATGTTGGGTAACCTCAAAGACAGTGCCCCTCTTTGTATGTCGACTCACCTCAAAGACGATGGCCCCCCTCCTGTTTGTCGGGTCTCCTCAGCGACGGAACCCCCCTACTGCATATGTTGGGCCATTGAAGAGTCTGAACCTCTTTTATGTGTTAATATTACTAATCAATGTTTTTCTTTCTGGTTCGTGAGCCTCATCTCAGAGACGGTGACCCCCCTCCTGTTTGTCGGGTTTCCTCAATGACGGAGCCCCTCTTTATATGGTATACGTTACTAACTTTATGTCTTAAAACATCACAGCAGGTGGCCTTGTTCCACCCCGTGAATCCCAAGTGATGCTGAGCTGGCAGCATCATAAATCAGAAGCTGACTAACCACTGGAGTTCCTCCTCCCCCTCTCAAGGTCAGGATTCCCTGAAGTCAGTTTCTCTAGCTGTATGTAACGCTACAGCCCAGACGAGCCCCTCACTGCTGCCTTAAACTGCATAAACAAGACAGCCTGCATTTCATAAAGCTCCTATCCACCATGTAATGTTGGCTCTGTGATTCAAACCGAGGGCCTTCACAATGTATTAACATTAAGAAAGCATACTCATAATGTTGAATTATGTAACAGCAAATCCTACTGCACTGAATGTATTCTTATTTTATTTTTTTAATACATCGGTTTCATTTCTTGTAGATTTTTTTTTTAGACCAACAATTATTATAATTTTTTTTTTAACATGAGCCAAATACAGACGGCAGCATGGAATATCTTACACTAGAGGTATTAATTGTATTCATGGAGCCTTATGTTGGTGTATCACTGTTTCCCCTGCATGTTTATTAATGTTGATTTGAGAGGACTATGACCTGGTATTCTGTTTATGTCACTGCACCAGTGTAAATACAGTTTTCAGTCACATTTTGGTTTACTGGTATATAATGCTGAAAATCACTATAGCGGGTAAATAGAAATAACGTAAGTATCATATATAAATCTTGCAAGGCTTGATAGAAAATCCCCAGTTGCTTGACCAAGGTCTTTCAGTTAATCCAAATACCCAAATTGAATTACTCCCCAGTATTGTATGGTCATACATCCATTATACTGCATGTCATCAATGTTATTAGCTTCACTATAACTGATTGGTATTCCCAGCCTGATACAACAGATCTGCTGATTATGATGTCATTTGAATTTCAAAGAGGCAACCTTCTCATATCATCACTGAGATCAGACAGGCTGTGCAAGCTGTTTCTTTAATCTCCCCCGTCAGTTCTTCTGTACAGTACATGCAAGCCTACTTTTACTGATTTACCATTCGCAGTTTAGTTTGCATTTAATGTGACATTTTAATACAGGAGTTCATGGCATTGTAATTATTATTTGAAAACCTGCAGCACAAAAGAAACACACAGAACAGATGTCCCCAATATGATATAAAGGATTAATGTAGTATGTGTACACATCAACTTGTTCCATATCTTAATGAATACTTATTCTGGAGTTTTGATGTTTTTAGATCGTGATAACTGCTGAAATCTAATAACAGCACAGATGTGAATCACAGTGCACACGGCATACCTCTATTGCAACAAAATACAGTAAACTGCACCATGAACCAGTAGTCTCCAAACACTGGTTCCATGTCTTTTTTTTCCCCCAGTGTTTATCATTTAAAACCAAACATCATAAACCCTTATAATGTCCATGCAACAAATGTGTGCTAAAAGACAGACAGTGAATGAATAGGAACAAAGAGTGAAGGGTCTGAAGCATGTACAGTAAAGAACTGCGGTTAGGCCACTCCCCAGGTGGGCTTGTGCATGTTAATTTAGCCTGTCCAATATTTTGAAAGATATAAATGCCACTATAGCTCATCCTCTTTAATGCCCTGCTGTTTGCGGTGTTATGGTATATTATAAATAATGGAAACTATCTTGTTTGCCTAAAATAAATTATAATTATGAATATAAAGTATAACATAATCAGGTAATGAGGCAAAAAAACTTTTTATTTTATTTTATTAGTTGGGACAGGTATTGCAATAAATACAGGTAATGCTTTTATGGCTGCATTAGTCTACTTTTAATATTCTGTAAAAAACAGTTACATACTGTAATCTAATTTCTCTGCCAAATCATTTTTTTCTGCTTCTGTTGTAAGGCCCTCCTTGTACCTCCATCATTGACTGTGAAAGGTCATTAAATATCCACCAGCTAAAATCCAGCTGCAGTTCCCAGTACCAGCAAATAAGATGCACAATCTTATTCTACTGGGAAATCAGGAGATTAAATGATGTGTGCCTCATTAAAGTTTCATGTGTTTAAAATGTATTTAGCTGTGGGGATTAGGCTGTCTGACATGTAACAGAATAACATTCACGTTCTTGATTTAATCAAAAAGGACAAAAACAATCTATAAAACAACCGAGATCAAGATTGTGTAAGTAAGAACTTTCAGCCTGGTTGCTTACTGGCTAGATTCCTATCCTCAAATCTAATGGATAGCAGTGGTCGTGCCTAACTTCATCTCAATCCCTTCCAAAGACCCTTCATTAGATATTTAGAAGTAGTAAAAGAAGGAAGTTTCTTGCAGGACATCATGACTGTAGAGGATTGTGAATTTAAGACGTACCCTAACTAGAACACTGTAGGCTGGTTGATGCAGTACAGTAGTTTCACCCTACTTGGATAATTTACATTTGTACATTTACAGCACAGTTTAGAATATTTTAGTACTAAATATTGCACTATGTTGGTAGGACTGCATTAGCCAAACCAATGCAGACTCCTCCTGCTTTTCTGAGAATACAAACAGAACACACATTCAATGACATAGTTAGAAAATCCTAAGTTTACAATGTGGTCTCAATCAGGTCATGGCAGTCAAGCCCACAGATACCGCATGTGCAACATATTGTGAAAAGCAGTGGCCTTAATTATTCGTAAGCTTATACTCCTGTCTATATTTACATTGTTCAGCTGACTGCCAAAAAAGCTTGTGTTCTACTGTAGCCAAGTACTGGGCGGGACTTGATTGATGATTTAGATGTCACTTCCGGCGGGTCAGACAGAGTTGAGTCGGACGAAACTCAGGTGGGTTGCTTTTGGTTTACAGTACGTGACAAGCGAGGGTTAAATGTAAGACTGGAGTGATTTTACATTTTTCATGAATATATTTGAAAAAAAAAGCAAATCAACAACTCGCCAGTGGACATATTTTTGAAAAACATATTGCGAAATCCAAGGAAAAAATAACGTTTATTTTAATGTTGGGCAAGTACAGCTACGGTGTATATGAATATAGAAACAAAAAAGTTACAAGTATCGCTCTAAACGTTTTTTTTTTTTCTGTCGTGGTATTTTTAAAAAAAATCGTTTTGAGTTGCAGTTTTCAACCTTTGAACATAAGAACATAAGAACATAAGAAAGTTTACACACGAGAGGAGGCCATTCAGCCCATTTTGCTCGTTTGGTTGTTAGTAGCTTATTGATCCCAGAATCTCATCAAGCAGCTTCTTGAAGGATCCCAGAGTGTCAACTACTGCATGTTGTTGAAGTAAAGGTCAGCCTCACATTTTTGAAAATGCTGTTGAATGACAGGGATACAGCGACACCTGGCGGAGATGTTGTTTACTGTACGGTACAATTACTATATTTCTTTGTAATTAAAAACTACAGCATTATTGATTTGGGAAGCTAGGGCTCAGTTCACTGGGGCTAAAAGTTTTTTTTTTTTTGGTACATATTCCTTACCATTACAAAATAAAATTGAACAAATAACATTGTGTAAAGAAATAATTACTGACCTTTTAATTATTATTATTATTATTATTATTTATTTCTTAGCAGACGCCCTTATCCAGGGCGACTTACAATCGTAAGCAAATACATTTCAAGTGTTACAGTACAAGTAATAATACAATAAGAGCAAGATAAATACAATGACTAGTTCAAGCAATACAATGACTAGTTCAAGCTTACCTTTTTACCTTTTTTTTAATTAAGTATGATTTGGATTTATCAAAGGACTTGACAGCTTGTCATCACATTCACACCCTTTTTGTTCAGATCTATATTTTGCTACACTTTTCAACAGACCAGTTTCAACAGCTCAATACCTCCTCGGTTGGATTGATGTTTCAACATTGTATTGCATACTAATTAGATGAATAACATTGAAATATACGCAAGTACTTGTGGGGACCACTGTGTAAATAAGATTGTGTGTATAATGCTTTGCTTGACAAAAAAAATAAAAATAATAATAATAAAAATACTATTTCAGCAAACAGCACATGCTGACTGATTCTTCTTTCAAGAAGATCTGTGCAGTAAGTTTGCTGACCACATCTGTATGTTTGAGGACAACTAGTAGCAAATGCTGAGCCGTGTGGGCTACAGTGAATATTTCAACTGTTACTTACACATAATACAAATGTAAAGGTTATGTGTCATACTACAAAGTCGGTACTCAAAATAAAGGCCCAGGCTTTTGCGACAAGAAAGAAATTCCTATGATCACCCTGATTATGAAGTATGTTTCCATTATGAACAGATAATTTGGTTTGTTTATTATGAGGGTAAAAAGTGCTTTTGTTTAGCCTCATTTGTGCGGTTATTGAATAAATAATAATGTTTTTATATTGTTAATAATCAAATAATACTGTAGTCACAATCTGAATAGACATGTGCATAAATCCATACTACATAAATATTCAAATTGTATAGGGGTACCCGAGTGGCTCACCTGGTAAAAGCACAGCCATGTGGTGTGCAGGGCGAGTCATACACTGCAGGTTTGTGTCCTGTCTGTGCAAAGTCACTGGTCTTCGCTGGAGATTCTGAAGGGAGTGTCGCATTGGCTTAGGCGGGCCTGTGGGTTAGGGAGGCAAAAACGTCAGGGACTGCTTCTCCTCATCGTGGTACAACGAACCCTGTTGGTCAGGCACCCAGTGAGCTCAGAGCGGACACCGGCTAGCTTGCTGACATCCGCTCTCGAGTTCCTGGGTGTAAAAGGGGAAGCTGGCTCGGTTGTGGGATCTGAAGACGCCCACTGAACCTTCGGATCTCATCAGCTGTGTGGGGAATTGCTGTTGTGAGGAGAAAAAATAATTGGACATTTCAAATTGGAGAGAAAATTGGGGGCACACAAAATAAAAAAATGTATTAACAGATTTCTTTTTTTTTTTTTAAAGTTTTGACAAAGTGAACCAACTTTGTGGAATATTATGGAGGATGGTATAGAGATGCTTCTTCTGGACAAGCCCACAAGGTTTTTACTGAGTCATGAGCCAAATCCCCGCTTGAACATGTTAATAGGTGGAACACTTACTAGTGTCTATGGATTATGGGCAATGTTTGTATTACCTGGATTCCGGAAAGTGCCATTTAAGTTAAAGGTACTCAGATCTTGGTATTGTACTGTTGGAGTAGTCTAATCTAATCTAACATTTTAAACGGTGTACTTTATTTTGTATTGGTAAAACCTGCCATTGTGACTACCATAGATAAAAGCAGTCTTCTGTATTCTAACGTTACGATTATAGCTCCCCACTGTGCTATTTCATGCCAGCTAAGTGACTGACTACCAAAGCTGTGACTGTAGTACAGCTATCAGGATCAAGGCCCCTTTTACTAAAGAAAAATAATACAAATTTTTAATTAAACTATGTTCAATCATTTTGTCTGCCAAAAACATTTGACAGGATTAGTCGGGATTCCAGCCATTTTTACGAGTCAATACGATTTTCTTCCTGTAATTCATTAATGTAATTGACTGTGGTAAGCTGTTTAAGATATCATAACAAAGAGGTCAGCCTGTAATGGGTATTCTTATCAATTCTTCTGTTGGTAAGCCAGATCGCTGCATGTATTTCATGCTTAGGGATGTTGGTAAGCATACACATTGTTTTGTACTTGTAATTGGGTAAAGAATAAATAATCACCAGTTAATAGGTTGCTATTTGATTTAAAAGATAAATTACTTAAAACTATCAATGCTGTATAGGTACCATTTGTACCTTCAAGTAAGGTACAGACACGGAATGTAATGAAACTTCTGGAGGGACGCAAAGGAAGGCTGGCTGATCTTGGATCTGGGGATGGAAGGCTGGTAAGTCCTTACACCAGACAATAGCACGCCTCTTTGTTTTTAATGCAAACTTAATGTCTATGCAATAATATACTTCACAGAGATAAGTGATTGCCAAATTATGTCTGTGGCTCCTGAACGTCTGTGAGCTTAAAAAAACCCACAACTTTTTTAATATCAAGCAAGTGGTCACTGCAGTGCTTGTCAGTGTTATTGAAGTCCAAAGCAGATGCACACTTATTTTTATTTATTTTTTTATTTTTTTACTCTTACAAAAAATGGATATAAAATAGAACACTTCACCTGTTTACAGCTTCAGCCTGCCAGTATATTGCTTTCAGACCTGTAACTGTTTAATACCTACTGTGCTCCCTCGGGTGTGTTTTTGGATGTGAGGTAAATCAACATGCCTGAACAAAAAGGGGTCTAATTCAATATGTCGTGCCGTACACACATACAGAATTCCAAACTCACTGGTCCTGGATCATTAACAGAGAAATATACTGAATGTGTGTTGTAGTGACAAGTTATTTGCATTCAGATATGTATGTTGTATAGTATATTGAATTAGATGATCTTATACCACAGTGAACTATGTACAAAATAAACATATTTTTTTCCAAGTATAGCAAATGCACCAGCAAACTATTTTTTCCACAAATATGAGTTCTTCTCAATTTATAGGATGAAACAGGTATGTGATGATTTATAAGGACATCCTATTTATAGTATTAAAAAAAAGTTCAGATGATTTGTAGTTTTTAGAGAACAAGACTGAAGAATACCAGCAGCAAATGTACTGTATTTATTAAAGCAATTACTCATTACTGACAAGATGTGTTTTCCATGTACCTCTTGCCAGAAAAGGCAACTCAATAGAGCATAAAGCTAAACCCAGCATATTTCATGAAGTGAACATTTTGTCTTTGGAGATGAGCTGCTAAAATATTATCAAAGACTAGGGTACGCAATATATTTGAAAACTTTAGAAGGCAAAAAGATGATTTTGACTCTTTTTGGTGAAAATTTTACTTAATTTTTTCTTTTGTTTTAAAAATGAATTATACCAGAAACACTAGTCAAATTGTAGGGTTCATTGCAGACTTGTAGGACTCAAGTGCAAAAGACTCGGACTCGACCTTGTGTGACTTGGACTCGAACATTTGGACTCCGTGACTCAGAGATATTAACAAATGAGTCATTTTTTATTTTCTATTACACAAATAATATTACAGTTACTAGGAAACTGCACAATAAAAACCCACCCAACAAAACATCCAATCACTGGTTAGCCCCGTTGTCTTTGCAGCCAATCATAGTAAGAATGAGAAATTGGAAGCGAAAGGTTGTTGCGTAAACACATGACCACACAAATCCAACTCAAACCATCACAGCCCAAGTTTTTTTTTTCCTCTTTTGCATTAAGTTTTATAAGGAATACATAATGTCAGCATGGTAAACAAGTAAGTAATTATTTGGCTTTTAACAAGCATTTCTCTTTATTACTTTAAACCGTGTTCTGAGTTTTTTGGAGCTCCCTGAATCTCCTGGAATATAATTTATTTGTTTGCACTAAAACAGTAGAACATTGGTCACCTTTCTGAAAACAAAAACAAATGAAAAAATGTATAATCATATAAATTATAATCATACTTTTAGAGCTTCTTAATTCATATCAGAAAGTCGCTGTGTGATTAAATATTCTGTGCTTTGCTTCTAATCTCCACTTGTTCCCAGCACACACCATCACTATTTGCAAGAAACGTCAACGAAGTCCTCTGGCAAATTCAGTGTAAACCTAGGTACTAAAGTCTCAAGTCGAAAATTGCAGACCTTCAAACAGGCAGATATATCAGACTGATATCACAGAAGGACTGATTGATAGCAAAAAAAAAGCGACTTACTTATAACTTAATACCACTTAATTTACCAAAATTGCAGCGTCAACTTAGAAATCTGTCATTTTTTTATTCCATTATGAACCTACACAAAGGGGAAATACATAAATTTGTAAGCTTGATTGGTTTTCTGCAAAGGAGAATCCGCCCCTAACCAATACGTCATCAGCAAGTTCATAAAAGCTCTGAGTGTTATTCTTTCATGTTGCTTCTCGCAGTGTGCCTCGTCCCAGGGGGAGGTGGCTCTTAGCCACTTCCTATCTGCGGCACTGGGATGCAATGGTTCATGTATTTCCAGCCGGCCTCGCGCAGGTAGCCGTCGGGCACCCACAGACGAGGCCTCCGGCCAAATTTATCTTTCGCTCTGGCCCTGCGTGCCCACCACAGTCATCGGGCCCTGAGCGCCCTTCACAGTTCATAAATCATCTGCAATTGCAATCATCATCATTCATTCATTGCCTTTCATTCATGGCAGATTCTCCTTGCTGAAATATGTTTTTGTGTAAAAGAAAAGAAAAAATACATTATCTGAAATCAAATGAAGTGAAGCACAATCTTGTAAATGCATCATTGTATTACAGACTTAATAAAAGTGCAAATGCAATGAAAGTGAAACATAACGTTGCTGTTTTGCAAAACAAATAATAAAAATAATACTTTTACATCTTTTTTTTATTGAATATCATATTTTTCAGTCTTACGTAGTTTTTAATGTAATTTATCATATTTTCCCACCATTAAGAACATAGTAGGTGAATATTTATCATATGCAATGCATTGGGTCTTGTACATTTTTTTTTTTTAGTTTGTGGTGGAATTCTCGTGAACTGTTTTTTTCTTTTTAGAGAAATTGATTGTCTGTTTTCAGTTTAAGTTTGCAAAAAAAGAATGTATAATGAATGGTAAATGTACCTCTGATTGACATCAGATTGCAATTGATTGCACCTGTACCAAAATCTGACTGTGTACCACTTTCTGTCATTACACGGGTCACTTTTTGGTATGTGTACCACATTCTGACAAGTGAAAAACAACGTCCACAAACTTGAACTTGAAGCTTATCTATAAACTTCAGGTACATTCAAACAGTATTCCAGTTCCAAAAGAAAAGAAGATAGTGACAGACAAGTTGAAAAAGGCATGAAAATAGAATAATCTAGCTAGAAAAAAATTGAAATAATTTTTTTGTATTTTTATTTTTGTATTATTTGTGCAATTTTATCAGACAATGTCCGTTAGGTAAACTGTTCCCCCACTATTACCACTAGTTTAAAGAAAATTGATTTGAGTTTGTTTCAAGGACTCAGACACGTACTCAAGACTCGAAGTCAAGGACCCGTGACTCTGACTTGGACTCGAATGATAGTGACTCTGACTCATACCCTGATGACTCGACACTCAGGACTCGGACTAGAGGTTTGAGGACTCGACTACAAGTCTGGTTCATTGATAAAAAATGATACTGTTTAAACTAAAAAGGGTTGAAGTTCAGACACCATCAGGTTATACCAGTGTGCTTCCACAAAATGATTCCATGATACAGTACTTTTCTTACAGAATTGAAATTTACATAGACAAATACCCCTACCTCACTCCTGCCTGTAGTAGTTTATAGAAATAAATATAATCTACGCAACCTTAATGGGTACAGCATGTTGTATTTGTGTATTTATAGACACAGCTAAAATAGGTGTGTTTGTAATTCTCAAGTATACTTGGAATTTCTGTTCTATCAAAATAAAAGCAGGTTACAGTGCTCACTCATTACAAGGTGGACTTCATACTACGAGTATCCATTAAAAATATACAACAGCATAATTTCTGATTTTGTTGTATGTTTTTTCTTTTTTTTGCTAGGTCATTAATGCCGCGTCCATGGGGTTTCAAAGTACAGGTTTTGAGATAAACTCTATTCTCTTAGCCTATGCCAGAATTCAAGCGAGGTGGAAGAGAATTCCATCTAGTGAGGCCAACTTTGTCAACAAGGACTTCTGGAGGGTACTGATTATACTAACTGGAGTTTTTTTATTCATATTTGTAGTTGAATTATAAATTCCTGCCATTTGTTTAAATTCTCCCCTTATCATAGTTAATTTGCATGCTAATTTGTTGTGCCTTTCCCTTGCTTATACTGCACATTCACCTGCTGGTATATTACCATGTTTGTTTGTTTTTTTACCATACATTGCCATACTTACCTGTGATTTACCATTCTTTAAGAACTAGCTCAAAATCGTGATTTGAAATTGTTCCTGAATAACTAGTATGATGCCCCAGTACTGTACCAAATTGGTATTGAAGGTAGTGGATAACATTAACAAACAAACACACAACCAACAGGAAATCACATGTGACCAAAGAGTAAAAGTAATGTAACATGTGGTTAATGAATAGACTAGGGTGGTGCATTTCAGCTCTGATGGCCTGGGTTTGAATGTAGTCACAAATTAAACAAGTTTGGTTTTAATCTTGCTCTTATTTTAGTCCCTAACACACTAATCATACTTGGTAACTTTGTTTGCAACCTAACAAAGAAATCACCAGTATTACTCCCATACCCCCAAAAAGTACCTGAAGCACTCCCACGTGCAATGTGTAGACCCTCAAATATCAGAATCATTTATTACACCATATAAACTGAACTTTTCTTGTCCTTGTAGACAGATCTGTCAAGATACAATAATGTGACAGCTTTTCTATCGCCAAGTACGGTAAGTTACATGTTGTGGACTATATTTATAAAACATTAGCTAAATAGTAACAACATGGAACAGCAATGCATTTACTGTCATAGTGCTTTATGAATATGAAAAAAGGTGAACTACAATACTTTTGATGGGACTGTAGTGAAGACTTTAGTATGTGATAATGATTTACCTGTGAATTCAAACTTGGGCTCAAACACTACTTAATGTTCTGTACAGTATCAGTTTATATGTTTAGTACATTGTTCAAACATAATAGTGTACTGCATATCTTGAAACTTGCTTGTGATAATTTTGCATACTTAGCTGAAGAACTGCCTTAAAAAATGTCTTTCTTGCCAAAACCACAAGCTGTTGAGCAAAAAAGGCGGCTTATAAAAAACAGAAGTAGATGAAGTGATGTTATCTCAGAGTTAATAATGTTGTCTTAAAGAGTAAGTAGCGTCGCCACGTTACAACTGTTTAAATAACATACCTGTTATTTTTCTTTTTGTTGTTAACATTTAACATTTTTACACATGCACAAGTCATGACAGTTTTCCTCACAACGTGTTTGCCGTACTTTTCAGGAAATGCATTGCTATGCATTTTTCAAACTTTGAGGTGATTTTATGACTTCAGCAGAAATAAGCTGGACTAATTGCATTGGGGTCTGCACTGATGGAGCCTCAGCCCCAGAAAACATTCTGGTGTGCAAAACATTAAAGCCGTTGCACAGCACGCTATTTGCACACATTGGAGGCTTAGGAGGCTGTGTGGTCTAGTGGTTAAAGAAACGGGCTTGTAACCAAGAGGTCCCCGGTTCAAATCCCACCTCAACTACTAACTCACTGTGTGACCCTGAGCAAGTCACTTAACCTCCTTGTGCTCCGTCTTTCGGGTGAAACGTAATTGTAAGTGACTGCAGCTGATGCATAGTTCACACACCCTAGTCTCTGTAAATCACCTTGGATAAAGGCGTCTGCTAAATAAATAATTGCTTTTTCACCGAGAGGTGCTTGCTGTGAAAGATATTGAAACAAATCTTCACAGTGTTCTTAACAAAGCGGTAACACGCGTTACTTTTATGAAATCCAGAGCAACAAACTCCAGGTGTTTTGCTGCACTTTGTGAGCAAGTGGGCCCAGAGAACCATTCCTTGCTCATCCATAGAGAGGTGAGATGGCTATCTCAAGGCAGAATGCTTACCAGTATATTTAATCTCAAGGAAGAGTTATGTACTTTCTTAGCCGATAAGAAACCCGAACTTGCCGAAGTGCTCAAAGATGACAAACTGGGTTACCTCGTAGACATATTCAGTGAAATGAATAAGCTGAATAACCATGCAAGGTGGGATCACTCATTTTATTGCCCAGCTTGAAAGAATGGCAGCGCATCTGTCTGATCTACACAACAAATGTAATACAGTATTTACTTTCCTGAACTCAAGACAGAACAAACCCCTGCTCTAAATCACTGCAGGAAGATTGATAAAAAAAATGTTAAAAAATTAACAAGTGCTCTTTTCTGTTCCGTACCACACCATGTATCGTTATTGCTGTGTTACCTGTTTGACAATGTGGGCAATAATCCTTACACTATCAGTGCATACAGCGGCCATTTTGAAAAGAGCTTTTAAACATACTTTAAAGTTATAAGTGTAAAAAGCTGTCAAGATGTTAACAATGAAAAGAAAAATTACAGGTAAGTTATTTAAACAGTTGACGTTATTAATATCAATTTAAAAAGAACCCCGTAGGTGTGTTGACACTCTTGATGACTATTTTTAATTGTGTATCTCTCAGTCTAGTCATGACCGGTTTAGCCTTGCAATTGTGGTATACATTCTGTCCAAATTTCTATGTGACTTTTTATCTTCTGCAAAGTGTGAAAAACAAACTGAAAATATCAAACTCATTGTTACAGATCACGTGAGTAAGTTTGCTGGAGGATGCAAAATTAGATGAGGTTTAAAGATATTTTTTCTTGCCATTGCATATGCGTCTGTTTAGCTAGGTTGTGCACATGCATACTATATACAGTTTTGACTGGTCTACACCCCAACCCAGAACATTTTTAGAGGGACATGGCGAATAATTGTAATCAAGCCCTTACTTTTGTTCTGTGAGTTTATGCAAGTGAATCGTTTGTCTTGCTGCTTTTTAAATTGACTTTAACCGGTGCCAATAGCATGAACAGTCAATGGATAAAAATAACGTTATTAAATGTAAAGTACTTCACTTTACATATAGTGCTGTGGTTTTTGATAGTTTCAAATGTAAAGGTCAGTCAGCCAGAATGTACTGCAAAGGCAACACTTCCTATCCAAATTGCTAATGGCCAGGGGTTACTGTGTTGTGCAGAGTTTGTTTTAAAAATAATTCTGCTCTGATCAGCATGTGTCGCTTTACTTTTGTGGTGTGATGTAGCTGAATGTATTTATTTATTTATAAATATTTATATGTATTTAAATATTTGTATTTACCCGTAATTGTGTAAAATACAGACCTACTCACCTGGTGTTCTGTTGTTTGATATTTTTTACAACCAAAACATTAAACACTGATAAAAGGGTTATTTATTTTATTTTATTTTTTTTGCAAATCAACTCTCAGCATATTGATACATGGAGAGGTCTGTGCACTTGTGCTGGGCACTGAAAATATTAATATACTGTATAATGTAAATCAATCTAAAACCACAATGAAGTAATTGTAATGTGTTTATTATAAAAATTGGATAAAATCCAGGGCACAAATAATACATGTGTTATCATCGTACTTAATATATATATATATATATATATATATATATATATATATATATATATATATATATATATATATATATATATACAGTACTGTGCAAAAGTTTTAGGCAGATGTGAAAAAATGCTGTAGAGTAAGAATGCTTTCAAAAATAGACATGTTAATAGATTATATTTATCAATTAACTAAATGCAAAGTGAGTGAACAGAAGAAAAATCTAAATCAAATCCATATTTGGTGTGACCACCCTTTGCCTTCAAAACAGCATCAATTCTTCTAGTTACACTTGCACAAAGTCAGGGATTGTCTAGGGATATAGTCAGGTGTATGATTAAACAATTATACCAAACAGGTGCTAATGATCATCAATTCAATATGTAGGTTGAAACACAATCATTAACTGAAACAGAAACAGCTGTGTAGGAGGAATAAAACTGGGTGAGGAACAGCCAAACTCAGCTAACAAGGTGAGGTTGCTGAAGACAGTTTACTGTCAAAAGTCATACACCATGGCAAGACTGAGCACAGCAACAAGACACAAGGTAGTTATACTGCATCAGCAAGGTCTCTCCCAGGCAGAAATTTCAAGGCAGACAGGGGTTTCCAGATGTGCTGTCCAAGCACTTTTGAAGAAGCACAAAGAAACGGGACCAACGTTGAGGACCGTAGACGCAGTGGTCGGCCAAGGAAACTTACTGCAGCAGATGAAAGACACGTCATGCTTACTTCCCTTCGCAATCGGAAGATGTCCAGCAGTGCCATCAGCTCAGAACTGGCAGAAAACAGTGGGACCCTGGTACACCCATCTACTGTCCAGAGAAGTCTGGTCAGAAGTGGCCTTCATGGAAGACTTGCGGCCAAAAAGCCATACCTCCGACGTGGAAACAAGGCCAAGCGACTCAACTATGCACGAAAACACAGGAACTGGGGTGCAGAAAAATGGCAGCAGGTGCTCTGGACTGATGAGTCAAAATTTGAAATATTTGGCTGTAGCAGAAGGCAGTTTGTTCGCCGAAGGGCTGGAGAGCGTACACGAATGAGTGTCTGCAGGCAACAGTGAAGCATGGTGGAGGTTCCTTGCAAGTTTGGGGCTGCATTTCTGCAAATGGAGTTGGGGATTTGGTCAGAATTAATGGTCTCCTCAATGCTGAGAAGTACAGGCAGATACTTATCCATCATGCAATACCATCAGGGAGGCATCTGATTGGCCCCAAATTTATTCTGCAGCATGACAACGACCCCAAACATATAGTGAAAGTCATTAAGAATTATCTTCAACGTAAAGAAGAACAAGGAGTCCTGGAAGTGATGGTATGGCCCCCACAGAGCCCTGATCTCAACATCATCGAGTCTGTCTGGGATTACATGAAGAGAGAGAAGCAACTGAGGCTGCCTAAATCCACAGAAGAACTGTGGTTAGTTCTCCAAGATGTTTGGGCCAACCTACCTGCCGAGTTCCTTCAAAAACTGTGTGCAAGTGTACCTAGAAGAATTGATGCTTGATGCTGCTTTGAAGGCAAAGGGTGGTCACACCAAATATGGATTTGATTTAGATTTTTCTTCTGTTCACTCACTTTGCATTTAGTTAATTGATAAATATAATCTATTAACATGTCTATTTTTGTAAGCATTCTTACTTTACAGCATTTTTTCACACCTGCCTAAAACTTTTGCACAGTACTGTATATATATAATTTGTAGACCATACAATTGAAGGGTTACTATGAGTAGGAAACAAAGTTGTCATTTGTTAAATATGACCTCTGTGATTGTGAAACAAAAAACAGTTCTCACCTCTCTAGAACTAGCGGTTACAAGGTTTAAAAGCAGCCATGTTGTCGCTATGTATATTGAGGGTGCATTATCCCCTTTCTGGTCTTGGCAGCTTGCCTATACAGTTTTTCTGTTATATAAATAAATAAAGAAGTTATCAGCATTGTAATAGCAATATGCATGTTTTAAGAGCAATAATATCTTAACAATAGTAACAATTATATCACAGTAAACCAATAAATTCAACACCTGCATCTTTAGATGGTATATCTACTGCTCTGTATATGCCTAACTTATAACAGTATCTGTATAAATTGCAGATAACTGTCTGGTTCTCTTTCACAGATGGAACCCCTGGAGGTAAAGCTAGTGTCAGAGCTACCAGACGATGCCAGAGTGATTGTGTGTCGCTTCCCTTTCCCTCACTGGAAACCCACAAGCTCTGAAGGCACAGGGCTGGATCAGGTTTGGGCGTATGATGTACAGAGTGTCCGGAATCGCCCTACACAAAATGTAAAGATTTAGGGATGTATTCAGAAAAGTGAAGTGTGTAATAGCAATTAGCTCATCTGGAAACTGCATCATGTTTAGCAACTGTATGAGACTGTAAGTTTTCATATACTAATGCACACTTATTTTTCATTAATTCAACTCGAATTATTAAGTAATCAAGACTTAAATAAAAGTATTCTCTTACCCCAAGGTTGCAATGTTACAATGTTACTGTCTCTTGTAAATACATAATAATCCATCATTTATGTCCAGTCTAATGGGCACTAATAGAATAAATTCAATTCTATTTGTGCCCATAGCTTTATATGTTTCATTTGGATTTTAACTAGCGGTTACTGTTTGTGCTGATTTGGACCATGAATGATTGCGTTCCTTCATTCACAAACTGTAACTCATGAGTTAAAGAATGGTTACTCAAAGTATTTTTTTTTTTTTTTCAAATAAAATAAACCTTGGCAGTCATGAAACTTCCTCTTTTAACAACACTCTAGAACATTTTCATGATTATCAAACTATTTTATTTATAGAAAGCATTCTCAATAATTCATGTTTTAATGCTTTGTGCATATGGCCCTTTGTTTCATTTCTCGGTTAGAAGCTAGGTAAAACTATCCTGTCCTGTAACTCTTTTTTGAAATACAGTACCGCTTGTGTTAACTTATTGTGCACTAGGATTGGGTTTAATATCCAGTATGTGGTCTTTGATAACCAGCCATCAATAAATATCAGGTTCATTCTGATCAGGGAAAATGTAAATGTCATCCTCTTTCCTGCCACCGTCAACTTCATCAGCATCTGCAGCAGCAGCAGGGTATTGGTAGTTACAGTAAATACTACATCCCTCATTTCCATAAATAGGGTCATCATCAGGTTGACTGCAGATAAAGAAATTGGTTTCAGCAGGATCACCCTGCGTGTAGATCTCTATAGGATTTCCACACTTCACAAATTCTGCTTCACTCTGCGTATACTGTGTTGATTTCTGCTCACAGGGCTGTTCAGTAGAGATGGGGGACCCAATGGTAACATTTTCATAATGTCTGTGAGTTATGACACTAGTCGCCTGGGAACTAGCTGGAGAAGAGTTGTAAGCACCAAAAGCTCCCAGGGAAGAAGCATCGGGTGTGTCCTCCGACGAGTACTTGAATGAGAGGTTTTGAGCTGTGGTTGATTGGTAGGTATTGTTTTCCATGCTGGTCCTTGAACTGTGAAACACACTGGGTATCCATCTAAAATTGCGTTTCCAAAGGAAAAAGGCCAGGCTACAAATTAGCAGTATTGAAACAATTATGGGTACATAGACTGCTATCAAATTATTTTTGCTTTCGCTTGCCGCAGATGTAGTGCTCACTGGTGTTTTAGTGGTGTTCATGATTTCCTTGACGGTTGTTCTGGTATTTCTTTCAGTGCTGGTAAATTATTTTAATTTTATTAATACTGTTACAAAGAAGTATTTAAAATGTTGTCCCTGTTCAAATGCAATTTTGTAAAGTTTGTAGAGCTTGTTAGAGCCTTTGGATAAAACAAGTTACAGTTCATGTGAGGAAAAACATCCCAATATGGAGGTTTCCTTCACATTCCACATTTCAAGGGTCCCCCGGAATGAGGTTTCTAGGGTTTGTGTAGGATCTTGTAATACCACTTCTCTATAAAAACAAAGAAAAAGCATGATCAAAATAAATGGCTAATTTAAACAAAGTTGTTGATTCATTCATTTATTTATATCTGCAGATCATTCCTGGGAGGACCCACTGGCACAGTGTCCCATTTTCAGTGGTGCTGTGTGGCAATAGAGATACCAGTAAGTTTAAATGTCAAAAAAATAACATACATCGACATAGATTTATGCATAAAGTGTTTCCTTCCATTGGCTCTTTTATAGTAACTTGAACGATGATTTTAGACTGTACAAATTCACTTTTTTTTGGGGGGGGGGGGGTATTTCAATTCAGTATTCAATAATATTGAGACAAACCTTTTTTTCAGACTCAGACATTATATTTTGATTTATAATGTAAAATGTTTACAGTTTAATAAACATATAGTATAATTGTATAAAAATATTGAAATAAAACTGGTCTCGTGGGGGTTCGTCTGTGTATTCAGTATACCACATGTTTTAGTATTGGTCAGGTTTACAAAAATGAAAATGATCAGACCCGGATAAATATTGTAAATGTCGACCAATATATAATTCAGAAAGTACACCACAGGAAAAAAAGTTGTATGATTTGATTGAATAAAACACAAAAGCTAAACTTTGAGCTAAAAAGGAAATGTGCGATTTTTCACAAAATAGTGTCCTGGGAGGGTCTTGAAAATAATGATACAAGCTGAAACAACTTCACTTCGTTTTACATTTACTTCTCTTTTTTTTTTACCCTTTTGCCTATTTTTTTTATTTTTTTTTGTATTTTACTTGTCGCCTGTCAAATCACCAGCCAGGTTACAGTTTTTAAGCCCAGCAATAATTAAACGGTTTTCAATCAGGCAAAACTAAGTTGTTTAAAAAAAAAAAAAACAGGCTCTTAAAAACATAACATATATTTAACATATATATAAAACATATCAAATATATATATTCAAGTAGAGTACTATCATGAAACAAATAAATCAATAAAAATACTACACAATTAACAACAGCTTCAAGTAAAATTACTCAAACTATAATGTCACACAATTTCACGCATTCTCAATGTTACATTGTAGAGATGTATTTTTAGCATACCGGTACTAATCTTGTTCATGTTTTCTGTTTGGGTTTTGTTTAATATTAGCAAAGGTGGATTTAGAGAGAATTTTTTAGTGAACCTATTTGGTAAACTATAAAGTAGTGGGGAACGCTGGGATACAGTCTCCTTTTACTTAAGCAGAAAAACCAATTCACTTGTGTTAGGTATTTTAACACATTTGCTATAAGAAAGCCAGAGGCAGTACCGTACAGTATATCCCCATAATTCGAGGTAAGTGACAAACCTACTGTGAAGTGTACACAGCCCTGCTTTTTAGCTGGCAATCTTTTCTTTTTACCTTGGTTTAAAAATATATAGTTTATTGCAAAAGGTAAAGAAAGGTTTGTTACTAAATTTGACATGTTCAAAATATTTTGTTTTTAAAAGATCTATAACACTTTAATTACTAAAAGTACTGGTATCGTTAAAAAATATAATAAAATATCAAAAGGTCAGAAAAGGTATAGAAAAATTACCGTTCTTGAAGTTAACCGGACTGGTGTCTTGCTTCTTAAGAGAAAAAGCAGTAACAGGAAAAAATGTTTCTCTGTAAGATGGTCAGTTACTTCCTGTACTTCTTGGTAGTGTGAGGCAGCAGTCTTAAATGAATAATTTGCAGGAAGTGTTGTGTATGTGTCTGAAGAATAAATAAATAGATTAAAGTTTTTGGAACCAAGCCCACTGTTCTCAAGCATGTAAATGAGCAGTCTAGAATGAATTAATGAATTATGCAGGCACACAATGCTTGGACCATCATTGGCATAAGGTTGGTATGGTTGGTTAACCATCATAGTTGGGGGGCTGATGTTTGGCCAGCCAACCAACATTAACTGAGACACAACCTAAGCAGTTCAGCAAAGCACAGATATGCAACATATATTGAAGGTACAGTGCTAACATCATCTACGCAGACCACCCAAGTGACCCGCATTTAACAGGTCAGACTGGCAAGTTGACATTAAAACCCCCAGACCCTCAACAATCATTGTGTAGCCTGCAAAATAAATCTATGTAAGATGTTTTGGAGATGTAAAAAACTGGTTTGTCATTATAAACACACGATTGTATGTACACTCCATTCATTGATGGGTTCTTAATTCAAGTTGAAACTTATGTCATTTTAAATTAACCAATGCTGTTTTTTTTCTTTTTCTTTTATTGATTAATCATTGTCCAAATGCCCATCCACTACGCCCCGCTGATCCACAGCAAACAGTCTGGACCAGCATCCCAGTTGATGAAACAGGACCTATGTTTACGCGGTAGCAATTTGTGTATATTTTGCTATTAGGTGTGCATTATTTTAATGATTTTTCTCAAAGTTGCTAAAACGTTTTGATGGTGTTTCTGATAGGCTTCCTAATAATATGACATTGTGGTATTTGTGGTTGAGTCCAATGCATATCTGGGATTGGGGGACTTTTGAAAAAAGTATTTATAATCCTGCCTACGGTTACTGACAAGTGCACTCAGAACAGGCCAGTTGTGCTGTGAAGTAAAGTAGACTTGCAAGCTTTGTTTACTAGCTTGCTTTGATCTTATAGTTGAATTATTGTTGCTTCTATTTACAGGTTGTTTTTTTTATTATTCTTGCTTTCACCTCTTGGCTTTTCTTACTAGAACTGTTATACATTGTCTCTATGGGCCAATTCAACTGGCTTTTTTTTTAGAGAAAAGTGGGGTTGAGGAAACTACAAATGCATGCAATAAACAGAGCACATGTTGATCCACACGTTGATTTATTTTGCTTTATTATCCATATAATCTGTGTTAATCGAATCATAAAATACATATGGATCAGCTGACGTCTGTGTACGATTCAAAATAACTAAGCACCTAACAGCAGTGTATGTGCAAATTCATTAATCCCATGGTCTGAGGAACATTGCTTTGTCGGGGTCATTTGGGAAATATGTTTTTTGTATGTGCCCTGTCGCAGCCCCCAGGGGTCCCCAGCCCCCAGTTTGGCAACCCCTGCTCTAAAGGACAGCAACAGTGTAACAACCCAGTAAAAAGCAGTGCACACAGGATATGTATTACTTATAGTGTTGGGGCTCTACTGTATATTAGCACTTGCAGCTCATAACGTGTTATCAGCAAGAGCCTCGCTGCTGCTTGTCTGCGACTGTAACATGTCTGCTGTGACGTGCATTATACCATCTGATAGCCCTCTTGTATCTGTGTCTAGTAACCAGATTTTTGCACAGCGCAGAGACTGCAGATAGCAGGCTGCTGTGGCCCAACCTTACAGGATAACCACTTGTAACTCATGTTGTGACACACACACATTGTTTTGACACCCACACTGTTATCTATTTAATACACAAGTGCAAACTGTGACCCTATACCTAATACAAGATAGTTCAAGAAAACACACTAAATAAAAGCATTTAGTGAGCATTAGCCACTAATTCATACGTCAGTGACCAAAATACACTTTTCTAGTAATTTAACAATCTTTGTAAAAAATGAAAAAAAAAGTCAAATATTTCTACATGACAAAAGTATTGCCACCTTTACATTAAAAGCTGCATTATGAAGTCAATAGCCAGAAAAGCGGTAATCATTTTCAAAACATATTGAAGAAAAATGTTTTGGCAAAAAAAAAGATGGTCGGCTACTACAACTACGACTACTACTACTACTACTACTACTACTAATAATAATAATAATAATAATGCTAGATGTATGTTTTAATATTCAAATGTGTAGATAATTTGTGGGGAAGTTCCACTTTACATTCAATATAATAATCAGGTTATTTGTTTTATTTTATGTTTGGTACTTGTGATAATGTTTCCCTTATCAGAATGTGTGTGTGTTGCTGTAGCATGAAGTGCTATGTGAAACATTCCCCACTTGGTGGAGACATGTACTACATTTTGTTTCCCAGCACGTACTGTATGTGTATTTAATGAGGATCTCAGCATTAAAGCCACCAGTTAAATTGGGTGTGTGTTACTGCATTAGTGCAACAGTATCTGCATTCTGGTTTTATATTTCATACTTTATCATACATTTCCTTATAAACCATGGTAAACTTGTATAGGGGCATATTGATAGATGGAGATTGACAGTCGTACTAGAATTTCACTACTCCAAATGTATTTGCGCATGGTAACCACCAGAGGGTACCAGAGCGCTTTAACTGAAACTTGACTTGTAAATAAACTTGAAGACAAGGAGTACACAGACCGATAGAATGCACCTATGAGAAATATCGCCCACTTGGTGGCGCCATGTACCTCCCTTTGATTCCTTTTTGTCTAGTTCGGTTGTGGGAGTGGGTGTACGGGTATGTGTACAAAACACGTGGAAGGATTGCATACACAGCAGCATTATTTATATGTACAAGGTTTAACTGAAGGTATTGTTGTTGGCCTACGGGTGTTTACATTTTTTTTTTCAACAAACCTTATCTGAATAGTATTACCAAATATGAAGCTAAATAAGGTTTTGTATCGGTTAAAATCACAAACGATCACATCTTGATTAATTGTTACCTGTACTTTATATGCAAATAACTCGTGGGCATATTTATCAATGGGCTCATTCAGTTGACATTTCCAATAACCAGCAAGTTATTACGGGAAACACTGGCTCACCAGCAGCAGAGTGCGGCCCCAGCTCGAGCTGTCAAAATGAAGAATCTGGCAAAAAAAAAAACCAAAAAAACTCACCAGAGATTATAAAAAATACTGCATGGAATAGTGTGATAAATGAAAATGTAATGCCCGCCCAAGGGGTGTGACATCCTAAACCCCAAGGGTGCTCATATCACACCCTACCCCATGCTTTATTCTCTATATATCGCTTCTATATGAATGTTTATTGTTTGGTTACTCCATTTCTCCAATATACTATTTGCACTGTCGAATTTATTCGCCAGTTTTATGTGACAGCAGGTAGAGATAATTGACTGTTTATTCGGGTTGTGTGAGCCAATCAGAAATGGAGGAGGTCTCTATGGAGATCTTGTATTGTGACGTGTAAGCCGGTGATAGTGGGCGGAGCAGTTTGGTATAAAATGAAAAGACAGTCTTCATCGTGTATCAAATGTAAAAGGAAGATCGAGTCACAGGTTTGGTTATGGATATAATACGGACTATCTCTTACCAGCCAACAAGCAGCAATCAAATGTGTGAGCAGGCACTCAACAAACCGGGCGAGTTTCGAAGAAAGAAATCAGTGGACCACACACACGCAGCTCCCGAGATGTCCCGGATCATAACAGACCCCACGACTGGGAAATGTTACTGCAGAGGCAAAGTTTTGGGAAAGGTAAACCCCGCAATCCCTGACAAGGATGTTCAGAATTACGCGGTTTTGCAAAACCAGTGGGATAAAAACACCAAATTATAAGTGATACTGTGGACCTACATTATAAGAATTGAAAATATTGCTGACTATATATATATATATATATATATATATATATATATATATATATATATATATATATATATATATATAATCAAGCTTGGAAAGAGTATTGCTTTTTTATCAACTTTGTTGGGCTTCAATTTGTCGTTTGTGGAAGTGCTAAAATTTAAAGGAAAAAAAGTCTTAATCTGTGCAGTTGATTGAGGGATTACAGTTATGGGTGATGGTATGGTATTGATTCTTTGTGTATTGTTTTATTTTAGGGTGGCTTTGCAAAGTGTTACGAATTGACAGACTTGACCACGAACAAACTGTATGCAGCAAAAATAATCCCCCACACACGGGTAGCCAAACCTCACCAAAGGGAAAAGGTATGTGCACTAATGTAATGTGTTTGTGTTTTAGCATGTACCTGTTTATTTGTGTAGCATTGTGCTTATTTGTACTTGCCTTCAACCTCAACATTGATATATCTACAAATGCATTTTGCTTATATGTTTTTTTTTTCGTTTTAGATTGACAGAGAAATCGAGCTGCATAGAACTCTGCACCATAGACATATCGTTCACTTCTACCATCATTTCGAGGACAAAGAAAATATCTACATCCTCCTGGAATACTGCAGCAGAAGGGTAAGACTTTTCTCCTGGTCCTGAACTGAAATGTATGTAGGAGTACTCAAAATGATAAACAAAACGATACCTATTAATCCTAAGTACCCCATTGATTGATTTACATAATACAACATGTCTAGTCATGTCTGAGTATTTATTAGCTACAACGTTCTTCATGATAAACCATTTTTAATGACAAATATATATTTGCCAAAGTTATTCTTTTTTGTTTCACGTAGTGATTTTTTTTTTTTTTTTTTTTTCTCTATTGCAGTCTTTGGCTCACATACTGAAAGCACGAAAGGTGCTGACTGAACCAGAAGTGAGGTACTACCTCAGACAGATCGTCTCTGGATTGAAAAATCTGCACGAGCAAGACATTCTGCACAGAGACCTTAAATTAGGTGTGTATTGCATCTGAATAACATACAACTGTTAAATATTTTAAAGCTACCAGTTTCTTAAGCTTTGCAGAGACCGTTTTAAAAAAAAAAAAAACATTACCCTATGATAACTTGAACAGTACTGTAAATTTATAGTGCATGTTGTGTGTCGAATTTTAAAATGTGTTAATTTAATTCTGATCTTTTAACAGGTAACTTTTTCATCAATGAATCCATGGATCTTAAAGTTGGAGATTTTGGGTTGGCTGCAAAATTGGAACCAGTTGAGAACAGGAGAAGGTGTGTGTGTGTATTTTCTTTTGTTCTGCATATAACATGCATTATGATTCACCAAGCTAATCATTTAAGGAATTCCAAATCTGGTTATTCACTTTTTTTAAATATGTTTTTTATTTATTTTTTTTGTCAGAACAATCTGTGGAACTCCAAACTACTTGTCGCCTGAGGTTCTTAACAAACAAGGGCACGGCTGTGAATCGGATGTCTGGGCTCTGGGCTGTGTAATGTAAGTTACTTGGATCACATTGCTGGCTTTTTGTTGGTGTGTCGTTTTTCTCTTAATTCTTTGCGCTTCATAAATCAGTTCTAGCCAGTTGCCAGGAAATGCTAGTTAAGTCTAGCATCCGGGAGACCGACCTAAGCAGTAGACAAGAGCTGCTTGTCAAATATCCATAGGCTAGCAAGCAAAGAAATAAAACAATACTGAAGTATTAAAGAATTATATATTTATCATTTACAGGTACACAATGCTTCTTGGAAGGCCCCCCTTTGAGACAACAAATTTGAAGGAGACCTACAGATGTATAAGAGAAGCCAGATACACAATGCCATCCTCCCTGATGCCTCCCGCCAAGCAGCTGATTGCAAGCATGCTGTCCAAGAATCCACACGACAGACCCAGCCTGAACGACATCATGAGACATGAGTTTTTCACACAGGTCCGTTGCTCTGCTCAGCTGTTGATGTTAAATGCAAGCATTGTCAAGCGGCTGTGTTTTGCAGGCATATAACCACATTTCAATGTTTATATTACAGGGGTTTACACCTGAAAGACTGTCTTCCAGCTGTTGCCACTCTGCTCCAGACTTCCACTTATCAAGCCCAGCCAAGAATTTCTTCAAGAAGGCTGCGGCAGCACTGTTTGGAGGGAAGAAAGAAAAGGCAAAGTACTATGACAATCTAAGTAAGTATTTCTTTGTTATCTATCTGCCACAGAATGCAACAAAGAGTTGAGATATAATCCCTTTGTTTTAGAAAGCAAGTGCCACATGAAAATGTGTATCCATACAAGGCAATGCTTAGCAGTGGGTACTTAAGTGACACAGAGGTTAATCATGACCTAGACTGTGGTGTGATGCTTGGTAGTCCATAGAACTAAGCAAGATAAGATAAAGATTTTCCATTGTCTAGTTTACAGTTCAATCTTGGTTTGTTAATGACAAATCCTTGTCTCTAGTCTTGCCTAGAAACTAACTTTTTTGGTTTGTGTAATTTTTTTTACAGATAAATTAACCAAAGAAGAAGATGAAATACACAAGCTTCGTCATGAACTGAAGAAGTCTTCCATCAGCCATCAACCCCACAAGCACAAATCCCATGAGGTGAGTCGTGTGAATATCAATCTGTTTAATAAAAAACAAGAGATTTTTTTTTTTTAGATTTGATTTGAAATATAACAGCATCCATGCAGCCTGACTTTGTGTAAATTGATTTACTCATTGTATGTATTTGTTCTCTGCAGGATGCCATACCTCCTGTTGCCCCAGTCGGTAAACAGACAGCATTGATGAAAGAAAATAAACAGCAAATTCGAGACACAATAAGGATGATTGTGAGGGGATCACTTGGAAGCTGTAGCAGCAGCAGTGAATGTAAGTAAACGAATCCGGTCCAAATACAACAAAGGCACAAGTAAATAAAACTGATGTGATACTAGCAAGCTATTTTAAAAGGCTCTTTTAGTCCAAAGCATAATTTACAGAAAAAATCATTCGTGAAGAACTGATCCTAATCATTTGTGCTGTTTTGTAGGTCTTGAAGACAGTACAATGGGCAGTGTTGCTGATACTGTTACCAGAGTTCTAAGGGGCTGTCTTGAAAACATGCCTGAAGGTAAGAATCTTGATATTTAGTTGGCCCGTGTGGCTTGTGACGGTGTTACATAAGTGGGTCCTTCAGTTTTCATAGAACTCTTAAGGAACAGCAGGGCTGAGTACAGATAAATTACACTGTGGGGTGCTGACTTCTGTCTGCTTTCAAAAAGGCATCTTGATCTTTTGCAGGATACTGATTTTTAAATTTTTTTTTTTCTTTGTTTCAGCTGATACGATTCCAAATGAACACTTGAATAGCACTTTTCAGTGGGTGACAAAGTGGGTTGACTATTCCAACAAATACGGCTTTGGGTACCAGCTTTCAGACCACACAGTCGGTGTTCTCTTTAACAATGGAACCCACATGAGCCTGTTATCAGATAAGAAGTAAGTAGACTGAATATCGGATGGTGAAAATGCATGTATTCGCAGAGTGTTACATCAGACTATTTGTGCTGCATTCCTAATGAGTTTTCTCCATTTTTTGTTTTTTTCAGGACTATCCATTATTATGCTGAGCTTGGCCAGTGCTCTGTGTTTTCTACTGTTGATGCACCAGAACAGTTCATCAGCCAAAATACCATTCTGAAATACTTTGCACACTACATGGAGGAGAACTTAATGGATGTAAGTGCTCAGTCTCTCAGGGTTATTTATACAATTCTGCGTTTTTCTGTTGTGCTGTTGTAATGGCTTGCATTTGAATTATGTTTACTTATTGCTTTGTGTCCCTTTTTGTTTGACAGGGTGGTGATTTGCCTAGTGTAACAGATACTCGCAAACCCAGGCTTTACCTTCTTCAATGGCTGAAGTCGGATCGAGCATTAATGATGCTTTTTAATGATGGCACATTCCAGGTAAATATTTTCATTGGAGAGCCAGTAAAAAAAAAAAAAAAAAACATATATAAATTTCACTAGTAAGAATGTGTCTGGGTACAATTGGTATTTCTCAATTGCAACTGATGCTTAAGATATATATATATTTTTTTTTTCTAGGTGAATTTTTACCACGATCACACCAAGATCATCATTTGCAACCAGAAGGATGAATACCTGCTTACCTACATCAACGAGGACCGTGTTTCCACCACTTTCCATTTGACCACACTGCTGATGTCTGGATGCTCGCCAGATCTGCGCAGCAGAATGGAATATGCCTTAAACATGCTGCTGCAGAGATGTAACTGAGGATGGAACGTTATTGGGGAAGCTTTCAAAAAAAAGTGAAAGGATGGAATTCTAAAAAGAGGGTTTTTCACAAAGTCGTAGTGGAGTTATCAGTATGTTGAAGACAAGGGGGAAGACTGGAAGTGATATTTGGGGACAGAGGTACGAAAAGTTCAAATGATCCTCCCTGAGAGAGTGCTGGGCTGGAACCAGACGTTAAAGATTTTATAAATCTTGCTTTGTTGAAATGGACGTGGGCTTGCAGAATGCAGTGTTCTGTCTGGACATGCAGCGATGAATTCAATCTGAAAGTCAACAAAGCAGGGTGATAATGTGTAGCTCTCAATGGAGCAAAACAGAGAAGACTTAAAACTGTGAAAACATTCCTGAACGGGGAATGTGAAAGACATTTTAAAAACCAGGGCTACGCTTTCTGACAATTGCAGCTTTGTGCTGTCTAACTGTGAACTATGGCCATATTCTTTACAAAGCTGGCAACAAAATAAGGAACCAATACAGTGCTATTCCACTTGTGTGGCTGGACAAGTGCATTCCTTATTATCACAAAATAACTTATGACAATGTGCAGTATTTATTATTTATTCAATAAAAAGAATTTGGAAAAATTGATACTTTTGTGACTGAGGTTCTTTCCAAATTGCTATTAAAGGCTATGAAATGAAATCTTTGTGTGGAGTTTTTAATGAAAGGTAAATGGTATGAGTACTGAAATTGGTGTCATTCCCCCTATTGATATGGTACATAAATCACATTGTTTTTATCCAAGTTATTCTTATACAACCTATTTTCTTTGCTTTATTTTTTTTTTCTCTAGACACCAATTTGCCCATAGTGCATTCCATCAATATCTACTCTGTAATTACACAGCCTGGCTTCTTTTTAGGGCATGTTAATGATGCATGGATGAATTAGGACAGTTTGATAAAACAGCTGGTAGCAGGACATCATATTAATGCTGGATTTTATGTTTTAAAGCTGATCATTTTGGATATCTGGGGAATATATATATATATATATATATATATATATATAAATTTATTTTTTATACATGATGGCTGCACTGAGTTTTAATTCACCCTTTCATACAGGAGACTTAAAACAAATAATTAGAACATTCATTTTGCAAAGCTGACAACACACTTAATATAGATAATTTGGTGGATAACCTTATCCAGGGCTAAATGTGGAGCAAAACATATTTTAATGAAAGTAATATATGTATGGTGTAGTTTGTGTAGATTCTACATGTAAAGTCTGATTTGAATGCGTCGTGGAGTATGCTGAGGTGCTAACAAAATGTGAAAACTTTGCAGGGGGGGTGAATACTTCTGCAAACCACTGAATATATAATATATACCAACAAATATGATACTGCTAGCCAGACATGCAGACTGATGTGTTTTAATGAATATTGAAGATGGAAGTCTCTAGTTTCATGGTGTATGTGCTTCATGGAGGGGTTCACCTACTGTAGAGGGAGAATCTGCCTGCTGTATGACTCACACTGATTGTTAAAGATTGTGTTTTTTCATTTAAAAACAAAACAAAAAAACAACACCTTCATTAATAACCTTCACAAATAATGTTTTGATGCACACTGAAGTAAATACACTGATAATAATATCTTTATATAGTGGACCACCATCACAAAGCACTTAACAGAGGTAGGCTGTGAACTGTGCATTATATGCAGAGTCACTTACAATAGGACATTTATTTAACATCTCATCTGCAGGATGGAGCACAAGCAGGTTAAGTGACTTGCTCAGGGTTACACAGTGAGTCAGTCAGTGGCAGAGGTGGGATTTGAACCGGTGACCGTCTGGTTACAAGTCCTGGACTTAAACCACTGGACCACACTGCCTCCTGTGCTTTCTGTAGGTACTCTAATGGGCTATTGATTGCCTCCAAGTAATTTTTTCAGGCTAGAGAAAGAAAATCCCATCATAAACAGTGGGATGGTTTAGGTAGAACAGACAGCTGTTATATGATAATCCACATTGGAGAGTATTGCTGTGTTATCTAATTCACCATTTATGTTAATGTATTGTTTTAATGTTGTGTTTCAAGGCAGTTTACACTTTGAACTCATTCAATACCCCAGATTATTACAATGTCATCTACTCTACCTAGTTTACATGTGAAAAAAAGGTAAATACACACTGTACTGTAGTCTGTCCTTCCAATTTGATCCCAAATTACTTAAAACGTTTATAGTACTGTACAATACAATCCCCATAGTAATTGCATTCTCGTGGCATATTGATTATTTAATACCAGCTAAGAGGCCGGCAGGTTAGTAGGTTTGCTTGAACTTGAAGGAACCACATTTTTGCAATACTGAACATACCAATACAGAGCTGTTCAACCAGTACACACCCAAGCCAATACAATAAAGCACTATTGGGAATTACAATGACTTCAGCTCATCTATATTTGATCATGTCAGTCGTGACCTTTATCATGCAGAGAACCTTCTGTGAGAACTGTGTTCATTTACAGATGACAGTGATGACAGTGGTGCTTCCTACCAGAATTAGCACATAGATAGATTAGGCCTCATAGTCTTCTAACACTGAGCCATCAGGCAGCTTCATAGACTAATGTGGATGGCTGATTGAGTGTATTCCAAACTGCAGGCTGATCTTACTTAGTTACAGAAACTGTAACAGAGGTTTATTGTACCTGTTTTCAGCATTGGCTTCTGTGTAGCCAAAATAAATTAATTTTAGACAAATACAAGTTTCAACATGGTGTCAGGATATCTGTATTCAGATACTTCTTTCAGCAATGGTTTATTTTACTCACTACCTTACAATAGAAATATGTTAATATAATTTTAATAGTTCTATATAAAATACATATATTCTTTTTTTCTTAGATTTTTTTGGGGATAGTGTCAGATACTTTATATACAGTATTATTATTTTTTGTTTATTTAGCATACACCTTTATCCAAGGTGACTTACAGAGACTAGGGTGTGTGAACTATGCATCATCAGTGCTAAGAGACCTTAACTTATGTGAAAATAAAACCTTGGGACATTCCCCCATGTTTTGAATGCTCTTGTGCTGCCAGTGTTTAGTATACAACTGTACTGTCCATCAATCTCTGCTCTGACTTTGATAGGCTTAGCATGGTTCCTGTTTGGTGTAGGAACCATAGCAACGCTTATCTGATACAGCCTTGGATGATTAGCTTGATGATGATGAAAAAAGTTAAGGAAAGTATATCAATGTTGATAACAATACAATTTAACAATTCAGATTCCTCATTGAAATAAGGAAACTTTAACGTTTCCAGGAAACAATTGTGAAATATAATGAGTTTAATTAAAGACAGGAGTATTTTATCTTTAAAAATATGGGTCAACATTTTATTTAACTGTCTATCTATAAGCATATATTAACATTTTATAAAGCAGTTTACACTTATAAAAGTTTACCACTGTATTTCTGCACAATATTTTACCATTTTTTACCGTGGTTTGCCATGTTTAGGAATGTGCTTTACCATACCTTGCTATTCTTTACAACCCTTGCCTATGCTTCACCATGCTTTCACTATGCTTTATTACACTTCGCTATGCTTTGACTATCATTATCTTTTTTAAGGGTATTACACCAATATTGAATGACTCAACTAGATAGAAGCTTTACTGTTTTATCCATAAAATATTTTTGTTCAATGTTATATTTTTGACTTCCTAATATGTATTGCATAAACAATAGCGAAAGGGTAATTGTTTGCAGTACAATTCACATTTTGAATATGCTGTACAGCACTAGGAGACTGCAGGGTCACAGTCAAATTCAAGGGCAACAGAAACATATATGATTTGATTGAGTTAATAGTCTGGGAGCAAAGTGGGGTTTTTTTTTAATTTTGAATAGGGGCATAGGACAGGGAAATAAGGAAGGTCATAAAAATTTGGCAAATTCAGGCTAAAAAATGCTCTGTGACTATTTTTGGCTCCAGAAGCCAACTGAATGTGTCACATTGATCTGGATATATAAACTACCAGCAATAGAAGCGTTCTTGCCCTCTGTCTGCATCGCTTCTACACATAAACTGATAACATATATTATGTCTATTCAATGAATGAGGCAACAGCTTAGATCAGAAATAACATTATTTATTAGATGTAATGTTATATTACATCTAATAAATATAACATTTATTAAGGGCAGCAGGGTGGAGTAGTGGTTAGGGCTCTGGACTCTTGACCAGTCAAGGGATTCAATCCCAGGTGGGGAACACTGCTGCTGTACCCTTGAGCAAGGTACATTTCCTAGATTGCTCCAGTAAAAATCTAATTGTATAAATGGCTAATTGTATGTAAAAAAATAACAATAATGTATAAAAAATAATGTAATTGTATGTAAAAAATAATGTGATATTTTGTAACAATTGTAAGTCACCCTGGATAAGGGTGTCTGCTAAGAAATAAATAATAATATTACAACATTGTGGTCCAGGATCTCTCGTGACAGCCAGCAGGACCACCCTCTTTTGAGGTGAGCCTCTACAGCAGTCAGAGGGCATCCAATTCTGAATGATGGGACCCATCGACCACTAAAGGGAGACGAAGCTGCAAAGGAGGCTGGGGTGTGGAGGACGAAAAAGACACTCCAGACATGGAAAAGGTAAGCCTCCCAAAATGAAAGAACCCTTTCTCAGGATGGTGCAGGAACATCACCACACTCTTGTACTAAATGTACAAGATGTTCCTGAGGTATCTTCTGTTTAAATATTTCCTTAAGAGTTCTTAAGAATTGTTAAAATAAATACCCACCCCACTCAAGCTTGGAAGCACAGGATGTTGCACTTACAGCAACAACGAAACATACTGAGTATCTATCTAGCGATCTCCACCCCCTGTAGTGTAAAGTTGTGTGAAAGCACAGCAAATGTTCCTCAATCTGTGAATCCAACCCTCAGTAAAACCTAAATACATTTCCATTTCCTGGACTAACAAATAAGAAATAGCTTTATATTTTATTCAGAGATGAGATGTAAACAGAATCCAAGTTCTATAATTGTCACAAGGCTATTTAAATGTATGTATTTTATTGATTTATTTTTACACCAGATAAAACAGGAGAAATGTGCTGACTTTATTATTATTTTTCTTATATATATATATATATATATATATATATATATATATATATATATATATATATATATATATATATATATATATATATATATATTAGGTCAGCCAGGGTGTCCTCGGCTCACCTCGCACCAGCGACCCGTGTAGTCTGGCCAGGCGCCTGCGGGCTTGCCTGTAAGCTGCCAGAGAGCTGCGTTGTCCTCCGACGCTGTAGCTCTGAGGTGGCTGCATGGTGGGTGTGCAATGTGAAAAGAAGAGGTCAGCTGACGGCACACACTTCAGAGGACAGCGTGTGTTCGTCTTCGCCCTCCCGAGTCAGAAAACGACTACTAAATTTTAAAGAAATTAATAAATTACCAGTAGTTGATGTCTCAGTTGGAAATCTTAAATGCTTTCTTTTTAATAAGATTACTCCAGTGACTCCAGTGAGAGTTAGGAAAGCTGAAAGACCCTATACTTTTTAAAAGAATATAAGCATTATTCACAATATGCATTTGTCTGTGCTGGAGTTATCGCTAACTGAAACCATTTAAAAATATGCAAGATGCCATATAAAATCCAGTGTACAGTAGGGGTGTTTTGAATTGGCATTCAGATGACAAGTAGTTAAATACCTAAACAGTCAGTGATTCCTTTGAAATGATCGGTTCTGTCACATTGCTGCTTGAGGTGTGACACCTCTAATATAATTAGGCAGTGTGAGCGACTCATAGGAATATCAACAGAAATGTCTATTACTGGATACTGTTGCCATCTCTTTCTTCAGCCTTGGAGGTTACCCCTTACGTTGCTTGAAGGCGGTGTTGATGAGCATGTTCAAAGGTGCTATGTGGGAAGTGAGTGGTTTGCCATAAATCTGAATTTTAATTGTGATTTTTTTTTCGTTGAATATTCCCCAAGACTGCATGGCAATGTTACAATAATAACTAGAAGATACTTTAGCATTTACTGTAGTATGTTTTATTTATTTTTTATGGGAGGAAGCATACATGCAAAGATGTCTTGTTAATTCCCAGCAGTGTAAGATGAGAATGAGCTTAATAACAGCAGACTGACTCTTGATATTTGTACAAGGTAGTCCTGAAGCATGTACAGTATGACAGCTAGTGACTGTATGAAATTAGAAGGTCACGCATGCACTCACAGATTGATATCAGTAAACAAGAGTGGATACTCCATGAGAACAGGTTTATTTTGCAGACAGGGTTTAACTTGTGCCTTTAACCTTTGGTGTGGTGGTTTCAGTGTCATGATATGCACTGATCATTTATTGCATTATAGGCATCCACTCCATCAAATGAATATTTGATTGAATAAAATTAATTTGCATGTCAAAGCAGTGTATGATGTGTCCTTAAAATATAATCTATCGCAGCATTACTGTATCAACTCATTTTGTGTGCCTTCTCTACGATAACTATATTTAGGCAGTACAGTACAATGTCGCATATCCGACCCCCTGTGGACTGGGGTATAGGCGGATATGTGAAAAAGTCAGATTTGCGAACATCTGTAGAAAATGACATTTACACATGCATAAATAGGTTAGTGAACAAAAACAAGACTCAAACTGCTTTAAACACTGGGAAATTCTTTGCTTTAAAAGTAAGCAAATGTAAACGAGATTAATTAGGCTACAAATACACAGTGTTGCTATGCGGTTTACTATAAGCCATCTCCACGCAAAGCATTTAAAAAAAAAATACAAAACACAAGGTAAATGTACAGTAACCTGCAACTGATGGCTTCTTTCTTAACTCTAGAAGTCCCTGTCTCCCTGCTTATGCTTTCTTAATATCTCTATCACGGTACTTTTCTTAGGCTATTCTAAATAAACGGCCGGTAAGCATTGTGTTTATGAAGCTTGCTTTGTTTAATTCAAATGCATTTAAAAGCTACAACAACACGCTGCCAATATCTGCAACCATGCAAATATTATTGAAACATCGCTGCTACACACAGCTGACTGACACACGCACACAGCCCGTTTCTCTTAAAGGGGAACACACCAAAAGGCTGATTGCTGTAACGCTTTCGTTCTGTTTCCACTGTACTGTAAATACAGAGCACAATGCATGTACAAGGACTTAACAGTTTTCCAAGTGGATATAATTGTGGATAAAATTGCTCTGGACCCTCTTTGACATTTCTTTATCCACACTGTATAGTGTTGTGTTAGGAGGATTTGGAGGAATTGGCCTACATCAAACTTTATCCTGATTTTAGTGGTGTGGGCATGTGTATGACAAGTGGGTTCCAGATATGCAAACCATCCACGCAGCAAAGCCTGCTACGTCTGAATTACTGAAGCCACATAAGAGTAATTCCTCTTTGTTGTTATTTACAAAGTAATATACCTTGTTCAAATACATCTGACATGGAGAGTGTGGTGTCGGGACACCCACCTTCAGACCTTGGGTTAAAAGAGTGAAGTTTTGGGTCAGATTGTTGGTGAAGTAGGTTGTTACTTCTTTTATTAATTTTATAAAGGTAGTTACCATCCGAAGACCCCTGCGGGATTGTCTGTTCATGCATCCAGCGATGCAAATCCCTGGCAGTTTAAGGCCGCTGCTGTTGGAAAATAATCTTTCTGTCTAGTGAAGCTCGCTCATTAAGACACAACACCACATTTCAAAGCCCTAATTTCTGTTATTTAATGAATGTTTTGCTATATTAAATTCACTGTTCTAGACTCTTATTTTAGAGACCAACAGCATAAACCAACAGTTTAATGAATACCAAACTGTAAATGTCTCGACCTTTCTTTAAATTTGCAAGAGAAATTGTGTTGCTTCCTGTTTCCATACAAAGAGACGGTGACTTTTGAACTCTGTTGGCCCCCACCTGCTCTTTGTTATTGTATAATAACAGATAGAGCATTCCAGTGGAAAGGTCAAAGTCTTACATGTTTTTTCAGGAACACAATAGTCACACAAAAACTACATGAAAATAAAAAAAATGCTTCATTGTGATGATAGTTCATTGTGATGATAGTTGACATTCATTTATTTGCATTTCTTTCAATCCCTGCCTCTCTGGATCAGGTGTTTAATTTCCTGTGCACGGCTCTAAACCTTGCAATAGTTAGTGGCTCATGTTAAAAACACATTAATACTGTATAGCAATGATATTTTTTATTTTTTTCACTTACAGCTATAATGTTTGTGAGTATCAGTCAATATCAATCGGACAATGTTGAAATTATAACCAGGACTTATGTTTTTTAATATTTCATTTATGTTATTTAATTTAGAAAATCAGTGCTTATCTGGGGTTTTTTGTCTGATGTTAAGTTAATTCACTTCTTCTCTTCTGAAGATTTGATGTGTTGAGTGTTATGGTGCGATAACTAACTTTCACAACTTCTGTAAGGTGAACTAAACAGGGCGTTTATTGTGTGGTTTCTACAGTCCAAGGAACAGGGCAGCTTCCTGACGTAACGCACACACCCACACTCACTTACGGCCTCGTAGCTTAGCAACACAAGCATGACACCCACTCACAACTCAAGACACAAACAGGGCGCTGCTGAGCGCTTAACAGCTGAACATAACATTGAGGCATCCTGAGAAGAAATAAAGTAACAGTAATGACAGATACAAAACACAGTGTATGCTGTACCGGTACCATTACTGTACTTCAAAACACA